>JANBPO010002596.1:8244462-8810722 GCA_024336825.1 Amorphophallus titanum
TTCGTACTTCGGCTCCCCACCAAAGAAATGTTGAAGCCACGTGCCCATCCGCACTCGCCTCTTCTCTCCAGGCTTACGCACCTATCGTGAATCATGCGCCAAATGCAGCAAGGTGCGGTATGCCTTCATCAAATATCGATAGGTGAAGCCTGTGAAGTATCTGCCTTCACTGTCTGTCTAGTCCTTCAACCAGTCGAGGAAATAAACCTCTTCATATGGCTCTCCATCTATTAGCAAGTCACTCAGCTGAGAGAGACTCGAGAGGTTTGTTGTAGAAAATATAATTTTATTTCTACTATTTTAGTAATTCTGATCAAATATAGTAATTATTTACTGCCTTATCTGGAAGTTCAATGTACTCTCATGCACCTCTGCACACTCCTTTTATCCCTTCGGAGCTTTACAGCTCTTGGGAGGCCTCTCAGGATCTAAGTGGTTTCGGGTTTACCCAAGCCCGGATGCTTGGTCGTCACAGTTGGTATCAAAGCAGGTGTGTTGTGAAGGATGTATGGAAGTACATGAGAATTCGAGATATTACAGTGTTCATAGTCTGTAAGATCCAGTATAATCGGCACCTAACATAGGTTTTATGTTTTCTGTACAGCTTTGCTTCTTGCGTGAGCGCTTACCTGTCCTGTGTTGGCACTGTGCGAGATGATTTTTCCCTCGTCAGGATGTGACGGAGAGTGTTCTTTTGTGATGGTGTTGGTCTCGATTGTGCTGCGCTGGGCAAAATTTACCAGTAGATGTGAATCTGTGGTGCAGCATTTACTTTTTTCGTGGTGTGTTCAGGTAGCTGATGGGCTCTGTGATGATTGTGCATGTTCTCCTGAGGAGATTATGTTGTTTTGGCCATTCCATTTGAGGTTTGGTCAACCCCTGAGGTGTGAAGGTTGTGTTTTGAGGTGGTTGTTTGGATGCCTCGTTGAGAGAGTGCTTGGGCGAACCTAGGATTTTCCTTCCTGGTGAGCTGCTGTTAGACGAGCTTGATCTTTCTCATTCTATTTGTGATGTCTTTTTCAGTTAAGCTTTGGAAATTCTGTCTCGGTGAAGTCTTTGTCCTGTGTCTACTTATGTGTGGACTATGTCAATTCTGAACATGATCTGCTCTTGTTTCGATGTTGATCTACTCTTGTTTCGACGGTGGCCTGGCTTTGGACCCAGTTTGTGTGTTGGAGGCCGTTGTGCATCGTGTTTGGGGTGTCGTGTTTGGCGGTGGTTGTGCTGTGAAGATTCAGTAATCGTTTCAGGACGTGAGGATAAGTTGAGATTGGTATTCTTGGTGGCTTGTGCTGTGACTCTTGACACGATGATTTGCACTATGGTGACTTGTGATCAGCTATTATCATGATTGGTACTCAAGGCGTGGTACATTCATTTTGTGAGTTGCGATGGCGCTGAGAGTTGTGCTGAGATGCGAATGCCGAGTTGTCTCTTTTGCCTTTGTGTGTTGTGTAGAGTGCGCAGCGGAAGCGTGTGGGCTTATTACCCATTGGTCGAGGATCGTTGGTTGGAAGATTCTGGCCAGCCGAGAGGATTGTTGCCTCAGTGTCTCTTCGTCTTGACTGTATGTGCCTTGATGTTGTTGGTTGTCGTGTCATTGCATGTGACTTTGTGGTTGTTGGCACTGGCAGTTTCGGGAATTGGAGAAATTTATTGGTACATATGTTAATTGAGTACCCTTTTTTTATCTGCATTTCTTGGAAGTTATACTCTCGGGATGTGATCGTGGTCCTAGAGATGCATTTTTCTAAGAGTTGGTGTGGGTCCTTGTTGGTAAGCTATGCGTGGCTAGTTTCTTTTAGCCATGTGTTCAGCTGTGATTATGCTTTGATGTGACCCAACTTGCAGTTCTGTCTCGTGGTTCTATGTTGAGAATGGAGCTGGGATTCTATAGGTGTTGTTGAGGTTGTTTATTGGTTTGTTGCTGTGTTCAGCTTGGGAGAAGTTTCCTATGAGTCTGAATTTGGCATTGTGTGGACCGTGATCTTGTCGGTTAGTAGTGTTGTACTCTTCTACCATGGTTATCGAGCCTTTCAAAGCATGGGAGGTGGCACAGTCTGAAGGCCCTAGTAGCTTATTCTACACAGTTGAAGAGCACCCTACACAGGAAGACATCGACTATCGTCTCCCTGAAGATATAGAGAACCCGTTAGTCCCCGTTCAAGGGCTAACGTTCACAGCAAGCCGGATGGCTGAGATGTTCCGAAAGTAGCATATCCCCTCCGGCCAGCCCCGCAAGGAGAAAGAAGCATTCCAAAGGCTTTGGTATCTCGCCAGCCTAGACAAAGAGCTGAGACGTGTTTCCCAACATCCAGGGTTGGGTTTCATCCTCGAAGATTATTATTACAGTGGGTGCTATGATGTGGACACCATCTCTACTTTCTACCCAACAGAGAACAGCTCACCAAGGGCAGCTTTTGATGAATACCCGGTGAAAGCTGAACATACTGGACCGACTCAACCAAGAGACTCGAAATTAGAAGCCATACCTCCTTGCAGGTGCTGGGAGCAGGTTTACCCTGAAGAAACAGCTCTCCAAGCCAAATTTGACACGGCCAGTAGTAGTGAAGCTGAAGATATTGAGGAAGCAGGGCTATCCCTAGCCCTTTCCTATGGCTCCCCTCAGGTAGAAATATCACTACCTCTGATAACGATCAAGGAAGTTTCTACTGAAGTTGATCGGGAAGTACCCATTGCTATAAAAGAATGGGCCATCCTCATTGAAGGCAGGATGATTAAAGAGGGTGATGGGACAGAGTTGTCTCCACATGCCACAAATTTGTAATGTTGTTCCTCCAGCTCAGCAAGAAGTAACTGTCAATCCTTTGAGGTTGTCAGCACATCAGCAGAGGTTGAAGCTGCCAGCTCATCAAGTAAAGTCGCAGCCATAGTGGACCTGCTGATAGAACAATTCATACAGCCGCCACCGGCTAAATTAAGAACTCCCGACGAGGACCGGGTAAACCAAGAAAGAGAGACCGAGATGCTCGAGCTCAAAGATGATATCCCAGACTTTGTTGACCTCCAGCCAGCACCTCTGAAAATAGAAGACAAAGGCCAAGCCACAGTCGATGAGCTGATCGAAGTCAACTTGGGAACTGAAGACGATCCTAGGCCGACCTTCCTCAGTGCTCAGTTATCTATTGAAGAACAGAAACTGTATGTCCAACTGCTACAAGAATACCGGGATTGCTTTGCCTGGACTTACAAGGAGATGCCAGGACTCAGCCCTGCAGTTTCCCAACATGTGCTAGCTATAAATCCTGAGGCCGAGCTGGTAAAGTAGCCGCCACGGCACATGAGACCAGAACTCATCACTCAGATATGCAAAGAAGTAGAAAAACTCATTGATGTGGGTTTCGTCGAAGAAAATCAATATACCACGTGGCTGGCTAATATTGTGCCCATGAAAAAGAAGAATAGGTAGATCCGGATATGTGTAGATTTCTGAGATCTGAACAAAGTATGTCCCAAGGATGACTTTTCAGTGACAATCACGGAAGTCATGGTCGATGCCACAACCGGCCACGAAGTTTTGTCATTTATGGATGGGTCGTCTGGATATAACCAAATATGGATCGTGGAGCATGACCGAGTCCACACCACCTTCCGAACCCCCAAAGTCATCTACCACTACAAAAGGATGTCATTCGGATTGAAGAACGCTGGCACAACTTATCAGCGGGCGATGACCAGAATATTTGATGAACTACTCTACCACAAGGTTGAGTGCTACATAGATGATCTGATGGTCAAGACCAAGAAAAAAGAAGACCATTTGATGGGGACACATGGATCCAGTGGGTCAAGGCTTGCATTTCTTCTGCCTCCTTTGCGGTGCTTATTAATAGAATGCCATCGTCCTTCTTCCACAGTGGCAGGGGCCTCAAGCAGGGAGATCCTATGTCCCCCCTCCTTTTTGTGCTAGTAGCTAGTGCTCTGAGCAGGGTTTGGCAGAGAGCAGAGACCACTGGTTTGATTAGAGGATTTCAGGTTGGGAGAGGTCATCTCTCGATTATCCATTTACAGTATGCTGATGATACCATTATTTTCCTAGCAGAGGATGAGAGGCAGATGTATGTGGTGAGGGCTTTGTTGGAACTGCTGGAGGACACTATGGGTTTGAAGGTGAATTTCAGCAAGAGCGTGGTTGTTGGGGTTAATATGGATGACAAACAACTTTACAGGTCCACTCGGATCCTGGGTCGTCAGACATGGACTTTCCCCATTTCTTATCTGGGGCTCCCCCTCACCCCAAGTGCTCTTGGGTGTACGAATTGGACCCATGTTATTCAGAGATATGAGGCAAGGCTAGCGGGTTGGAAGGCGAGACTTCTATCATATGGGGGTAGACTGGTCCTGTGCAGGTCAGTGCTGGATAGTTTATCTACCTACTTTCTCTCTGTGTTCCGTATTCCCAAGATAGTGTTGAAGAAAATTAAATCTATTCAATGCAGGTTTTTTTGGCATAGCAGTGGTAGGAGGTGTAGTGGTTGGCATGGCATTGCGTGGGGGAGGGTGGCTACTCCTAAGGAGTAAGGAGGTATTGGCATCAAGAATGTGAGAGACTTCAACATAGCGCTTCTTAGTAAGTGGATTTGGAGACTAAAAACAGGAGATGAGGGCCTCTGGGCGCAGCTCATTAGGCATAGGTACTTTGAGAGGAGGACAGTTTGGGATCTGGATTTTTCACCTCCAAACCAATGATCTCCTATCTGGCGCGACATCTTTTCTTGCAGGGACCTCCTTTCCTATGGGGTCCGAGTTCGTCTTGGAAAAGACAACCAGTGCCTTTTCTAAGAGGACAGATGGTGTGGTAATTTCTCTTTAGAGAACTCCTTTCCCAGTCTGTTCACGATCTCGACAGACCCTCTTGGGACTATCGACCATGCCTTCGACCCCCACCTTTCAAGGGGCACCTGGGCGCTAATTTTTAGGAGGGGTCTCTCGAGTGCCGAGTTGGAAAGGCTTCAGAACCTCCTTTCCTTCCTCCTGGACTTCGCCCCTCGCCCCCTATGTGAGGATGCATGGTCGTTGAGGTGGGACAGGGAGGGGATTTTCTCTGTGAGGTCTGCTTACATCATCATCTCGGATGGTGGCCTGCGTCACGCTTTCATTCCCTACATTTGGAGACCGAAGAGTTATTTGAAAGTGAAGGTTCTTATTTGGAGGATTTGCCACGGGAGGCTTCCGACTAGAGATTGACTCAGGCACTTCCTTCCAGATATCCAACCCTCTTGCTGCTTATGTGACCTACAGGATGAGTCAGTGAACCATCTATTTGTTGGTTGTCAGTATGCACAGCTTGTGTGGGAGGGGTTGTCTTCCAGAGCCCGGCGTATCTTTGGCCATCAAACGGAGATCTAGCCCTTCATTAGGTTGTAGGGCAGGTCTCGGCCCATCAGAGATGATCGTGTTGTCTGATGGCTTATTTTGCATGCCACTCTTTGGTCCCTTTGGGATGAAAGGAACAATAGGATTTTTAGACGAAAAGCTGGAGTGGAAGATTCTCTTATTTCTTTCATTTGTGCTAGAGTGAGCCCCATCGTAGGAACCCATGACCCATGGGATTCCAAAGTGTCTTTTCCCTTCCCCATGTCTCATAAGTTCCCAAGACATCTCTTCCCCTTCCCCACCCTTTGCCTATTTAAATAGCATGTAACTCACATTGGAGAATATATTATAATGAGAAAATTATGTGTTAGCTTTGTCTATGCTTTCTCCAATGTTCGGAAACCCCGGGTGAGATACCCACAACCCATACTCACCCCCGCCATGGAGGAAGACCGGGAGCTCTGGGTGCACCGTTCCTAAGATGGGAGCGGGCGAGAAGCCCCATCCGAAGCCCCGGTCAGCCTCCACTTCGTCAGTCGCTCACCGTCGCTGCCCTTGCCCTGCCAACCACAGCATCGGCCGCTCCCTCGTCTCTCCGTCGACCCTCACCTACACAAACACGCACCTCACATCCCTCTCCCTCCCTTCTCTTTCTTCCCTGCTTCCTACCTTCACCGCAACCACCATATCGCCCCTCCCGTGCACGCACATCGCACTGGCAACTCCCCACCTTTGCACCCAGCTCTTACCGATCTCCCCCTTGTTCTCTCTCTAACACACACATAACACGCGCTCACACACGCCAACACATGCACCACCCGAACTCACTCCTGTCGCTCCTCCCAGTCACCATTCTCCACTGTGCCCTCCACTAGTGTCGTCATCCGCCTCCTTCCACCTTCTCTAACACATCCACGAACCCATCCTCAGCCATGCCATTCACCCTCCACTGTCATAGCCTCCACCGGGCAACCTGCACTTCCTCTCCACCCCTTAACAGGCTCGCCGCCATCGATATCTGCTACCCTCACGGACCAGTATGACCGCCGTTGAGTCCTCGTGTACCACCCTCGCAGCTCCATAGAGCCACCCACATCAGCTCGCCTGCCAGGACGCTGCCACCGTCTTCGTGATCGCGCCCATGCACCCTGCCCATATGAGAACCCTGCACCACCTATCACTAGAGCCATGCACCCCTCCCTCTTCTCCACTGGAGCCCAACCAGGCCCACCCCATCGTCCCTCCCCTTCCCCAGCCAGCCATGCAGAGCCAGATGCCTCACCACCTCCTAAAACAGAGCCTCTGGTTGTCTCTCCATCTCACCACACCTGCAACCCGAACAGTGCCTCCAGCCCCGCCTTCAGCGCCATCCACCCACGGCGCATGCATGCAAATGGTCCCCCCTCCTCTCCTACACTGGCCGCAACCCCCCCCTCCAGCACGCCATCGTCGTCAGTGAAGCAGCTGCCAAGGACACTCACTGCTTCCCCATTGCCTCCATGGACGTCATCTACCATCGACGAGCAAGCCACCAAAGCCCCACTGCGGCAGCGCTCCTCCTCGTCGAGCACGACTGTCTGCCATGGACGATGTCCGAGCCTGGCGTAGAAGCAAGCACGGCCTCCGTCCATGCACGCCAGCGATCCGAGCAGATTGAGTTCCCACTGGTGTTGCCAACAGCTACATCATTCTCTCTCTACCCATCCTCTCTCTTTCTCTCTCCCCCTCCCTATGTCAATTGCATAGCCGCGAATACCTCTCTCTCTCATCACCTTCTCTCTCGCCACCATGTATCTCCCTATTATCCCTCTCTATATCTTCCTCATTCTCTCTATGTTCTCTTTCTATTTGTTACATTGCTTGGAGAAAAAAAATGAAATAAGAGGTGGCAGAGAAGGTTTAAAAAAAATGAGAAGTGTATAAAATAAAAACGGAGAGAAGACATTTTCTGTAAAAAAAATGTGCAGTCCTTACCAGAGAGCTGGATCCACCGGAATCACAACTGGGTCCCTTCCCGGTTGACTCAAATCGATGGGAATTACTATTTTTAACCTATTCCCTACCAATCCATCATCTCAATATCACAATTTATCATCTATGAACTCAGCGATGATAGGCCTGTAATAGTTAATCTATGAACTCAGCGATGATGGGCATGCTTTAGTTAATCTATGAATTCAGCGACGATGGGCATGCTTTAGGAACAATTTAACGGGCTAGGGCATTGATCCCCCTACCTCAAATGGGATGGAAACGCCCGATCCGACCGCATGCAAGCCGAGGGACACCTATTCACCGCGAGGAGGGGAGGGAGAGAGCCATCGATGTCACTGCGGGTCGCACCTCTATGCCGTTGTCCGGCTCTGTCGAGGTCACAGCCACGATCCTTCCCCTTGCAAGCTCGTCGGGGAAGCCACTGGCTCCTACGCCGTGGCCACTGGTTCACCGTGCGTGCCGAGAAGGGACAAAAGGGAAAGGGGGCGTCGTCTCCCGCTGCTGGTGAACAAAGGGGGGAGGGTCGCCGCCGCGATCTTCACCCCTGTCGGCCGCTGGCAAGGCCACCGACACCTCCGCCATCCATGGGTCACCACACGCCATGAAGAGGAACGGGGGAGAGGGGTCGTTCGCCGTCTCCGCCGCGGGTTCGGGCGCCTTCTATTGCGCACAGGGAGGGGCGGACGAGGGTTTCGGGAGAGAGAGAGGGGGGTGATCGAAAGGGTTAAAAAAAGGAATTTAGATATATTTTTATATTTTTAACCTTAAATTACAAAAAGGGCTTAAGTTAACCAAAATTGTGTAAATGCCCATATTAATTACATAAAAGCTTTAATAATTTGATTAAATGCTTAGAAAATGCCCATTAAAGCCATAAAAATCACTTTAAATTCATAGAATAAAATATATTTTATAACTGGTAAAAGTCTGCTAAGGCATGGGTCTTACACCTTGTGTCTTTTTAAACCCCTTAAGTGTAAGGGTGGGTGTATGGATGCTATGCAGTGAAGTGCACGAAGATCTAGCGAAGGCTAGATATAACGTGTGAGCGGTGAAGTGATGCAGCATGCAAACTAAATAAACGTGAGAAGGAATATCATGGAAGAAACGAAGGGGGTCCTCCACTCATATGGCACTATAGAGGAAGAAGAATGAAAGGGCAGCCATTCTACTGGATCCAAACAGGGCAAACCATCGAGCAGAAAGCCCTTGGTTAGCCTACACTTGATATCCTCTATCTCTGCTTCTATCTCCTCTTTCGTCCGTTTCCTCTTTTCTATCTATATTGCTCGCCGGGCATAAAGGAGCCCAATTTATAGGAGAGGAGACCTACCTTAGGAAGGATTCAAAGTAAGGAAGGGGATAGAAATCAAAACGGGCAAGAAACAACCAGGGAAAGGAGCCTAGATTGAAGCGGAGATGCAAGAAAAATGGGCGTCTAGAACAACGGTCACCAATTTAATGGGCGTCCACCAATCTGGACGCTCATTCCTGAGCTTAATTTAGTAATTGCAGACTTTCCAAAAGAATGAGCATCTCACATAATAGATGTTAATTAATTGGCATCCACTATTCGGGACGCACATTCTTTAATCAAAATTAGTGGTAATTATGAATAAGCAAAGAATTAACGTCTGTTATGGAAGTCACCATTTCTAAAAAGTCAATAAATAGCCCAGGAATTGGCGTCTTAACTGGAAGTCGCCTATAAAAATTGACGTCCAACAAGAATGCATGTGATCCAAGGACAAAGAAAAGCCATGATTGTGACACGTGGAAAGTAATGATGCTCAGATGCTATCACCTAGCAAGAATCTCAGAAGAAGCTTCTAAGGAAAAGGTGTTTTACACACGCCCTCCATCCGTTGGCAGATATATATATATACAGAGAAGAGATGAAAAGAGAAGACAACAACAAAAGTGAACAAGAAGAAGAGTGGGGAAGATCAAACGAGAGGAAGAGGAAGAAAACCAGAGTGAGATAGAGCTAGAAAAGTATTCCATAGAAGTGTGCCAGGAAGCTTAGAGAGTTGTGTGAGTCTGTGGAAAAGATCCTCAGACCAGTTGTCATCGGTCTCTTGGTTCAGAACCAGAGTCGATCTGCTCTTCTATAGAGCTACATCTCATCAGTGTTTCAAGTTTTTATGATTTCTTTGTTTTATCTTTAAACTCCTATTTTTCACAAGCTGTGTGTCAGCGGTTGTGGCAAGCTGTGTAGCCCAGCATCAGAGAAGGATTTCTCTGGTAGCAAGCTGTGAAGCTCAGCGGTTGTAGGGAAGGTTTTTCCCAAAGCTGTCGATCAGCAGTGTGAAGCTGTGAATCAGCAGTAGGCCACACTTGGGTTAAGTGTGGGGTGGATGTAGGCTTGTGCCGAACCACCTAAAAGCTTCCTGTGTCTCGTGTGATTGCTTTGCCTCCATCTATTGCCTGCCTTACTATAATGTGCGTGCGCCCTTGCCTCAACCGAGCTCATTCGATCATATAGATCAGTTCTCACTCTTTTCATTCACACTCTTCCATATGCTGATCTCCTTTCTGCAGTAGATAGCTTTTCATTCCGCACCTTCTATCCGCTGTATCTTTATCTTTAAGGAGTAAAGATTTTTGAAGGTAGATCTATTCACCCCCCTCTAGATCTTAGTGTTCATCTAGCATTCCGTTTATGGTGTCTTAGGATACCACCGGGTCTCACACTTATGTGACCAACACATGCACAGACTTAACTTGCAGCGTGCAACTAGCACGGACTTTGTTTGCCATAGGTCAACAATGCATCAAGTAGAATTTGCCCAAGGCAAAAACCTACACGGACTTGAGACGTGCTCGAACCTGGTATATGCAAAGACTTAAAAGAACGTGCACGAGTTTTAAGTGAGTAGAGTGAAATGTGCATGGACTTGTTATTTCAGCAAGACCAAAAACATGCACAGAGTCAGGTTTTCAACAATACTAAAAGCATGTAGGGACTTTATTTTCTGGCCTTAACAAACAAAATGCATGAACTAGAGATATGCATGGAGTCAAGCTTTCAACAAATCTAGACTAAGTGTAAACATATAGACAACATTCACATACGAACATCTGACATATACCATCATATCAAGGTAAGATTGACAAAGTCAACTATGCAGTCGACAAAGTCAAACAGCATTGATCCCAATCATCAAAACATTCACTAACCTATTGCCAATCATCAAAACCTATCAGCATAAAGCAGTACACATACAGCTAATCAAACTAGAGGAGTCCCAACATACACGACCTCTGGCGATCACACTCCCCCCCAAGCGCACTATGTTTCTTCTAATCTTCTTTTCATGTTCTTTCTTGTGTATCCAGCGGAGAGTCATGTCCCGCAGTGGTTCCCTTCCCTACTTTTAATTTCTATAACTTTCCCTTTCCCCATCTTTAATTTCAGTACATTCCCTTTCCCCACATTTAGTTTCTATAATTTTTCCTACTCCCATATTAATTTCTATTCAAATCCCTCGAGTTCAAATTTAATCAATAGATATGAGTGCAAGTTGATAGATATCAGACTCGAGTCGACAGATATGTCAACAAGTCGACGAGCTTTCCTGCAGACAAAGCAACTCTAGCCAACAAGAAGACCCAATAGACATTAAAAGAAAGACAGAAAGAATGCTGAAGAAATTGGGGAGGTGATACTGATAGATCAGGGTATCTTAAAGCTGGGCATGGATTTGGAAGCAGCTTGGCCGAAGCAACTACAGATGGTTGGGGCAATCGAGTGAAAGTAGATAAGTCAACTGAAATGAGAAAGTCAATCAGCCATGCAAACAACAACAATTTTATGTGTTAACCAAATTGAATGAAGATGGCAGACTGTGGAAGACTGATTCACCCACAGCAAAAGGGCCAATAGAGAAATGAAAAAAATCAGTCGACTAAGGCCCAATTCAGTCGATAGAAGTGAAATATCAATCGACTGAGTTCCAACTCATCCAATAGATATGTAGGAGAGTCAGCAGATATCTTCAAGGATGCTCAGCTCAACTACTCGAGTGAGGAAACATAGAGTTGACCTATCAAGCTAGCCAGGTCGACTGATATCGTTTGAAGCTCATAGCATTAAGTCAACAGACCATAGCTTCAAGTGTCTCGATAATGACAAGCATCATGTCGACAGACATGGAAGTTTAGTCGACAGATCTGACAACTCAGTCGACTGATACTGTCTAAAAGTCACAGCACATGCAGACTGCGAGTGGTCCTCGTGGTCACGTGATTACTTACTCTAAGTCAATGGCACGCCTCCAAGACACGTGCCTTGGTTTCTAAAAAGGTCATATGTTAGAATATTATATTTTTATCATGGACCAATCAGAGAATAGCTTTGAAAAGGACCAATCAGAGGACAGCTCTAAAACAAGGGGATTATTCACATTTCTCTTCTATAAATATGGACCTATCATCTGGGAAGAAGTTGCTGCAGCTCAGCCATTAGAGATGCCTTAAGCCTTTATGAAGAGCATCTGAGAAGAAGAAAAGAGAGAAGAGCAGCCCTCCAGTAGTGTGCCTGAGCGACCCTAGCACTGAGAGGAAAAATATGAAAGAAAGTGGAGAGAACCTTCTTCCCTGAGTTACAGCATGGCTACTGAATAGAAAAGTAGACCAATTTTCAGATCTGAGTCCAGATCTACATCTTTGTGGATACGACATGTTTGACATCACACTGAGTAAATCTCATATTACACCATGATGTCCCAAAGTGGCTTTCACATTTGAGTTATTAAGTGATTTCTTATTTTTTGGTATTTTCTCTATTTTTATGATTTTTTTTGGAAAAGTCTTAAACGTGGTGGCCGAGGGTGATGCCTTCTTTAAAGGCGTCAGACACCCAAGACACCTTGTTGAGCCCTCGTGCCTTAAACGTGGCAGATAGACGTGACGCATTCTTTAAAACGTGTCAAACTTCCTAAAGGCGTTCTTTAACCCTCGTGTCTTAAATGCGGCGGTCAAGGGTGACGCCTTCTTTTAAAGCTGTCAACCACCCAAGATGCCTTTTTGAGCCCTCGTGTAGCATGCGGGCGGTGCCAGCCACAATGTTCAATTTGATGGTTCAAATAAATAAAAAATAAAAAGACATCTTATTGACCAGACGTGGCCTTAAAAAGTCAAGGTTAGGCACTGAAAACACTCACTTTCGATGCTTTCGGTGGCTTTTGGCGCTGTATTTGTGGAAAGGAATGAACACGTCTAGGACATTAGACGCGTTCAAAGAACAGTTTCCAACAACTAGATCCAAATGACAAAAGGTACAATGACATAGAACTAAATTAAAAGGACAAGACACGACAAGACATGACTCGGCAATGGCTCGACATTCGGAAGCTCTACACTCTTCACTTGATGTCATTCCCATCTGATTGGTTGTTGCTATCCGAGTTACCTGAAAAATATTGGAATGAAACTGGGTGAGCGTACGCTCGGTAGGAATTATATCTCAAGAACAACCAATTCTTTAAGTAATTACATGTTGCGTGCAATGCAGGTCTAGCTAAACATGATGAACGAGCATGGTATCGAGGAACTTTAGATATGATTTACCCATGAACTCAAGTTAACAATAAGGAACTATCAAGAGTTTACACTTGATTCAAGGAAGATAATATCAAGAGTTCAAGCATGTAATATCAAGTTCATGTACCTAGAATTGGCTATTTAATCAAGCAAGTACTCGCCCATTCTGGACCATGCAAGTCATGTCAAACACACAAGTAATATCAAGTATTGTCAGGAGAGAGTGAGTGGAATGCTTTATATCTAGAACGACAAATACTTCGGCGCAATGCCACACCATGGTCAATCAACTCCCATGGGCACAAGTACGTTCAGGTGCTCCTCCCAGGACCAGACTGGGCCCCATTAATACTAGGTATTGAGTCATGTAAAGTATCTCGAACATCCACTATAGTTTATAGCCAATATAGAATTTCAAAGGATAAGCTCATGTAGGATGATAAGGTAGACGCACAAAATCTGATGAGTTCAAGGACAGAACTTTATGAAGAGCCAAACTATGATTTAACCGCACAAAACACATGACATGTCGAGAATCTGGGTGGAATTGGCACCCTCTAGGGGTGCCACTGATTCCAGAATTGGCACCTTGACTGAGGGGCGCCCATTCTATGAACAGGCATGAATAGAAGTGGTGTAGACACACGCCGCAATACATGCCAGTGGACGAGGACATGTCGGAACCTGAGGGCGTGGACGCATGGTCAAGCTACTCATCTTTATTTCACAATTTCTGGCCTTGTTGGACCCTATTTGGAGCTTGTGGACAATTAATAGGTTGTAATAAGGCTAATAGGCCTATGGTCTTGTAATGGGCTAGAATAGTATTGGGCTTGACTATTGGGCCTTTAAATGAGCCAAGCACATGCGCTAGTGTGAAAGGGGCTTGGAGATTTGTGGGCTTCTAGAAGGGGGTCCCCCCTTTTCTTGGTCCAAGGGGGAAGCCACCTACCTTCTCCTTGATTCAAGGAGAAGGAAGCTTCCTTGGTCCAAGGGGGGAGGCAGCCATCTACCAAAGCCTTGACTCCCCTCCCTTAGATTACAAAATTAGGTGGAGTTAGGTGGATCCTTGTCCCCCCCTTTGTCTCCCCCTCTCCCCTTGGGCAAGTGTGCCCCCTCCCCTTGCCATACCTCTATTTAAACACATGTATGGTGTTCTTAGTGAAGTTAATGAAAGATTTGTGAGAGAAATTTACTTTAAGAGAGTGATTCTCTTCCTTCCTTGGGTGTGATGCCCTAGGCCAAATCCTGTGACGGGATTTATTTAGGCATGTGACTCGCCCTCTATCCTCCCTATCCCCTTTGAATATGGTTCCACAAAAATTCTCAGTGAAGCTTCTGCGAGTTGGGAAGAATTTATCTGTGGTTTCGTGTCGTTCGGAGCTCCGGATCGCCGGCAACAATTCGTCTCATGAAGTCGCGCAGATTTGCCCGAGCTTGCAGTCTAGATCTGGAGTTTTTTGATCCAGAATTTCTAAAGAACGATTCCCATGCTATTTGGATCTGCATTTCGGAGTTATCATAAGATTTTGAGTCCTCTTCGCGTTGCCACTAGGCTTGTGCCGATCCGAGATCTGTCCTGATCGTGGCGGAGATTCTCGTGGGACTGCGCAAACCACCCTGTGCAGATCCAGCCCAGAAGAAGAGGTGACTTCCAGAAGCTTCCCCACCCTCCCCTTTGCAGATCTGACGAAACCCCTTGGTCAGATCCTTCCTCTAGACGTCCCTGAAGATCGGCAACAAACATCGCCTCGTTCCGACACCGGGAGACATTTTTCCACTAATTAATTATCTTTCTGTGTAGTTCTGTGTGTGCCACACTAGACACTGAGAACTGTTACTACTGTGCTCAGATCTGGACAGATCTGATTGCGCCCTTCAAAGTAGAGAAACTTCATCCTGTCGTCGATGTTCTCCAACAAACGTCACTCCGATCGGGCGTTAGATCTTGGCGTACTGGCCTCTGCAAGATCGTTGCGTAGGGTGACCAGCGTGGGCAGAACCAAGTCAGCTTCCAATCGACTCCGACTCGCTATCCTCGCCTCTTGCGAGTGCGGCCCGTAAACCCGGATTCCAGCAACCTCAACATTACATTTGTAGCCCTTTACCTCCCTGCTTGGAGTGGGCATTAGGTTCTGAAATTGTACAATTATTATTTGTGTGTATTGGGGTTGTCAGATTCGGCTGGGAATTCTTCCCCACGTGCTAATCGTGGAGGTACGTGCTTCATTCCTATATCACATTAGTGGTTTAGTATATTTTCTATCATGCTGCGTTTGTGAGAATAGGGCTGTTAGCTAGCTACAAATCACCATGATTGTGAGTTGAGAGTGCATGTTCCTTAGCTCCAGTCGAGCACCGAGCTCGAACTGCAGTGCCCTAGGCGACAGTGGTTCCTTAACCGCTGCGATCCCATGTTTCCCTCGCAAGGGACGATCGTCGGGCTAGAGTGAGTTACTGTTGAGAGACGTCTCCACCTGGAGAACACTACGGTGGTCAGCCACCTGGCTTGTCTTTAGCATGTTAGTGCTGGTCGCACTTCGAGTCGGTCGTAGGTCTTAGCCCGGTCGTGTCTCCGTCCCGCATCAGTTTGGTATCAGAGCCAGGTTAGAGTCTAGGGTAGTCTTTGCACTTAAAAAAAAAGAAGAGAAAAAAAGAGAGAGAGAGAAAAAGGAAAAATGGTCTTGAGTCTAGTGTGTCTTGTCTTAGGTGTCTTTGCATGCCCACCTGATGCGGCACCCAATACCATCGCCCCGCGTCAATGGCAAACCCACGGGATGTCACCTCGGGAGACCTTCACTCCTTGCATGAGGCGATGATGGCCATCATGGCCCGATTGGACCAGTCTGAGGCCAACTTTCGGAGCTTCTCCGACAATATGGACGGTCGCCTTAGGGCCTTAGAGGAACGCATGGAGTCATCCGATAGGTCTGTCCAAGATCTGGTCGGTCGGTTGGATCAGATGTCACATGGAGACCCTCCTAGGGTAGCACAGGGCCCACCTACACCCACTCCAGCGGTGGCCCAAAGCCAAGTAGCTCCCCTGGCCCAGGTCCAACCCTCCCCAGTGGTCCAGGACCCGCCCGCACATGCTCCTTAGCCCGCGCGTGCTCCTCAGCCCGCCCCTCACCGAGCCCCTGAACCACAGCTCCGTGACCTTGGTCTTGAGGACTATGGGTCTGATAATGCTTATGAGGGGTATGGCCGACGTCATCGTGGCTTTCATCAGTCGAGGGATGAAGAGGACGAAAGAGTCCTTAGGATCGTGCGAGTGGACCTTCCCACATTTGATGAGTCCAAGGCTTTGGACCGGAAGGTCTATCTTGATTGGGAGGCCAGCATGGATCGTCACTTCGAGTGGTTCGAAATGACGGACCTTCGGAGAGTCAAGTTCGCTAAAATGAAGCTATTAGGGCCAGCACAAACTTATTGGCGCAATGTGGAGAGCTTGCTATATCAGCGTCGGGAGTCCCAGGTCGACTCTTGGGATGAGATGAAGGATAGACTTAGAAGTAAGTATCTTCCCACCACATATCGCCAGAGGCTTATTGATCACTGGCAGAATCTCAACCAAGGGGATCGATCTGTGTCTGAGTACATCGCAGAGTTTGACAAATACTTTTTATGATGTGACATCACGAAAGAGAGCACGATGCCTATTTCCCACTTCCGTTGTGGTCTGCGGCCCCACTATCACTATGAACTCTTTCGCCACAATGTAACCACCCTGGAGACTGCATACCAGGTTGCTCTTGAGTTAGAGCAGTTCGAGTGAGAGTTCACTCCCGTCCAGCTACCGGGGACCACCTATCAGCATGGGTCTGACCCTCGTACCACGCCCAGTTCTTATAGTCAGTTTCCCATTGCTCGTCCCCCAGAACCTCCTCGCCAGGACCCTACTACCCTCAGGCCTCGCACTTTCCCTCCAAGGGATCCTTCCCCTCGCCAACAGGCAGCGAGAGAGGGCATCTGCTGAAGAATTTTCTTCCCAAGCTATCTGTATTACCTGAAAACTATCGAATAGTCTGGCTATCTCCTTCACTAGTTGGAGGTACTTGATCATTTGCGCTTCTCGAGCTTCATAGTCCCCATTGACCTGACTAGCGACCGATTGGGAGTCGGTGTAAATTTTGACTTGTTCGACTCCCAGGCATCACGTCATCCTGGCTCCAGAGATGAGAGCCTCATACTTGGAGGCGTTGTTGGACGTCGAGAAATTGAATTTTAGGGCATATTGAAGTTTTGCTCCTTCGGGGGATCAGAGGAGGATGCTGGCTCAACAACCGGCCGAGTTGGAGGATCCGTCAACAAAAAGGTCCCAGGTGGGGCTGATCGTTGGCAGAGATACTTCTTCTGTCGGGCAGTGCTCTCTACAATGAAGTCTGTGAGGGTCTGTCCCTTCATGGCTGTGTGGGGTCAGTAAGAGATGTCGTAGGTTCCGAGGAGTATAGCCCATTTGACGAGGTGACCTAAAGCTTCAGGATGGGCCAGAATCTTCTTCAAGGGCTCACTAGTCAGCACCATGATGGAGTGTCCTTGGAAGTAGGGCCGGAGGCACTTGGCTAAGGTCACCAAGGCTAGTACGAGTTTCTTGATTGCGGGGTACCTTATTTCAACCTCAAGGAGCACCTTGTAGACGTAATACACCGGCTTCTGGACACATCTGTCATCTTGGACTAAGACCGAGCTTACTGTGGAAGGAGTTGCCGAGAGGTATAGATATAGCGGCTCCCCAGCATCTGGCTTCGACAGCACTGGAGGTGAAGCTTGGAACTCTTTTAGCTTGGTGAATGCCTTCTGGCACTCACTATCCCAGGAGAAGGTGGTAGACGCCAGCTTAGGCCTCCATAGCAATTTAAAGAAGGGCAAGCATCGTTCCACCGCCCAGGATAGGAAGCGGTTGAGCGCAGAGATTCTCCCAGTCAGGCGCTGAACGTCCTTGACGTAAGTGGGTGGTTGCATGTCCAGGGTGGCCTGGACCTTGTCGGGGTTGGCTTCGATCCCTCACTGAGTCACCAGAAATCCCAGGAATTTCCCGAACCTAACTCCAAAGGCACATTTAGCGGGGTTGAGCTTCATATTGTACCTCTAAAGAGTGTTGAATGTCTCGGCTAGATCGATGAAATGGTCTTCGGCCTTGGGTGTCTTGATGAGCATATCGTCAACGTAGGCCTCAACGTTCCATCCGATCTGGTCTTCGAAGATGTGGTTGATCAGCCTCTCATATGTAGCTCCAGCATTCTTCAACCCGAAAGGCATTAGTGTGTAGCAGTAGACGCTGAAGTCAGTGATAAAGACAGTCTTCTCGGTGTCTTCGGGGTCCATTCGGATCTGGTGGTAGCTGGAGTATGCGTCCAGTAAGCTGATAAGTTCGTTACCCAAGTTTGAATCGACCAGTTGGTCGATGCTCGGTAACAGATAACAGTCCTTCGAAGTGGCTTTGTTGAGGTCAGTGAAGTCCACACACATCAGCCACTTGCTTGAAGCCTTTGGCACCAGGACAACATTTGCGAGCCATGTCGGGTAAAGGACCAGACAAAAATAGTCTGGTTTTCTTTCCCTTATTAATCTACTCTTTGATGATCACCTATTTTTCTGGGGCATGCTTCCTTCTCCGCTACTGGATGGGTTTCACCAATGGATTGAGGTTGAGTTCATGCATCACCACCTCCTCGGGAATGCTGGGGAGATCCTCATCAAATGACGTGAAGACGGCACGTTCATATGTCCCAACCAGTCTAGTATCAACAACAACTTCAACGGAAGAAACTGCGGAGAAGGCGGGCCATCTAGACTCTCCGAAAAAACATACACTACCGTGAAGCCATCCCCGGAGTCACGACAGTGAAGAGAAATCAACCCCTGGGAAGCCCACAATCTATAGGCCCAAAAAAAAATTCCATAAACCACAACTTGTGCTCGTAACGGGCTTAAATGTGTCACAAACGGCACCCCAGTCAGCCCTCAACGGCACACTTTGGTGCCTTTTCAGCGGCACACCTAGCCTGGCCACTGCTTAGCGGCACACCCTGGCGGGTCTTCCCCGGCACACCCCAGGGGTGCCCTCAGTGGCACACCCCAGCCCACTCTCCAGCGGCACGCCCTATCGGGTCTACCACAGCACACCCAGGGGCGCCCTCAATGGCACACCCCCAACCTCCCGCTCAGTGACACACTCCAGTAGCTCTTCATCGGCACACATGCCATGGTGCCTTCACCGGCACACCTGTAGGGGCCCTTCAACGGCACACCCCTGAAGCTCGCTCAGCGGCACTCTCCGTGCTGCCTTCAGCGGTACACTCACCAAGTGCCCTTCACCGGCACCCTTCCAATACTCTTCAATGACACGCTACAGATGCCTTCAGTGGCATGCTTCTTCAACGACTAGTCCGACAGGGAAGATCTTACGCCATTCCCCTACAAATCCTTGGCGCACAGTGAGTGTGCTGAGGTGCCGAATGGAGGAAGCAGCACACTGGCTACCCTCCTGCCACCGAGGATGACCAAGGTCAAATCCCCATTAATGTCGACCACGTTCCCGCCTCCGCCATATCGCATTTGAAAGCCCCTGCCGTTGGAGTATAAGATGCTCCTCTTCCCTAGCGAACGAACACACAAAAGAGAGAGACCACGAAGACATACACAGACAGAGACAAGCAACACAAAGAGAGAGCGCAGAGGCAGATAGAGAGAAGAGAAGAAGAAGAAGAAGAAGAAGAAGAAGAAGAAGAAGAGAGCTCCGCCGTGAGGTTCCTCTCCGACGACCATCCAAAGAGAGAGTAAGAGAGAGGGAGAGAGGGAGTGAGAGTATGTAACGTGGGAGGGTGAAGAGTAAGGGGCCATGGTCCCTGCTCAACCTCGACCCCCCCATTCTTTTCTTTCTTCTTTCTTCTTCCCCATTCCCATCGCTTGTATCCTCCATCTCGATGCTTCGCAATGTACATGGCCGGTTGTGGCCTTTAGTTTTCATGAATATAAAGAAAACTCCTCTTGGGATCCTTCACTATCTCCGTTTGTTTAGGGTTCTTGCATGGGTTTGATCGTGCGTTGCCTTCCCCCTGGGGTGTTTGAGTCTCCCTGCATGGCTAGGGGCCTCCACTTACATCCCCCTTGCATCCCTGGATGCCCACATTCAATAGCCTCCTTGGCCTCTTTTCTTCCCCTAGTCAAGCATCAGCACCAAACTTCTTCCCCTCCCAGTTCCAATCGTTCATCCGGCTAAACCTTGGCCTTCACTCCCCTGAGTTGCCCTCAACCAAGTGCACCACTGCCTCTTTGGCCAACAACCCACAACCCCCTTTGCTGATACACCCTTAGGCTAACCCTTCTCCGGTATGCTCCTAGCCTGGCACAGCTTCCGTTGTCGGTGTATTCGTCTCTGTACTCCTTCACCGGTGTGAACCCGTGTCACTCAGATCAAAATGATGACATCCAAAATAATGATAACAACATGAAATCTATTGAGAAAAAGATGATGCATTTGTTGTTGCATTAGCTTTGATGCATTTGTTGAAGTTATCATGATCTCATTATATATAGATGTACATATTCTGTAAGAACAAGTTTTGAAGATAACTCAAAAAGTTAGCAAGTCATGTAGAAGAAGTTGGCTTGAGAGGTCAGTGAAGTCAACTCAAGCCTTGACAGAACTAGTCTCAAAGTGTCGACACTGAAAGTCGACTCCAGCTGATACCAGGGTGAGAAGCTGCTATAACAGAACTAGTTTAAAAAAGTGTCGACTTAGGAAGTCGACTACTGTAGGAAGAGTGGCCTGATCACTCGCTGGAAGAAGATGGCAGGTCGATGCAACAGTTCGACCATTGCTTGGTTAGGTCGGTGCAGCAGAGTTGGCTAATATCACTCAGGTCAAAGCACATCAACACTTCAAAGCCAACAGGTCAATGCATCAAGACATTCAAGTGCTACATCTCTGAGGATGTCAGTGCACTTAATAGGCAAGTCAAGGTAGAAGAACAAAGCAACAACTAACATGGTCTGAGCACTCAAGAGACAGGTCGATGCAGTAGTTTGACCATTGCTTGGATAGGTCAGTGTAGAAGCACAATCTTCAGTCTGGACGGAGATAGGTCGATGCATCTTGCATCTACACATGCATACGGTTGATACAACAGAAGTAATTTATTTTTTTTTGGAAAGCTTTACCTAGGTGCAATAGGAGAGTGCGCCCTCTACCAGAGGTAGAGAGAAAAACCACTCCACCATTACACTACTAGGAGGAAAATTTTATTAATAAGAAGAATAGGAAGAAACATTACATCAATTGGAGGCTAGGCATTCCTAGCTTATCCATGCGAGCAATCCCCCTTATAAACTTTGGGAGTTGTTGCTGCGAAAGAAAAAAGGAATTACATTTAGTATTGCAGGCAAGATTTGCCAAGGAATCAACAACCTTATTAGCCTTGCGAAAAATGTGAAGAATGGAATCATTTATGGAAAGAATTTTTCATATTTCTCTAATGTATGGTATAATCATCCAAGGGCAAGGATAGTTCTTGTTGATCACTTGTACTAGAACTTGAGAGTCACATTCAATCAAAACTGGTTGGTAGCTAATAATCTTCAAATACTTTAAGCCATCCATAAGAGCTCTAGCTTCCGCCACTAAACTGTTGCTGTGTGCATAGTAATGAGAGAATGCAAGGATAGTGTCACCTTGAGAATTTCTGATGATACCACCACCGCTCAAGCTTCCTGCTTGTTTAGATGCCCCATCGGTGTTAAGGTTAAGCTGAGGCCAAGGTGGACATTGCCATTTAACCAGCATAACTCTCGGTTCCATTCTGATAGGGATTTTAATGTTAAAGTTTGCAAGAATCCTCTTCCTGTTGTAGTTGACTTCCTGCAGATCCGCATGGTCACATAAGTATTTGACCTGAGAAGAGATTTTGTAAATAATGCTCTGTGGGTGTATTCTGGTATTGTTATGAATGGCAGAATTCCTAGCTGCCCATATCTCCCATAAACTATGGGCCATGGTCATAATGGTGAATAATCCGAAGAGAGACTTTCCTTTGACAGCTTGAATGGTGTTGATTATAATGCCCCTCGCTGTGTTGCCCAGAATAGGAATATCTTTGGAAGTGAAATAATTCCAGATTGCATAAGCCAGATGACTGTTAGCAAACAAATGATTTACATCTTCCTCCTAGCTGTTATTGCAGCATCTACATTTGGAACAGAGTGGAATGCCTAAGAGTTGGATGTTCAAATCATATTAACATCTAGTTTAACCTCCCTTCATCTTACTCACTTAATATCAAAGACTTCTTTAGGATTCACATTCAGAAGTATTGAGGTTAAATAGTCATGAAAACATTTGATGTTGTCCAGGGATTCACTGAATTTCTATTCTAACTATATTCCAGATTTTTCTTTTTGTTCAATAGTAAATTTTCATACTAATTTTTCAAGAGCAATCAAGTTTAGTACACACCTTGTAGCTAGAGGATACATGTTGTTTAGACGCCAGTATCCCTAAGCCCTTAGTGTGACTAACTGCCATGCCTCACGTTGAACAGAGATAAATATGACACTTCATGACATAGGTTTACTCTATTTTTCTAATGAAGGACCCAGTTTCTCGGTGTAACCTTGCCATTGTTCTATCTTATAATTTCATTAATTTTCAACAAAGATAACTATGGCACTTCATGACACAGTCTGAATTTAAACATGATTTCTCGGTAGCCAAAGTCATTACTCTGACACAAGGTTACTCCTAGATAATTTCAGATCTTTCAGATGTTTAAAAATAATACTAATTTCATATATCTCAAACAAAGAAGGCCATGATTTCAAATTTTTAGATTTCAAAAGATTTCACATGACATAACATGAAGCAGTTGGTTAAGATTTATTAAAGTTGACTCAGATATTTTCAAGATCTTCATAACGAAACTCAATGAATACATTAATATTAAACCAATTTGATCTTTTTAGACATTCATAAACCTATATAGCAGAAGATTCCTAGAAAGAATATTTTTTAGATTTATGATCAAGGTATACGGATTGAAATTTTCCCAAATTACAGATAGATCAAGACAGTTTCATGAGTAGCCAGATCTTCAATAATCATGAGAGTGTTGAGCACAAGTGAATATAGAACAGATGGAGGCAAGTGATACCAGTTGACAGTGGGGATTACTCAGAGATAGCAGGATGAGCAAGGGAATGGCTATTTAGTGAAGTTTTCGGTTGACAAAATGAGTAGTTTTGGCCGACCAAACTAGACAGTGACGGAATAGAATAGATATATACCCATGCTGTTCAAAATCTAGTTATGTGCTCCCCCTGAATGTATGCATGAGCTAACAATTAGAATGTATCAGATTCAAGATATGATATCCATGAATTCCTCCCATGTATATGCAGGTTTGTCAATCAACCAATTCTAACTTTTCAACATGAATATCATGCAATCTGCTTTGAATTGAATGTCTGCATGTGAGCAACTTCATGTACTTATGTATCTTGCAAAATGCATGAACTCCGCCTATCTATATGCATTATGTATGACAACTCTGAATGTAGCATATGTAATGACATTTATGCAGGGATTTTGATGAATTATGCTCATGAACATCTAGATTGTTCTAATGTGCAGCTTTGACCCATGGCACTTGGTGGATGTCTAGCCTCTATACATGATGTGAGTTTCAAGACATACATAATCTGTCCTTCTCCCAACGTACCCTTTTATATACCACTGGGTCATGCAAGACATTGTAATGTAAATGCATTCTTGTGTGCTTCTTATACTGAAATCAGTTTGCCAAGCACATATGTATGCAAATGAATGGCGTATGCAATAGCTATTCAATGAATGCATTATGATTGGTATTAGCCAAATGCAATTGGCACATACATACATTAAATATATACAGTTCAGATTTTTGGCATATGACATGCAGTTCATTTTTGATCTATTTTATCCACAATTGATTTAGCATATGCTATGAGGAACTCAGAAGATACTGGAGTGACCTAGGATTTTCCGTTCCTGGTGAGCTTCTGTTAGTAAGCTTGATGCTTCTCGTTCTGTTTAGTGGAGTCTTTTCGAGGTAAGCCTTGGAATTGCTGTCTTAGTAATGCCTTTGTCCTGTGTCTGCTCAAGGGTGGACAACATTTATTTTGAGCCTGACCTTCTCCTTGCTCTACGGTTGCTTGGCTTTGGACTACGTCATGGTGTTAAGAGCTGTTGCATACCGTGTTTGTCATGCCGTGTCCAGCGGTCGATGTGTTGTGAAGGCTCATTTATCATTTCCAAGATGTAAAGGTAAGCTGAGATTAGCATTTTTCCTTGGCCTTTATGCTGAAGCTGGTACTCTCTTCATTTGCACTTTGGCTTCTTGTGATCGACCGTTCGCTGGATCAGTACTCATAGTGTGCTATTTATGATTTTTATGAATTGTGATGGCATCGAGAGTGTGCTGAGATGCGGATACCGAGGTACTCTCGGATGCCTGTGTGCGTTGTATGAGTGTGTAGTGGAAGCGTGTGGGCTGATAACCCACGGGTCGAGGATCATTGTCGTAAGATTCTAGACAGTCGAGAGAATTGTCTTTCTCAATGTGACTTCATCTTGGCTTCCCATGCCTTGATGTCGTCTGTTGCTATGCTGTTCCTAGAGTCCTTTTGGTGTTGGCATTGACATTTGTGAATATTGGGGAATCTGTCAGTATTCCTACTGATTGAGTACTGTTTGCTCTACATTTTCTTTCTTGGGTGTTGTGTCCTCGAGGTGTTATCATGGCCCTTGAGATGCATTCCCTGAGATTGTCATTTTCCCATTATCGTGGGTCTTTTCTTGGTGAGCTGCTCGATGCATGACTCGTCCCCTGTAGTCATGTGTTCAGCTGTTATTGTGCCTTGATGTGACCCAGCTTGCAGTTGTATTCTGTATGGAGCTGGGATCCTGCAAGTGCTATCATTGTTGTTGTTTTAGTGATGTTTCTCTATGATTTTGTCTGTATGTCTTGGCACTATGTGGACCGTGATCTTATCGGTTAGCTTTGCTATACTCTTCTCTACTAGTAGAGTTAGCTTGCGACTCGATCGGATGTAATATCTGAGTGAGGACTGACTTGATTGTGTCTGTGGTCCGGTGTTGTTGTCGTTGGTGTCTTATGTGCTAGGTGTTTTTTGTTACCTTTGGCACTGGAGTCAATGATGTTGTCGAGCTGTTAGCTTTGAGGATAACATCTCCTTGTTTATGCTGATGCTTGCTGTGCCTGTCGTTTTATTTCTTCGAGATCTATTGTTGTGGCATGTGTCGTGTCTCTTTCCCTGTGAGACGTAAGCGACGCTACCTTGCTTTGGAGGTGTTGGACTTGTGTTCACTTGTGTCGTGCTCAGTCCTGAGCATGTGCTTGTGATTATGGTCTGACTGTGTTCCTCTGAGCAATATTTCTCGTGATTCGTGTTAGTGTCGTGGGGTTGTTCTTCCCTGCTTCTCCTTTGCTAGTCCTTAAATTTCGAGGATGAAATTTCTTAAAGGAGGGGAGGAAGTAATACCCTGGATCCTTATTGGGTCTTCTTAGATTTTTATTAGGTCTTTTGGATCCTTTTTGGAGGGTTTCAGATCACTTTTGTGGCTCCCGAGTTGAGTTTTACGATCCGTGTGAGTTTTTTTCTCGTACAAGTTACAGAACCCTGCGGTGAGTTTATTTCTCAATTCATTGACTCGTGGACATGACAGCTGTGATGTACTCTTCGCGAGGATCATTGTTGTTAGTCTTCCATTTCCTTTTATAGATATTGCACGTCCGTAGACTAATTTGGGTTACATTTTCTGGTCCATTGTGATGTTTTGCATGTCAATAGGGGTCTAAGCACGAGGCCCATCCACTCTGGCCGACCGGAAGGGGTGGAGGACAAGTCTCACAATTTGGGGTCTGAAGGTTCTACGCGGTCTACCTCTGTCCGTCTACAAGGTTGCACGATCTTCATCAGATCATCCACACTCTGTTAGCGGCCTGTCACGGACCGTTCAAGCATTAGTCAGGCGTTCTTCCTGCGTTCCTCTGCAGTGCTCTACGCGGCCTGTCAAGCAGCCGTCTACCTCATTCAGCGGTCTCCAAAGGACCATTTTCGTCATACAGCACTGCACTTTGGCGAGTGTCTTCATCATCTCCCCTTTTCCAAGGTACGCGGTCCTCTTCTTATGCACTTAGTGTCTTGGTGGTGATCACGAATTGTTTGTACCCTCGATCCCTTTTTAGCATCATTTTCATCCCATATCTTGCTTCGAAAGGAAAGGAGAGAAGGAAAAAATATCTACAGCCTCGATTAAGCAATAATTGGGAAATCCCACAAGCAATCATTCGAATGCACTAAGACTAGGTGGACGGTTGAGTCTAGAAACTCTCCTCTCGCAAGATGTGAGACCACACCTTTTGATATACCAGAATAAAACTAATTACAACATCCAGCATTTCATTCAGAATCAGTCTCGAGCACTTAGTGTATAATGGAAATGCAATACAGTATCAGTTCATACACTAACCTACGAAGGGGGTAGAAGATAAGGATTCACGCACAAATCAAACCAAGATGGACAATGATTTTGTAGGTGGTTCAGTCTATAACCCACAGACCTACGTCAACCTCTCATTGAAACCCGAGTGAGGCTTCCCTTGTAAATGCAAGACCACAGACTCAGCCTACAACAGACGCTACCAAATAGCTTGAAACTGATGGAAACAAATCCCTCACCCTGATCTCGCACCCTGCAAGACCAGACCCACTACCACTGGTAGTGATCGAAGGAACAAATCCTCCCTTCTTCTGTAAACAAAGAAGGAACCGTGAACAACAATCCACTGCTCACAAAGACCCAGAGGATTCAATCCTCTCTTCCTCTGAAACCACAGAGGGAACCCAGGGAAACACTTCTCCCTTCTTCTGAACACTCGGAAGGAACCCGATCCCTGGACAGGGTATCGGATGAAGAATAAGGAAGTGGAAAATGAAGAAACGAAAACACAAAAAGAAAATCAAAAGAAATGTAGCTCCACCGGAGCAGATTAGTTCTGGATTTGATCCACGAACTAATAACCTCAACGGATCTTCAGTATGGCTCTGGCTACTTTTCTTCTTCTTCTTCTCGTTGGCTCTCACTCTCTCAATTCTTTCTCTTCTTCTTCTTCTCTCTCAAATCTTCTCTCTAATTTTCTCTCATAGATCTTCCTCTTTTTCTTCCTCTTCTCTCTTCAGACTTTGCATCACTTCGCAACACTCTCTCTTTCTTTTAGCTCCTTAGTCCCTTTCGAACTGAAACTATGCAGCACTTCAAAGGCTCATGCCACCCTTTCTTCTGTAGCACCTTCTTCGAAGGCAGAATACACACATATATATAGAATGGGATTGAGCAATTTTTGGAAAAAGTTATCTTCAGATCTGGAATTTCATTGGTCCAAGTGTAATACTAGAATATTCTTCTTCAGAAGTCTTCTTGGGAGGTTGCCACGTGATCTAGGATCACGTTAGAAGTCCATTTCCCTTCTAGATCCCCACACAAACCCTAACCTTGGCTGCTGGATTTTTGAAGATAGGCGCGTTGAATCGGTCGTCCGTGATTTTCACGTGGCAGCTTTTCCCCTTCGACCCCCTATCCCATACACGACTCTTCCTTCGACCCTAGCTCTATAAATCGATGCCTAACACTCCCGAGAATCCCATTTGGCCGTGGCAGCCACTGGTGTGTGTGTTCGAGGGCGAGACGCATCGTAGAAGTAAGGGTTTCCATCTAGGGTTTCGTTGGCATCAACCATCTTCCTCGCATTCAAAGGTAGGTTTCTCTTATGCAAAAACCTAATTAAATCATACCATGTTGTTTGTTTTTGAGCACTCTTCCTTTTGTTACATGTTTACCCAAATTTTATGTAGTATGGAGATCAAAATCATGCTTTTACTAGAGGTGTGTCAGGGCTCTTCGACATTCTGGGCTCGGGATCAAAATGCGGTCGTTCCAGTGATCGCTTCCTGATACCGCGGTTTCCCTATAGACCAAATCCTTCTAGGCGTGAAAATTTTAAACTTTTGGTCAAAATAGCATGAATGCGGTCATTGACCGATCGCTACCATGAGGTAGCGGCCCTCTCCTGACCGCGGCCATCGCTCAGGTTTCTGTTAAACACTGTGTTTTTCATGTGTTTTATCTTGAGTAAACAACATGCTCTAGGGCTAAAAATGCATGTAATAATTAGGGCTTTATGAAAGAATGTTAAAGCTAAAGTTTATTCACATTATGATCCCTGGATTATCATTAATTTCGCATGATTGTACCCTGTAAATAAGTAGATTAAATGTGACTTAACCTGTCCATGATTTCAATAGTTCCAGCAACACTATCACTTGTTTGACTATTATTGATTTCATTACTTGGTTTGTTTGAGGGTCTTGCCACTCCGGTGGTAATGGCTCACCATTCATTCCCATTTTTCACATTTTACACCTCTCAATCTTGTGATAGTTGGGGCAGATACTCCTTCCATCGGACTAGAACGTTATCTCAAGGCCTCCGTAAGACCCCACGAGCCTGGGATTCCCACTAGGATGCCGGGTAGGTTGTACCCTGAAAACCTGAACCCAATGACTCGACCGGATTTCATTTTTTGGGTGGTCTGAAGTTGTAACTGTTCTGCCCAGTCTTGTCCAGAACGTGGCCCTGATGGGACTGCTACCATGAGGTAGTAGTCTGAGTGCGACCGCGTTATGCTTTTCGATCTGGCTTGTGTATCTATTTTGTCCAGTCGACTACACCTTCTTTCAAGTCAACTTAGCCCTGATTAGGTCCACCTATGTCACCTCAAATGGCCATGGTTAGGTAGACTGAGCGTTACTTCAGTCCAGCCATGACCCGAGGTCGATGGAGGATCTTGATTGGGTCGACTGAACTCCCTGCCTTGCCAGCCCTGGTAGCGGTTCCTCCTAAACCGCCATCATCAAGAAGCAGTTCCCTCTAGACTACGTTCTCCTTTCCTTCCTATTGTGTGTTGACCCATTGATCTCTTGCGTCGACGTGGGCCCTATCACTGCCCGTATGGTAGCAGTCCTGTCTAGACTGCTATATCATAGTAGCGATCCTATTCTGACCGCGACCTAGTTCCAAAACTTGTTTTTTGTGATTTTTGTATGTTAAATCCTTCTAGCCTCTCCAGCCTATTATACCTTGAGACTATAACCTTTTATTGAAATTATATCCCTCAGAATTGTTCGGCATCCTTCTTAAAGTCATTTTTCCATATATATATTCATATATACAATGATGACATACGTTGGGCCAGGACCGTCATCTCCCCCAGACGTCGAGACCTCAAGTCCGACCCTAAAGAACCGGTGCATCCACGGGTACCGCCCGGCTCATTCTTCACTCGCGACACCCATGGGTGGGGGGCATTTGTGGACATGTAAAATTACACGTCTGCGTGTTCTGACCAGTCCAGCATCGACAAACAACTTCAAACAAAGAGACTGCGGAAAGGATAGGCCATCCGGACTCTCCAAACGAACAACACACTATCGTGAAGTTATCTTCAGAGTCACGACAACGAAGAGAAACTAACTCCCGGGAAGCCCACAATCCATGGGCCCCGAAGAAAAAATTAAATGAACCACAACTTGTGCACAAAATGGGTCCAAGTCTACTTCCACTGTATGCCCATATGAGGTCTTCAATGGTACGCCCTGTAAGGCCTTCAGCGGCATGCCCTCTTTGGGTTCTTCAGCGGCACGCCCATATGGGCCTCCAGTGGCATGCCCTGGCTTCCCTCCAATGGCGTGTCCGACAAGGGAGGTCTCACGTCATCCCCCTACAGATTTTTGGCACGCAACGGTCACGCTGAGGTGTCGAATGGAGGAGGTGGCACGTTGGCTACCCCCTGCCACCGAGGATGCCCAAGTCAAATCTTCATCAATGCTCCACGCTCCCGCCCCTGTCGACCGTGTCTGAAGGCTCCCCGCCGCTGGGAGTATAAAAGGTGTCTTCTCGAATGAATAAAAAAAGAGAGAGGAATACACACAGAAGATGCAAAGAGAAAAGTGGAGAAGAAGCAAAAGAGTAAGAAGATAAGAAGAAGAAGATGCGCCGCCATAGGAGCCTCTCCAACGATCACCACCAAAGAGAGAGTAAGAAAGTAAGAGAGAGAGAGAAATGTAGTAGGGGAAGGGAAAGAGTAGGGGGCCATCGCCCCTGTTCAACCCCATTCCTCTCTTTTTTCTTTTCCTTGTTTTTCTTCTTCCTTTTTTTACGCTTGATGTATTTGGTTCTCATTTGCCATGAATAAAATCCTTTATCTTTTGTTCTTTTCATACTCTCGTCATTAGCATTGTTTCTCGTTGGATCGGGTTCCCCCCCTGCGTGCTCTTCCACTGTCTTTCTTCTTCCCCTAGTGGTTTGGTTCTATTTGAGGGATCTCTGACCTTCACCCTCTCCCCTTCGTCATGGAGGGAAGCCCCTTCTCCTTCTCTGAGAGCCCAAGCCCCAACACCACCGTTGGTCCTTGTCCCCCAAACCGCCTTAAATTCCCAACCCCTGGCCCTTCTTCCTCCAGCTAAAGCCCCCTGGCCAGTTAAACCAAACCCCCCCAGCCCTCAGGGCCCTCTCCCTCACACTGGCCTTGAGCCACCCTCAGATGCCTTCACTAACACACACCAGCCATTCCTTGACCGGTACGCCCCCAGCCCGGCACAGCCTCCCTGGCCGGTGCACTGACCCATACACCTCTTCACTGGCACAGTCTTTGGCCGGTACGCCCTTGACAAGCCTAAGAGAGGCCTTCCCTTCGACGATTTCCTTGGGTTTTTCGATGTTTTGTTAAAGATGTTACCTTCTTCGGGCGTCCACTTTCACTTGTTGGGTTCCGCCACTCCATGTGGGCGTGTTCCCTATATCTCCCTTACGCCCGGGGTCGAGAGGAGATGTTGCCAAATTTTTATCAGAAATGATAATATGTTAAAAGACTAAAGGGAGCAATGAACAAATGAAATAATCATCAGTAAAATGCCTTAACCAAGGTGAAAAGAACCAGGGGCAACATGAAGAGGACCGGACCGAACGATGGTTGAGTGCTTTAAGTATCCATACTGGAGAAAGGAATCAACAGAGAATGCTTAAGAGACGGGGAGAAGGGACCCATCATGAATCACATAGAAAATCAATTAAGAGAAGGAGGAAGAGAAGGATAAAAGAAGAAAAGAATGTCCTTAAGAGGGTGAAGGAAGAGTGGGCCTTCACCGGTGCAGACCACTTTCCCCTTCACCAACACACCCTTCAGTCCACCCCTTTGCCTTTAAACCTTCACCGATACACCTCCCCAGGTCTTCCCCGGCACATTCAAAACCCCCTTTGCCGGCACGCTCCTAAACTCTCCCACAGCATGCCCTTGGACCCCTTCCCCAATACACTCTCTCTTGCCCTTCGTCGGCACGCTCCTTGAGCGGTGCACCCCCTCCCTTTTGTTGTTGCTAAGCCCTTCACCGGCACACCTGCCAATCCACCCTTCGTCGGTACACCTCCCTCGCCAGTACACCCTCTTCACCAGCATACCCTTCCAATCCTTCAACGACACGCCCATGGCCTTCCCAGGTGCACTTCAACCCCGTGCAACCTTAACCCCATGCAGACCATGCACGGACTTCATCGTTTTGCACACATAAGCCCTACCCACGTGCACGGACCCTGCACTGACTTGGCCTATAGCTGCACGGACCCCATCTGCATGTGCATGGACCATGCACGGACTTCACCCCTCCGCACGCACAAGCCTTGTACAAGCCCTACACGGACTTTGCATAGCCCCTGGCCATATGTGCACGGACCCTGCACTGACGTTGGCCCCCACACGCATGGACCTACACTGACCTTACCTCATATGCACTGACCTTAGTCTGCATGTGCACTAACCATAGCCCCTGTGCACTGACCTTAGTTTGCATGTGCACTTACCTTAGTCTGCACGTGCACTGACTTCATCCCATGTACATTGACTCGGCCTGCATGTGCACTGACCCTGCACTGACCTTGCCCTCTACATATTCCTTGACTACGCTGACTTTCCCTGCATGTGCACTGACTTCGCCAGCATGTACACTGACCTTATCCTCAGCATATTCCATAGGTGCACTGACTTGGCCTGCACGTGCACTGACCTGGCCAGCGTGTGCGTCGACCTTACCGCCCCCCCCATGTGCACTAACCTTCCTTCAGCCCCTAGCCCCATGTGCACGGACCTTGCCTGCCCATGCACCGAGGCCTTCGTCCCTTGCACGGACCCTGCTCGTACGTCCACTGACCTTGCACAAGTCCTGCACGGACCCTGCACTAACCTTGCCCCTAGCATGCATGGACTTAACCCCTTCGCCCAAAACCGGCATCCGTGCATATGCATGGACTTCATCCCACAACCTGAACACCCAGCACGGACTTGCCCAGTCCTGCACGGACCCCATTCGTACCTTACCTGCATCTACATGGACTTGGCCCTCATGTGCATGGACTTAACCTGCATCTGCATGGACTTAGCCTGGATCTGCATGGACTTAACCTGCATCTGCATGGACTCGGCCCAGATCTACATGGACTTCATCAAACATGCACGAACATTATTCTTCAACTGGTGCAGAACATGCACGGACCATGTTCTTCAACCCCGTGCATAACATGCACGGACTTTGTTCTTCAACCCGTGCAGAACATGCACAGACTTTGTTCTTCAACCCAGTGCAGAACATGCACAGACTTTGTTCTTCAATCCCATGCATAACATGCACAGACTTTGTTCTTCAACCACGTGCATAACATGTACGGACTTTGTTCTTCAACCTCGTGCAGAACATGTATGGACTTTGTTCTTCAACTCCGTGCATAACATGCACGGACTTCGTTCTTCAACCCTGTGCACAATGTGCGTGGACCTTGTTTCTCAACCCCAAAACTTGCATGGACTTCGTCCAAACACGCTTGGACTTTGTCCCATCTGCATGGACTTCACCTAAAACATGCATGGGCTTTGCTCGCCCATACGCATGGAAATTGACTAAAACCTGCATGGACTTCATCCATTAACCCCGTGCATGACCTGCACAAACTTGCTTGAAATCTTGCTTGGACTTTGTTTTTTTGCCAAAAAAAATGCACGGACTTCATATGCACTTTTTGCATCCAGAAACCTGCACAGACTTGTCCCAATCTGCATGGACTTCATCCTAGAACCTGCATAGGGTTTGTCCTTCACCGGTACACTCCCCAGACCCTCACCGGTGCACCCTCTTCAGCCCCTCGCTGACATAGGCCTTGAAGGTCTTCCCCGGCACGCCTGTCCCCAGCCTTCACCGGTACACCCTTCCTGCCCTCACCAGTGCACCCTTTCTGTGCCCTCTCCTGCACGCCTAATCCCCTGCCCTCTCCGACACACTTCGTGTGACGACCCAGAGCTCGAGATACCGATATACCGATAATACCGACATACCGATACCAGGAACTGGGGAAGCCTCCAGCAGCTACTCCTCCGCAGATAGGGGTATTAGAAAAGAAAGAAGGCATCTCTTTGAGAAACAAGATGAAGAAAGCATATTCATTCCCCAAAGAGAAGACCCAGGCACTGTTTGAGTGGGCATATAAATACAACAAGATAAGATTGCCTGAGCCAAAGAGACCTGTTGATACAATAAAGAAGGACGATCCCTTTTTTTGTCCGTATCACCGAGCACTCGGACATGTCATTGGAGATTGCTATGCCTTCAAGGATGTCATAGAAAGCTTGATCAAGAAAGGAGAAGTGCAGCTAGGAGAACACCAGGTGGACCCTCCACACCCTCATGAGCCTCCAGCACTGAGGTTAGCTGCTAATATGATTTCTATATACCAGTAGCTGCCTGAAGAAGCTGTCGAAGTATGCACTCAACATACGTATGAAAATCAAGGATCAGGTGGGATGGTAGACAGTGCCATCCAAGACCGAAAGAAGGACATCTATCGCTGGAATGCCAGGTGCATCTGTTCGGGGTGTTACTCCGAAACCAGCACCACCCCTAGCAAATCCTGTGTGGCACACCATGGATTCGTCGCCGGTCATCCGGATCTTCACTCCCGACCAGAGAAAGCAAACTCCATTGCCTGTCCACAAGGAGGTAAGCCCCGAGGTGAAGCGTCTATAGCAATATATTAGCCAGCTCGACGAATATGAGTAGACTAAGCCAAAGCTAATATTGGTGAAGGATCATATCTTCTGGGAATAGTTGGAGGGACTGACCATCGAAGAACAACTAGAAAGGGAGCAAGAAGAAGCTGAAATTGACCTCTTCTTGGAGCACGAGCCAGCCAAGTCAAGACGCCAAAAGAAGAATAAACCAAAAGGCAAGAGGAAAATAGTCACATTGCAGTGTAATACTCTGTCAATATTGTTCACCCTGCCAGGGGAAGATGATGAAGGGGAGTCCCACTCCATCACTAGAGGCAAATCAGGCCGAGGCTTCAACCTCAATGCATGTTACCCGCTCTGGGAGGAAATGGGGACGCCTACCTCCGGCTAACCATAACATCATTTTTAGGGGTGAACAACCCTACCAGATACCGGAGCCAGAAGTCCGGGGCATCGAGATTCCTCCTCTGACAGGCCTTTATGCAGAAACAAAGAAAAGTGATAAAGCTCCATCATTTATTGAGTTCTTGTTTATTCTGGAAGGCAAACAGCCGGCTCAGGAGATTGCTGCTAAAAACAACAAGTCCCATCAATCACCTACCCCAGTGCTCAAGAAGAAGGATAAAGCGAGCATTGATGCTCCCCCAGCACCAGAGGCGACTTCCCCAGTGGAAACCCCTCCATAGTCCCCTCAGAAGAAAGAAGAGGGAGAAGGGCAATCCATGCCGCAGGTACCCCACGAGCCTCCAAGGCCCCGCTGGGCGGAGGAGATGAGACTGTCTAATGTCCGAGTGGGCAGCCAAATTATGAAAATGCTGAAAAAACTCCCCACAAGATTTACTATATGGGAAATTCTTTCCTTGAGTGAGGAAGCTCGCCAAGCTATCATTGATGCTCTACAATTGCCAGCTCAATATGAAGCTCTCTATTGACACCCATTTTTTGCCAATGAGTTGGGTCATTCCCCTTGTCACCATTTGTTGATGTCTCGAGTTGTCCATTACTCATTGGGCTATTTCTAGGCATGCCTTTGGGCTTATTCTATGGGTATCGCCCTCCATGGCCAAGTTTACTCTCGAGTTTGGGCATTAATGGGCCTTGATTTCACTTTGTGTGCCGCAATCATGATCAGCCTCTACCACCTAGCTAGTGGTACGACCGTCGAGTCCCACTGCCTAGCTCTCCCCATCGGGAAGTAGTAGTAGCTCCACGTATGCATCCATCACATGTCATTAACATAGTCAATTGCATAGCCATAAAATAGAACCAACTGCTGAAGAGGCGTGATCTCACGTTGGTCCTGAGCCGTGTGATCCTGGAAGAATCTTGATCACGATCACCACATCTGTGTGAACTGCATGGCAGGAAATGGATTAGGGGTGCCCAGGGATGGATCTTTGGGGAAAACCCTCTGATGCTTAAGTCAGAGAATGAGGTGGAGCACAGATGCATGGGGAGATGGTCGGAGGAGAAAGAGGGGTGCGAGATCGCTCTCCACCAAGAAGTGTGGTGGCTCTTACTCAGGACTGTTGCCTTCCTCATCGGAGGGTCTTCCAAGGTTTATATAGCTATCCATTTAACATAAGAATCCATGGAGTCCCGGGAGCAAGGGGGATTCAGGGGAGGTTATGTCCTTATTATAAGCTCATTATAGCACAAGGACATTTGCTCTCCCTCATCCCTTGGAGTTCCTTGCTCTTTAACATTACATAACGGATGCTTGGGAGAGCTTCTGACAGTCGGACCGAGCCTGGGATGCCAACTGGGGGTCTTCTCGAGCGGAGGGCGCGTAGCTCAGACAGGGTGTTTTGGGCTCCCGTAGGGGCCTTCCCAATCGACTAGTCGCTCGGACTTCTGGACCTGAGGGTTGCCTAGGAAGTGCTGATCCGAGTGGGTTTTGGGCTTGTCATAAGTGGGCCTAGAATGGGGCTATCACTTTGGAAAGCTGGGCCTGGTTCGGTCATATCTGACCTAGTTGGGCCGTGCTCTTGGGTGGTTGATTTTCCCCCTCTCCACTTGCCCCCCCTTACTCCCGAGCCAAAATTGGGCTCGAACGAGTAACATCGGTAGGGGTGATGTCAGTGGCTCAAATGGGGTGAGAATTTCTCTCCGACAGGGGCCATTTAATGCAACTCTCCTAGGGATATGCCCATAATGATGACTCTCTTGAGTCAATGCGAGGAGTCCCTTCTTGGAGTGCAAAATGTCGCTCCGTCTCCCTCCAAATCGCTGGGAGTATAAACGTCGCATGGGTCTATGTTTCGTGCCTCCTTTATTTAGGGTTCTATCTCTCCATCACTTCTGCATTTTGAAAAGCTCATGTGCCGTGAGGGCGGTCTGGAGGAGCAGAGACTTGCAGAGGGCTTCGCGGAGGTAGTAGTGATTGCGGCGGCGGTGATTCATCAACTCCCACCTCCGCCCGAGTCGCCTGAGTTGGCGTCTTCCTCCTCTTCCCCTTGTTCCTCTTGTTCAGCTATGGCGGAGCAATACCCCACTGCTGAGGAGCAGGATGTTAGTCAGGGTACGGGAAGCCTGGTGCTGCAACCTGACCATCCTTTACGCAGCGAGTTGACTGCGGATGAAGTGAAGATAATGGAGGAGCGCTTCAGGCTGCTGTGGTAGTACTATTTTTCTCTAGCCCAACCTCACGAGTCCAGTCTGGATACTCGTTCGAGCCTCTTCTGCACTTTCCTCTTGGCTTGGAAGTGCAAGTTCCGTTTGCCTCTCCACCACTTTGTCATCAAGCTGCTTCAAGCCTACTAACTAGCTCCTGTCTAGTTGGTTTCCAACTCATACACCTTCATCTTCTCCTTTATCTTTCTTTGTCACCCGTGCGGGCTCAACACTTTGTTGGACCCCTTCCATGCCTTTTATTAATCTTAACCATTTACTTGCTACCCACACCAACTAGCAGCTAAGGGATGTCCTCCTCTGGGGACAGTTGGACAAATCAAGAAATGAGGAGAGTGTGTAGAAATTAACATCGGCATTGTGAGTCTTATCCCAATCATTAGTTAAAAAAATGGAAGAAATAGCGCGGGCAATGGGGCTATTTTAATGTCAGGTCCAGGTGGGAGAGAGGGACAGAGAAGGGTCGTCATAGAAGACTTGACCATCTCGGCGTTTTAGAATGAAAACTCTGGTCTATTCTCATCTTTTACTAATGAGAAGTGGTCTACCATGCCCTAAATGTATTACGGAAAGTCTTGTTTACCATTCCATTTTTTTTCATCTTGAGAGGGTATGACACTAAAATGACCTCCCATTGAGAGCTGTGAGTTGCAAAAATATCACCCTCTCATTGGCAAAAAACAGTAACATATATAGGATTAACACAAGCATCGTATGTCTATATGTCACATTAGATTCACACAAGCATCGTATGTCTATCTTGTTGGCTGTAACGTGAGATCTAGAGAGGGGTGAATCGATCTTTTTATAAAAATTATGCGGAATTAAAACTCTCTCTATTTAGAACAAATCTCGAACACTTGACGTATGGAGATGGTACCAACGCCGAACGAATAACCTTCACAATAAGACTCAACACAAGTTAGCACTCAATAAAATCACGATACTGAAGTTGCTCACACGTCTACTTGCGAACGGAGATAGAAAAAGATGGATCAGCCGCACAATCAAATTACGGAACAAAAAAATTTTAGGTGATTCGATCTGTCACGTGTTAATTTACATCCACCTCTCACTCAAATTTGAGTGAAATTTTTCGCTAATACACGATTTAACTATTGATTCACAACTTTAAAAAAATACGACCTTTACAGATCGTTAAACAACACAGCTTATTTACGAGGAACAAATCCTCGGACATATCTCACGTTATAGCCTTTGTCGGTCTTATCCAATAGAAGATAAGGTCTACAAGACAGCTTCATAGAGATGGGTCCTCTGTCACGGATGGAGCCATATGGTTTCAGAAGCCATCGACCATCACATCATGATTCATACATATGGTAGGTCCTCTATTAAACAACATGATTCATATATGTATGGCGGGTTGAAGTAGAACCCAACATTAGAATAAACAAACCTTGGTAGGCTCTCCTAATTGACGGCGCTCACCCATGCCGACCCAAACAGACGTTTAGAATTCTCCAAATCCCTTCCCCTACTCGCCGGGTTGACGGCGAACGGTTCAAAACGTTGAACCCTTCTCTCTCTCTCTCTTCTTCCTTCGTCTTCTCAACCACCACCCTCACATGCCCCAGACGACGGTTCTCTCGTCCACCGCCGGGGTCCATAATTGTCTCCCTGTTAAATGGGTACCGGACCCGGTTGGTGACACTTGGTAACACTTCCATGTTTTCATTCTCCCATGTTATGTATGTTGCAGTGGATCCATTGTGGATGGTATCAACATTTTCGTTACTCCAATTTTCACATTGTTCGGTGATTACTCGAATAATTTTCTCATGCATTAGAGTTGGATCCTCATTAGGATCCGACTGAGGGTTAACGGGTCCTAAACCTGGCAGGATCCGACCCATCCTTTCCCTCCTAATAGCAACAGGGTTTCTTCCATTGTCATATTTTGTTGGTTATTGTGAGAACTTTTTTTAGTTTCCATTCGTCGACAAGATAAATAGGTGGAATGAAATAAAGAGGGAGGCCATAATATTTCATTTGCACCAACAACAGAGATGAAAAGGCTTCAAAGTGATAAAGACATACCAATCTCCATAGTGGCATTCTCTTCAACCACGTTAGCGTCGGCCTCTGTCGCCGACTCTGTAGGAGGGGGGATGGCTACAAAAACAATGTGTAGAGTGATGGTTAATATCACAACAAAGGAAGACTCATCCAACAAATGATATGGGCTTCTATTAAAAGACTACCTGGAGTTGAAGACTCAATAGGGGGCAGCCGTATGGTCAGCATTGCCCCGCTCCTCTAAAGGTGCCCGGGGTGACCCTTCTGCCATGTCAACCCTGCCAGGTAGTGAGAGAGGCCTTGCCTCCATTTGATTAACAACTGTCAAAATCAAGGGCACAATATAATATCAAAATTCTCTGAATATGATGAGCATGCACAAGGGAGAATGTACAAAATATACATGCATACCTGAGGCATGTACCCCGTCAGACTCCACGGGGCTGGCAATATCTGTCGATAATTCCGGGGCCAAGGGTTGCTACCCTATTAGATACCCCCAGTTCTGGGTAATCTTTTTCAGCTATTGTCCCAGGCTCCAAAGCCCTCGGGTCTCCATCATAATCTAGCAAGTCTACGAGTGGCCCGGACTCAATGAGTCTCGAAAGTTCGTCCAGGGAGGAGGCCGACTTGGCAGCTGCATAATGAGCAACAAGATAAGCCGAAGGAGTCCCAAGCAAAATATGAGAATGATAGACTCCTAAAATTACTTGGGGTCATCCTTATCTCTCAATCCTCAGAAGAACTCGATGAGGAGGAAGAGGATCCTTCGTTGGAAGAAGTATTAGAAGTCCCTATGCTCGACGAGGTGCTGGATCTTCCCCCGCTCGAAGAATCTGAGGAAGAATCCTCCTTGTTGGAAGAGGACTCACCCCCTTCCTCGACAGTAGGGAGAGTGGGCTGGACCCTAGGATCCCCTACAATAGGCAATGCTATATTAGCCAACATGCATATCATCTCTCAAGCACTAAAGAAGAGGAAAAAAGGGGGGGGGTGAGGGTAAGAGATGCTTACCCGAAACCTAGATAGTAGGGGCCCCTTCTACATCAAGCGTGGCAGAGGCGGCAGTCACCGGTATATAGTCATCGGCGGTAGGGTCCAACCCCTCTATGTCACGGCTAACATTAGGGATGGACTCGTTGAAATCCAATCCTGCCTCTGTAAAAGTATTCCCCGGACGGGGAGAAAAGCTCATGGCAGCCCGAACCTCACGAGGAGCTGCACCCAAAGGGAAAGAAAGGAGTCATGTTATAAAATTGTGTAAACATGTTATAATACTGATTTGAAATAGAAGTTCTTTCACTTACTAGAGACATCTGCTCGAGCGAGAGATTCTTCCCCAGAATGAGGACAGGTAGAAGGCCGTGTGTTATCCTCCTGTCTTTCAGATCGAGGCCTTTTCCCATGAGTATTGATCCCAATGGGGGCCGCACCTAGGGAGGTCTCTCGCGGGAAGACACTGTCCTCCTGGCCATTGGCATAGTCTGCAAACAACAAGGGATTGCATGTAATGAGCATCTCAAATTGCAGAATAGGAAATAAATAATAGAAACAAGGTAGAGCTAAGTAGTCAAGCATATATCTGATGCCCCTATGGCTCTCTCGGGCTTCAAGATGATCTGCTCGGGCTTCAGTCGAAGAACTTGGGCCACTTTATTCACAATGTTTAAGATGACATTGGGGGTGACAGCCACCTCCAAATCTGAAATGCACTCCACTCCATTAGAAATATTGGGCCCTTAACCCAAACTCTTTTGTTGAGGGGGAAACCCAATTCGCATCAGAACCCAAGATTTTTAGCCTTTTTTTGCCAGCTATCACGAACAGGTGTGACTATTGGGTAAATTTGTATATAATTAATGAAAAAATCATAACTTCATCTATAATTAATGAAATGACCTAAAACCATGCCCCAAGTTAGATCTAAAAGTTCTCTTCATTTCATATGAAGACATCTCAAACAAATTCCCGATAGAAGAGCACGCCCACAAGCATTCATGAACGATGGTCGAAGGGTCACACATGTTCAACCCGAAGGGCTGCTTGGCATTAACTCCCCTTTAAGCCAGCGACCTTGGGGGCTGGACTGAACCTTGCAGGACATGGGAAAGGCCTTGGGAGGCTTCAAAACTATATAAGGGGTGGGTTTCATGGGTGGTAACCATTTAGCAACTGTTCCCATCAACCCTCTGCCATCTTCTACCCTTCTTAGTAAGAAAGAGAGGTGAGGGACCTTGGCTCTGTGTAGGAGGGCAGACCTGCAGCCCCTAGGACAATGAGCGAAGTTGGGGGGGGATCTGCGATGTGGATCTCATCCCCGGATCGAAGGGTGAAGTTGAGGTTGATATGGGGTGTGGATATTATCCCTGGATCGTCAGCTAATATTCCAAGGTAGGCACCTAATAATAAATCTTAAGGGTCAATGGTGCACTAGAATGATTTAAAATATATTTTCTACACCTCGAAGAGGGACGAAGGGCATGTGGGGACAACCATCATGATCATTTTTGGTTTTTCTTTCACCAAGTTTTGGGCTTTTCTTTGAGTCTCCATGGTCACTGCAGTCCCTGGGACGGTCACTATGGACTCTGGACAGGTCAATGCACACATGGTGCAGACCTAGATAAGGTCGATGCACACGAGGTAAGGTCTCATGGTAAAGTCAGTGCACGCATAGCTTAGACTATGGACAGGTCTGTGCACATTGGGGGCAGGCCCATGGTAAGGTCAATACACATATAGCTTAGACAAAAGTCAGGTCGATGCACAATTGGTTAAGTCCCAGGTAAGGTCAATGCACATTTGGTCCAGACCTAAGTAAGGTCGATGCACATTTGGTGAAGTCCCAGGAAAAGTCAATGCACATTTGTTCCAGACCTAAGTAAGGTCGATGCTCACTTGGTAAAGTCCCAGGTAAGGTCGATGCACATTTGGTCCAGACCTAAGTAAGGTTGATGCACATTTGGTGAAGTCCCAGGTAAGGTCGATGCACATTTGGTCCAGACCTAAGTAAGGTCGATGCACATTTGGTGAAGTCCCAGTAAGGTCGATGCACATCTGGGAAAAGACCATGTAAGGTCGGTACACATATAGTTTAGGCCATATAAGGTTGATCCACATTTGGAAATAGGCCATATAAGGTTGATCCACATTTGGAAAAAGGCCATGTAAAGTCGATGCACATTTGGGAAAAGGCCATATAAGGTCGATGCACATTGGCACGGGCCAGCACAAGGTCGATGCACATTTGGGAAAAGGCCATGTAAGGTCGATGCACATTTGGGAATGGGCCATATAGGTCGATGCACATGTGGATAGGGTGATGCACCTGTGGATTCTGTCCCAATTTTCAAAAATTGAGAAAAAGATAATTTCGAAAGGGCATTTTAATTGGGAAAATTTTGAAAATTAGAAAATAATAGAAAACTATGTCAGAACCTCTCTGTAAAGATTTCATGCATCCAGAAATTCTGTACTTGGAGAAGTAGAGAGAGGTGAGAAAATGGAGGGGGCCATGCATGGGGTAGATGGGTGTGTGAGTTGTGTGGTAGTGAGAAGGATGGTGAACGGGGGCTCCACAGTGAAGGGGTGTGCATTGGCAATGGTAGACACGGTGAGGCCCTTGCCGCCTTGTTCTTATTCTTCGGTCGTTCATCACACAAACATGGCTGTCGACGCTCCTGTACGTGTCACCGTCTTCCTCCGTAGCTCAGTTGGTTGCTGTCGTGGGGCTCTCCCGTGAGCAAGCGTAGACCATCCCTCCGTCTCTGTTCACAAAAGAGAGACTTGGATCAAAGTTTGTTTAAATGTAAAAAAATATAATTAAGTCCCTCCAGCATATGAATATTAACCATGCAACTTCTATATATCTCAAGTCCCATTATCAAAGATCTCAATTTTATGTATGACTGAGATTAATATGAAAAACTTGTATAATTAATTATATTTAAGCCCATAAATAATGAGTGTGACATGAATAAATATACAGAAATACACAATTATTAGTTCCATAGACAATAAAGTAGCAAATCTTTTGGAAATAAATGAGTGAGTCACACCGGTATCAAATAAGACATTCACAATCTTGGAATGGATTTTTAATGTGCCTTCCACTATTCCTCCTTCATTTGGCTTCACCTCTTGGAGTGCTTGGAGATGGCCTTGCTTTTTGACCTGATGCTTCTCGGTCATCTCTCCTTTAGCTTGCTCGTTAAGCAGGGGGCAGTCAGGAATCCTGTGATCACGACTCCCGCAACGGTGGCAAGCTCCCAGCATTCTCCAACATTCTTCGGCCTTGTGTCTGACCTTATCACAATGGATGCAGACGACCTTGGATGGTGTGGTAGTGATGGAGAAAGGTTTGCTACCCTTCTTGATCTTCTTGACTTTGGAAGAATTATCTCCATCACTGGATCTCTTCTTGTTGAAAGTAGGCTTGAATGAGCCGGAGCTTGTGATGTGCTCCTTCTTTTCTTTCCCATGGATCTAGTCAGATAGTTCCGTGGCATCTTCTAGTGACTGGGATCACCCTACCATCTCTGAATAGATTTGAATATCCATCAGTGCCAGTTGCGTGATGTATTATGGTTGAAGACCATTAAGAAATCTCCGAGCCTTCATCTTCTCAATACATACCAGATGTAGTGCATACCTTGACAGCCTAGAGAATTGGGCCTCATAGTCGGCCACCGATAAAGTCCTTTGCTTAAGCGCGGTAAACTTTCTGGCTTTCTTCTCTTGGATACGATCCAAGAAATATTTGTTGTTAAAAATATTAACAAATTCACCCCACGTAACTTGCTCATGGGGTAAAGTAGCTTCCACTGATGCCCACCAGAAGCGCGCGTCCCGCTCTAGTTGGAAAGTCGCTAATAACACCTTTTCCTCATCCGTGCATTACATCACACGGAATATCCTTTCCATCTCCTTGATCCAATTCTCAATGTCATCGGGGTTGGACGAGCCAGTGAACTTTGGCGGGTTCATGTTGTGAAAACTACGATGGAGATCACCCGCTCCTCGATTCATTCCCCCTTGCGCCACTTGTTGTAGAGCTTGGGTAAGGCCTTGAACGGTGCGTTGCATATCGCACCATTGAGCACGTTCGACAGTCATGGTCCTACAAGATTTAAATAACTATATTCATATATGATTAATCAACGGTGTCTTATCTCTCTAACTTAAATTAACCCATGGCTCTACCCATCTCACCAGGTAAAAGGTATAAACCTATCCTTCACACTGGTTGGAGGAGTGCTATACAAGAGAAGCCTCACCGGTGTTCTTCTAAGATGTCTTGATGACGATGAGGTCTGGAAGTGTGTAGAGGAAGCACACTCAGGTGTGTGTGGTGGTCATGCAAATAGTCAAATACTTACTAAGAAGATCATTCAGCAAGGCTATTATTGGCCCACCATGGAAGATGATTGTGCTGTCTATGTCCATAGGTGTGTCAAGTGTCAGTTTCACGCCGACAAGATTCATTCCCCGTCTTCCTCACTTCATCCAGTATCCTCCCCATGGCCTTTCTCCATATGGGCATTTGACATTATTGGTCCTCTTAGTGACCCCAACTCCCTCACAAAGTAAAAATCCTTTATCCTCACTGTAATGGAGTACTTCACCAAATGGGCTGAAGTTGAAGCTTACGAAGAAATTAAGGTGTCAATAGTTTGCAAGTTCATCATGAAGAACATCATAGCAAGGTTTGGCATTCCCAGCACGATCATCACTGATAATGGGCCACAATTCATTTCTTAGGACCTTCAAGACCTCTAAAAAAGGTACAACATTGCATTGCATCATTCATCGCCATACCATCCACAAGGCAATGGCCAAGCAAAGGCCACTAATAAAAGATTGATTAAAATCATAAAAAAGACCTGTGAGTCTAATAGGTTTTTAGACTGGCCAAAAAAGATTATTGAAGCTCTATGGGCCTATCGCACTTCAATCTGTACTCTCACTAGGCAAACTCTGTTCGCCCTTACTTATGGGATGGAGGCGGTAGTCCCGTACGAGACCTTGATTTCTTCTCTCAAGGTACAATTGGACAAGGAATTTTTCATTGACAAACGTCGTGATTCTCTCCTTGCCCAACTGGAACTCTTAGATGAGAAGTGACTGGTCGCTGCCGAGCATGCACGTTGGAGAGGGGTAAATCCGTGGCCCAAAAAGACATGTGGGATGGGACGGCCCAACCAGATCCAATCCAACCCAACCAGGCCAAACTCTCTAAGTGATAGTCCCACGAACGGGCCCACTTATCTTGAAGTCCAAAGTCACTCGGACCAACCCTTCCTAGGCGGCCTCCAGACCCAGAAGTCTGAGTAACGGTCACTCGGGAAGAGCCCAAACGGCATCCGAGCGTAACCGGTTGATGCTGCTTACATCACTCGGGAGAAGCTCAAGCGCCCCTCAAATGGTGTTCCACGCTCAAACCTTCAATGGGCGCCTAAAGGTATCCCCTAAGGGTTATCGAATCGATTCATCACATAGAGTCCCTCTGATAATGAGGGGAGATTTCTCTCAATGGGGCGCTTATCCTAGGGAAAGTCAAGTTGTAGCTCAGAGGCGAGAAGCTCAAAGGGATAAGGGAGAGCAAGAGTCCTTTAACGGTGGAGAAACCTCCTCCAGGACGTAGTGCCCCCTGGTCCCTCCGGCTACCTGACCTCCAGCCAGGAGAGTAAGCAGCTATATAAACTCAAGAAATCCTCCGGAAAGGTAAGTGATCCTGAGTACTCAACACTACACTCACTGGTGGAGAGCGATCTCGTGCCCCTCACTTTTTCTCCTACCTCCATTCCACCTACGTTCTATCAGCTTGCTGACTTACGCATCAGAGGGTTTTCCCCGGAGTTATAACTCTGGACTCCTCTGATATGTTTCCTTCCTTGTAGATCCCTCGTTCGTGGTGACGACAACAAGGGCCTACCCAGAATCGTGCGGCTCAGGATCCAGCGCGAGATCACCCCTCTTCATCTGGCGCCGTCTGTGGGAAACGTACGAAGAGCCAGCATGGTGCAAAGAAGTGCCAGTAGGAGAAACGTCGGCGACAAAGGAAAGGCACCGGCGACCACGGAGGGGGAGCATGCGCTCACTCACTCTTCCACGCCCCCCTCTCCAACCATCAAGCTAACGCCTTACCTCCGCCGGCCGCAGGGGGACAACCCACCCCTGGGAACCTCGATGCTCTCCGGACCCTTAACGCCAAGTTGGATATCCTCGTCGACTTGATGAGGACCCAAGTGGCCAAGAAGAAGAGGTCGCGACCACCTCGGGTGAGTCCCCCCCGCGCAGAAGCCTCTCGACAAACGGCTGGAGGCCGCTTCACTCTCCAAGGCGGGTGACTCATTCGTAATGGGCCAAGTGGGCCCTCTCAAGTCCCGCCTCCAGAGCAAGAAACCTCCTCCAATCCTAGAGGGAAGAAATCAGGGTTGCCTCAGTAGCCCTCAGAAGCAGACGCTCCTGTTGAAGAGCGGCGGGGCAACTGCTGGGGACATACTCATAGTCCCCCTGCTCCATGTTAGCCAGAGTTGTCCCTCCGCTTGCGGGACTTCGAGCGGCGTTTCGTTGAACAAGAGCGTGCCCTTCGCGCCCTACAAAAGAACTCCACTCCGGAGGATGAGGAGCGATCCCCATTCTCCGATCAAATTTTGAAGGCCGAGGTCTCCCCGAGAGTCTCACTACCGACCTTCAAATCCTACGACGGCCAGGGCGACCCGGCCGACCATTATGATAGTTTCGACGCTCTGATGAGGTTGCACGGAGTGTCTGACGCTGTCAAGTGCCGAGCGTTCATGACCATCCTGATCCAGGGAGCTCAAGCCTGGTTCCGAGCACTCGTCCCTGGCAGCATCCACAACTTCAGATAGTTCAGGAGACTGTTCAAGGAAAGCTTCGTCGGCAGTGGCCCCCCAAGGTCGATCGCGGGGTTGTTGGCGCTAGAGTAGGCACAAGGGGAAAAGCTGCGGGCTTACATCAATCGATTTAAGTCGGAAGCCTTGCGCATCCCCTGCCTGGACGTCGCCTCGGCCATCATCGCACTGACCGGAGGCACCCGAGACGAGAACCTCCGGCGAGAGCTTGTGCTCCACCCTCCCTCCTCTCTCGCCGATCTGATGACCTTGGCTTTGCGTCACGCGGAGTGCGAAGAAGTCCTCAACGCTTGCCGAGACCCCGCAAGCTAGGGGCGAGAAGGAGACAAGAAACGACCGTCCGAGGAAGCCTCGGGCCAAGGAAAAAGAAGAAACCGAGACGGGGACCGCAAAGAACCTTCACGGAAGTTTGAGAGGTACACTCCTCTATCCACCCCTGTCTACGAGATCTTCCAAGAAATCAAGGACTCGGGTCTCCTTCATTGACCCGAGCCTATGAAGGCTGACTCTTGACGTTGTAGCCGTCGCAAGGACTGCCAGTTTCACAACGACCACAGCCACTACACTGGGGATTGTCAGCACCTCAAGGATGAGATCGAGAGTCTTATCCGCCAAGGGCACCTTTCCCAGTATGTTGCCGAGCGGCAGGAAGATCGCGGGGTCCCCCAGAAGAAATCGACAACCGCCCCCGTGGGGTCCACATCAACGTCATTTCGGGGGGATCCGCCTCATGAGGGGACAGCAGCCGAGGAAGGAAGCGTCACGCCGAACGAGCCTCTCGGGCTTCCGAGCCCCCTAAAACTCTATCGGCGAACGACCAGGAGGCCTTGGCATTCTCTGACCAAGACCTGGAAGGGCCCCTGTAATGTCGGCTACTATAAACCATTGTGACGTAGATAGGATACTAGTGGACAATGGTAGCGCCCCTGATATTTTGGCATATGAATGCTTCTTGAGAATGGGTGAAAACCCATCCAGACTCCGGCCAATTCGAACCCCCCTCTGTGGGTTCAATGGCCAGGCAACTTATCCCGAGGGAGTCCTGAGCCTACCAGTTACTCTCGGTACTCCTCCTAAAATCGTCACGTTTCTGGCGAACTTCGTGGTGATAAAAGGGATGTTGGCCTATAATGCCATCTTCGGCCGAGGTATTATTGGCCATATAAAGGCAGTGCCCTCCACCTATCACCAAAAAATGAAGTTTCCCACTAAATACGGTATCGGGGAAGTCCGAGGTAACCAGGCAACAGTTAGAAGGTGCTACGTAATCTCAGTCGAAACTGTAAGGCCAGAAAGGAAAAGGAAAGAGGTCGAGGAAGTCGAGGACAAACTGATGACAGGAAAGCCCGGCGGAGAGCTGCTGTCAGTCTTCCTCAGAGATGACCTGACTCTCGAAGTAAAAATTGGGGCAGACTTACCGCCCAATGTATAAGAGCAATAGAAGAATTTCCTTTCCGAGTACATTCATGTCTTCGCATGCTCTAATGGGGATCTTCCTGGGGTTCCCTTTTGAAAATTAGATAATGCCAGGAAGTAACGCCCTACCTGAGGTCGTTTCTTGTTTTGAAAACGCCCTGGACCACGCCGTTACTTAAGTAACGCCCTGCCTCAAGCCCATGTCCACGGCAGAGGATGTGGTGCGCTCGGCCGGCGCCGGAGCCCGCAGCGGCATCCTGGAGGGCATTACCGGCATGGCCGGCGATGTCGCCACGGCCCAAGGCGATATCGCTGCATGGATCGCTGGCAAGTTCGGGGCTTCGCCTGAGACTGTGGAGACGGTCCGTACGGTCGGCCGCCGCGCCAACCCGTTCGGCGGCGCGATGAACACGGAGGAGGTTCGCGAGAACATCACCGATCCGCTCTTGGGCGATGCGCTCAAGCATGAGCCGCAGACAACAGCAGGTGAGTACGCCAAGACCGGCGCTGAATTCCTTCCCGCAGCGATAGGCAATCGCGCCTCCTTGCTTCGTCGTGGCGCTCAGGTGGCTATACCGGCCATCGCCTCGGAAACCGCTGGACAACTGACTGAGGATACTTGGCTGGAGCCTTGGGCGCGGGCCGCTGCTGCCGTGTTCGGTGGTGGAGGAGTGGAACTGACGCGAGGGCGCGGCTCGACCACGGCCATTGCCCGCGCCACAGAAGGTGCAACGCCTCAGCAGTTGACCGATGCCGAGCGGCTGTTTCGCCAGGCGCAGGCCCAGGGCACGCCGATCACGCGCCTTGAGGCAGTCCAGCAGGTTACCAGCGGTGGCACGCGCGCAGGCGACCTCCAGCGCGTCGTAGAGGGGCAGGGCGGCCTTCGCGACTTCATGGCAGCCCGGCCGGCTCAGAACGAAGCGGCCGCCCGCCGCGCACTTGATACGGTCACGCCTCCGACAGCCGCGCCTTCCACGGTCGGCCCAGCGATTGGCGAAACGGCCGAGGGCATCGCAACCGATGTCAGGCAGGGCATCAACCGGGCAACCGAGCCGCTTTACACGCAGGCAGCACCGCAGCGTATTGATGCTGCCACATTCCAGCGCATCCGGAACGCTCCGGGCTGGAATGAGGCACGCAACGCAGTCCGCAACGATCCGCAGCTTGCCCGCTACGTCCAGGGTTTGCCGGATGACTCCGTTGGGTTTCTGAATGAGGTGCAGAAATATCTCAACCAGCAGGGCGAGAACGCTGCGGGCGCTATCAATGCCCAGCGCAATCAGCAGCGCGCGGCGGGATATGGACAGGATGCCACCGCGGTAAGGCAGGCGGCAGAAAATGCTTCGCCAGAGTTCGCTCAGGCGGTCCAGATGCAGGCGCAGTTGCGGCAGCAGTATCTAGATCCACTCATGCAGGGTCCGATCGGCAAACTGGCCTCTCGTGACACCGGAACGCAGGACGCGATCAACACGCTGTTTCCACGCAACCCGCTGCCCAACTCGGAGGTCGAGATTGGCCGCTCGGTGGGGGCGCTGTCCCGCCGCAATCCCTGGGCGGCCCGCCAGTTGGTGCGCGCGCACATGGAGAGCACATTCAATCAGGCATCGAAGGAGTTGCAGTCGGGTGGCAATCAGTTCGGCGGCGCCGGGTTTGCGGCAAAGCTTCGCGGCAACCCGCAGCAGGCGGCCAACCTTGAGGCGGCCGTTCGTGCGCTCCCGAACGGCGATCAGGTATGGCAGGGCTTCGACCGCTTCCTGGAAGTGCTGGAGGCTCAGGGGCAGCGCCAGCGGATCGGATCACAGACTGCGTTCAATGCCGAGGCCCTGAAAGACCTCAGCACAGGTTCACCGCTGGGGACGACTGCCACCGTTGCTGCTGGCGGGGGGTTCCAGCTTCCGCGGAAGGTCCGTGAGGTCGTCGAGCGTTGGCGGCTCGGGCGTAATGTCGATGAGATCATAGACCTATATACGTTGAAGGCAAACATGCACAGACTTTTCTTACGTTGAGGGCAAACATGCACAGACCTTTTATAACCTAGATGCAAATGTGCACCGACCTCAGACATGCATAAACCAACATGTGCACAGACCTTATGAAGCAACATGTATATGTGCACCAACCTTGTAGTGTGCACAGCTGATGTGCATCGACCCTAGACATGCACAGACTTGGTTATGCAAATGTGCACAGACCTGGATATGCAAATGTGCACAAACTTGGATATGTGAATAGACTTGGTTATGCAAATGTGCACAGACCTAGATATGCAAATGTGCACAGACTTGGATATGTGCATAGGCTTGGTTGCATCATATGCATAGACCCTAGACATGCACAGACCTACATATGCATCGACCTGGTATGCTATAGTGCAGATGTGCATCGACCTTATAATGCAGGACTTCTAGATGTGCATCGACCTTATATGCCACAATGCAGATGTGCATCAACCTTATGATGTATGCTACAGTACGTGCATCGACCTTATATGCAAGACTTCTACACATGCATCGACCTGACATGCCAGAAAGCATATGTGCATCAACCTATCTAACATAGATGCAAAAACATGCACCGACCTTACTAAACAAAGACCTGAACATGCATCGACCTTCATGTGAAGACTTGCAAACATGCATCAACCTTCATGACCAACATGCAAATATGCACCAACCCACTAATGCAGGATAAAAATATGCATCGACCTTGAAGTACAAAAGGGTAGTGTGCATCGACCTTACTTCTTCATATACGGGAGTGTGCATCGACCTTACTTCATGTGCGTCAACCTTAGTTCTCCAAAGCCTAAATGTGTGTTGACTTTAGTCCTTCAACTTTGGCATGTGCATTGACCCCTAGTTAGATCTGCCTTGATTTTAATGCAACCACTTGCCTCAATTTCTGTGTAGCCAGTTTCCTTAATTTCTATGCAGCTAGTGCCTTGATTCTTGTGCATCCAGTTGCCTCATTTTCTATGACATTCTTGATTTCTTGTTCTTTGCTTACAATGACCTGAAAATGTAAGAGTGTTGACATCATCAAATATAATTAAGACTCATCAATGAGTCATAATCAGACATCATCAAAATAACATATATCCCACATTCTCACCCTTTTTGATGATGACAACTATGAGTCATTATGAATACATTGTAGGTCATGGTGCAAAGAATTATAATTATGAATTGAAGCAATTGAAGCATAAAGTCTTTCTCTCCTCGTATAAGTCTCTCCCCTTTATGCATTCAAGACTCTCCCTCTTTTACATACCATTGTTAATGACACATATAATACTCTCCCCCTTTGACATCATCAAAATAACATAATAGAGAGAATATATGCCAGAGTGAGGACTGAAGGGACTAAAGTAGGAGATTATTAGCACAGGATGTACAGACCTTCACAACATTATAACCAATTCACTTCCCATGATACCATACCTTTCAGTGGCACGGTATGACAATCATTGCAATGAGCTATCCTTTTCCAGTATTCCAGAAATTGATGTGGAAAGACATGCCAATGGTTGGAATGTCAATGGTTAGGTCCCTGAATTGAGTATAGGGTCCCATTTGGCTTGGCAAGAAAAGGATCATACAAGAGGGCATCAAGTGTCATGCAGGCATAGCAAGGCAACATAGACATGGGGAACAATTATATGCAAGAGATTTAAATATAGCATGAGCTTATGCGATTTGAAGTCAATTCTGCACGACTGGCACACCCACACACTTAATAAACTTAATAAATAATTGAAATGACCATATTTTAATAAAACGTGCATCCACACCTAGACACCCCGGGGGTATCGTGATTGTGTTTTTATGTGTCCGGAGATACCATTTTACCTCAATTAGCATGCCTGTGGGTTTTGAGGGTCTGAGTGACCCTTTTGTGTCCCGGGCTTCCATGTTACACATAATCAAGTCACCGTATATCGACGTGAGTGTGGTGGGCTATTCTCACACTTCGTGAGCTTCCCCAGGAAGTGATTTCTGTATGGGCCGTGCATATGGCCTATGGACTGTGAGTCCAATTACCCAACCTGGGGATGGAGGGTTTCTTAGCCTCCCTTAGAAAGGGATTAAGCTCGGCAGTCATTGGCCACATTGAGGATTATTTTATTGTAGTTTCTGACCTAGGGATAGGTCAGATTGAAAACATAGGAGCTGTCCTATACGATGGCCTTGACTTGAGTCTTGTGACTCAAGGGCCATTGGGTTTAAAAGATTTAGTGGACTATCTAGAGTCTGGTGGCCTTGTGCCACCCATTTTTCGAGCTACGTATGACAGGCTCGTGTGTAGCCTGTCTGTATTCCGTGGGTCTCTTCTGAGAGTCATTTTGCTCAGTGAGCCCCCACTAGTCGTAGCTTCCCTGGGCACTTGCGTGTCGACCCACTTGAGAGTAGGTGGAGAGCTAGCCTCGAGAGTGAGACAGTTTTTAGGATGGTTGCTATAGGGCCTCCTATGTACAGTTCGAGCTCGAGCTGGGAGGAAAACCAACTGGAGGGCCTAACGTAGTGCAGTCAGTCTATAATATCCCGGACCTTTTGGATCCTTATTTTCAGGTCCTAGATCTGTTCTCTCAGAGTGTCTGACTCCGTTGTGTTTGAAATTACGTTTCGGACATCTTTCATGTTCGGATCGACGAGATCCGGGGTCGTTTCGGAAGCCAGGAGACGTTTCGTGGCTTTTCCACGCATTTTATCGATTCCTGACCTAATTTTTGGCAAGTCCTACAGAACTCCGCTGTGGGCGAGCCGAGTCGTTCACCCGGGCGTGAGTGGTACTGTTGCGATCGGTGCATTCCGAGGATCGCGGAAACGTAATTTTCTATTTTTTGATATTTTTTTAAAATATTAAATTTTCTATAGATAGGGGCATTCTTTAATCCTTTTCTCCTTTGTCTTCTTCTTCCTCTTTCTTCATTCTCCTCCACCGTGAGTGCCCCGTCCTCTCTCCCTTCGACTGGCGACGACCGCGGCGCGTCCCCTCCGACTGCATACGGCGCGGGGCAGCGACGTGGTGATGACGACGACGGTGTGACGATCGAGACGGCGTAGAACTCGTGGGGTTTCATGAAGGTTCAAGGGTTCTAAAAGCGTTCTTCATGATTTCGACACCGATTCGGTGGAGCTTTCGCTCCATTGAGGTAGGGGGACGAATCCCTATGCTCATCCCATCATCTCCCGCGATTTGTAGGCCGAATGGGAATCAAGAGGGATGTTTTTGAGCGGGTTAGGATAAAATCATGTTTTGGGGAGAGTTCGCCTGATCTATGGATTGGAGCCGCGATTCGACGTTTTGATGGCCTAGAATCATACTAGGGGTCCCCGGGGGGCTTCCCCTTTGATTTCCCCCTCTCCCGTGGAGGTCTGGGGGCGTGGTTGTAATTTTTGTGTTGAGTTCACCATTTCGCCGTCGGGACGTTGTGGCGGTCGTTCCAGTGACCGCCACAGTGTGTAACGTGCCAAAACTAAAGGATGCATGGACTTTATGTGCAATGGGTCTAAGCAATGCATGGACTATGTATGCAGTTCCACAGAAATGCACGGACCTTGCTAGCATATAAGCGTGCACGGACTTTGGTGTTCAAACCAAAGCATGCACAGACCTTGGATTGCATGGACTTAGAATGCGTTGGCAAAACATGCACGGACTCAAAGATGTTTAGAAGAGAAATATGCATTGAGTCAGAAGAGTGTGAGCTAAAACATACATGGACTTGGAGATGTGCACAGACTTATGATTTGCACGGACTTTAAAACGTAAAGAGCAAAATATGCATGAACTTCACTCATGCAAGGACTTATGTTTGCAACAACGCTAGAACATGCATGGCCAGAAACATGCACGGACTTCACTCATGCCTGGACTTATGTTTTTGCACGAACTTTATTTTCAACACGGACTAAAAACATGCACGGACTTTATTTGTGCACGGACTTGAGTTTTCGACATGGAGTAAAAACATGGACGGACTTTATGTTTTTCAACGCGACCAACACATGCATGGACTTTGTATACTGGATGCCTAACTACACGAGCCTCAGAACCTGAATGAAACATGATATGCACGGACTTAAGAGGAAACTACACTGTCCGTGAATCAAAACAAGGAGAACTGTGCACTGACTGTATTGAGCATATAAATAAACATGTTTTGACAGATAGTGTGTGACATCATCAAAACCATAGGGATTCAACATAAACCTACAGTCGAGTTTCGTCATCATCGGCGAAATCGTTGAACAAGACCATCTGCCCGGACCTTCCGTCCCCGTCGATAAATAGACCCCTTTGCTTCGGCATCTACCCATGTCGATGAACAAAACCACCGACAATTCTCGTCACTATTGGTGAAATCGATAAACAAACCATCGGCCCGGACCCTCCATCCCCGTCAATAAATAAACCTCTTACTTTGACATTTAACCCATGTCGATAAACAAACCTACCCTCAACTGTCTTCATTATTTGCAGAAATCAATGAATCTACCCCTGACTTGGGCTTTTCGTCTCTGTCAAGGAATGAACATGCTCCTTGTCTTTGGTATTCAAGCTCATCGACAAGAATGGTATTTACAAACTTTGTCACCATCGGCGAGGTCTACAAATAGACTTTTTGACTTTACCCTCTGGCCGTAGCGGCTGCTACACCTTTACCCTCAAGCATTCAGTTAATCCTAGCTAAAGTTAGGCCTTGGGAACAGTTGCACCACGGTGGAGTGAACTCCTCATACCTTCACTGAAGGCGTGAGCGCTCTCTTGCCCTAGTAACTCGTATATCTGGGCTAAACAAATTAGCTAAAAGGAGAAGGAGAATGAAGCCGTGATTCAGCAAAAAATGTGCTGAGAAGGTAATGAAGACATTTCATTTGCATGAAAGGGCAAAATACATAGTACTCGAGACATCCCCTGGGATATATGGAAGTTCACCAAAAGAGAAGAAAACAAAAAGCTACTGCAGTGAACATTGAAAAATGTCATCGAACTCCAGGATCCCCAAGGAGGGGTGACGAATTAGCTCCTGCAGGCGAGACTCTACGGTTTGCAACTACATCAACTTCTCTTCAAGAGTGGCGGCTTGTCCTTCTGCCAACTCTGCCTCCTCTGTACTCTGGACTTCATGTTGCTCGGCCAATTCCAGCTCTGTTTCAGCCTAGGAGAGTTCAGCGCGAAGTTCAGCTATCCTAGCCATCAAGGAAGTCCGGTGCTGGGTAGAGATGTTGCAGGTCTCTCTCCATACTCTGTAAATAGTGGCTCCCCGAGCCTCCATAAACGGTGGCATCCTGACGCGTTTAAACACAACTTTTAAATTCATTTGCAAGAATATGGCTTATGGAAAAATGTCTCATAGCTTACCTCTACAATGATTCGCCGCCTTTCATCATATGGAAAACGACCATGCATCAAGTTACCATGTACATCCTTTGCATTTTCATAATCATTGTCAAAAAGATAGACATGGTCACACAGTTCAGGATGACACTTCACATCTGAGCAAGCACATCCCAACTGTGAACTCTGGACAACAGAGATTGCAACATTTTACTCGTGGAAAAGAGCAGCAAAGCAAAACTGAAAATGTGATTTGATTGGAGAAAGAACAGTGAAGAAGTTTACTTTTGGATCAAGCCCAAGGACTGGATCAAGCAACCGCCTTGTGACATAGGTATACCCCAGCCAGGGCATAGAGACCCCTGGATCTTGGCCACCTGATGCTTCATTCATATCCAAGTGGAATAGGTCCTTAATATTCTCATCAACTACGCAGGGCACAGGAACTGGTTCCTGCCCAAAGCTCATGTCTTTACACAGAATGATGGCTTTTCGAATAGACCTCCGGTTGAAATGCTTTGGACTAAGCACATAATGGCATTCATCCATCTCCCCTGCACCATTATTCACGTGATCCAAGGTAGACACAGCTGGCTCCAGAGACTTGTTTAGAAGGGGAGATAGGGGAGATAGGGAGTGTGGGTCACTTCGAGGATTACACCCATTCGGGCAGATAAAGCCATCTAGGTGCCAATTTACCTGAATATTTAGCTCGCTGCAAAGCTTTGCTGCTTTCAAATAAAGATTTTCAGGCAGTGCGCCATGTTTTTCTTTCAGAAGGTCAAGGAGACGTGTTCTGCAGCAAGTTGTACGAGCAATGGATAGAATCTCCATATTACTTGGCCGAGATTTTGTCTGCTGTATTTCAGTGAACAGGGCCTCTGCCACATTGAAGCAATGAGAGTCCAATAGTCTCCCAAGGAACGAAGCTTGTGATGCCTGTGTGTGCAACGTCATTCTAGAAGAGGCCACAGAGCTAGAAGACTGGAAGCATTTCTTCATGCCAAAATTTGTTGACTTCTTGAACCCACATGCAGCTCCAAGACCTTTCTTGAATCTGGAATGTCGAAGTCTGCTGTGCTTAAGATGTTTTTTTGTTCTTGATGGAAGGTGGCTGGCATAACTTAAGTTCATATGAGCAGATTGATGGTGGCGACCAAGATCTGGTAGAAGATCAAATTTCAACCCACAGAATCTACAAATAAATCTCCGGCAACCATCATCTTTTTCGGAGGCACCATTAGATAAGCAACATTCATTGTGCAACTCGATCTTCAAAGAAGTACTGTCCTTAGACAAGTTATCAGAGTCAGGAAGCCTGAATTCCATTGAGTGAGCTGACAGTACATGCTGCCATAACTCACTAGGATTTGTGAAGTGGCTGTTGCATGACATGCAGCGAAAAAGTAAAGAACCTTCCAGGAACTGCATTCCATGTTTCTCTTTCACATGGGCCTCTTGAACTTTTCTGTTGGTAAATGAGGTCATGCAGACTGCACAAGCATAACCTCTGAACAGCCACTGAGCTTCTTTCTTGTGGATTTCCATCCAGTGGGTACTCAGAGTTTTGTCATCAGAGAATCCCTCAGTACAGATTTTGCATTTGACCATACTATTTTGAGATTTATCCAGCCCCTGAGGCGTTGAGAGGGACATGGTCATATCCAAAATGAGAAAATCCACCGAAAAATAGCATTCATGAACTTTTACAATAACATATTCTAATCAACCCCTAGGAGTTTTCACAGACCAATCCGCCAGTTGAAGGATTATAGATGTAGGCTTCATTTCTCCCAGATTAAATTGCTCATATATAAAGGTGGGCAAAAGATTCACACAAGCTCCATGGTCCAGTAATGTCTTATCAAATGTCACTTCACCTATATCACATGAAATTAGAGGAGCTCCGGGGTCCTTCAACTTCTTAGGTAAATGATTCATTAAAATAGCACTTACGTCCTCAGACAGGCGGATCTTTTGAGTTATCACCTTAGGCTCCCTCTTCAGAGTGTATAGCTCTTTTAGAAACTTTGTGTTAGCCGGCACATGCTTGATAGCGTCTAAGAGTGGAATGTTGATATTCACTTGTTGAAACAGCTCCATTAACTCTTCTTGTTGGACCAGCTTTTTCTTTTGAGCCTTTGACTTCAAAGCATCCAGGAAAGGGATCTTAGGAACATACCCCTGAGGACATTCATCAACATTGACTTTTCCTTTATCGAGCTTCTTTTCTCACCCCTCCGGCTTCTTTTTCTCTTGCACAATCATCGGCTCCTCGTCATCACTATCACTCTCCTCATGGGCTTCTTGGCCCTAACTGTTACCAACATCCTTAGCCTGATATGGTTCATCAAGAATCTTCCCACTCCTAAGGGTAGATATGGCCTTGGCGTTCTCGAATTGAGGGTCCATAGGAGGAGGAGGCTAAGGTTGGTTAGGTTGATTGGGTTGAGGAAGAAGGAGAGCTCTTTGTAGGAAGCCAGGGGGTTGTTGATTCTTGGGGTTAGCCACAGGTTGGCTAGGAAGCTGGCCTACCTCTCTTCTCATGTTATTCACTGCTAACTACCCTATTTGACCCTCCAACTTAGCCATAGATTGTTGCTGAGACAAAATGAGCTGTTGTTGAGAGAGAATGAGCTGTTGAAGTTGGTCAAATTTGTCATCAAAATTGGGCTGAGGGGGTTGAGGAGGAGGTGGCTGATATAGGAGTTGATGAAAATGATTAGAAGGATGTTGATAATAGTGGCCCTGAAAAGACTGAGAGTGTTGGTACGGGGCTTGAGCTTGATGGAATGGAGGTTGAGGGTATTGATGTTGAGGTTGGTGAAAAGGAGATGAAAAATGTTGGTGAGGCTGATTTGGCATTTGAAAGGGTTGTTTTTGGACAACTTGGTTTCAGGGATTCACCTGCATAGGTGGACCTTGTTGAGGCTTCCAAGAAAAATTGGGGTGATTTCGCCAGCCTAGGTTATAGGTGTTGGAATAGGGATCATGAACAGGTTTCGACACACCCTGAGCAGAAAAAATTTATTCTTGGATAAAACAGGGAAGTTGGGCCGCCGTAGGGCAATCAGTGACAGCGTGGGTTGGGCTAGAACACAGAGCACAAAGCTCTTGAAGGTAAGACTCTGAGCAAGGTTGTGATTGTTGAGCAAAGGAAAAAGAAGGTTCTTGTCTATTCGTGGTCAACAATTGATCTAGCTTTGGAGCTACTAAGTCCACCTTCTCCATCATTTTTGCCAACAAGTCCTTTTTATTAAATTTTTGTGTAATGGCATTACGATCCATCTTGTTCTCAAATTCTGGTGCGGACACTAGGCGAGCTAGTGACACGTCGGTGACCCGACGGTGCCATACGCGGAGCACCAAGTAGACTACATCGGCTTCCCTTCCAATTGGGGATAATTTATGATACTATACTGTTCCTTGCAGAGGATGAACATCAACTTTACGTGGCCAGTCTATTGTTGGAGCTGCTGGAGGAGATCAGTGGTCTTAAGGTCAATTTTGATAAGAACCTTCTAGTTGGAGTGAAGATGGAGGATAGGGCTCTTCAGAGGGCGGCTATGATTTTGGGTTGTCAGGTTGGGGCCTTTCCCATCTCTTACCTTGGCCTCCCGCTATCACCTTGATCTCTAGCTTGATAGCCCATTGTGCAGCTTGATAGCCCATTGTGCAGAGATATGAGTCTAGACTGGCAGGGTGTAAGGCGAGGCTACTTTCTTTTGGGGAAAGACTTGTGCTTTGTAAGTCAGTGTCAGACAGCTTACCTATTTTTTTTTGTTTATGTTTCGGATCTGGAAGACAATCGCGAAGAAGATAGAGTTTATTCAGAAAAGATTCTTTTGGCATGGTAGTGGAGGGAGATGTAGGGGTTGACATGAAATTCTTGGGGGAGAGTGGCCTCCAGCAAGGCAAGCAGAGGCATGAGACTTAAAAACATCAGAGTCTTCAACCTGGCCCTTTTGTGTAATTGCTTTGGAAATTGGGGGCGGTAGAGGAGGGCTTATGGGCACAAGTCATTAGGCATAAGTACTATGGCCGTCGGAGGGAGTGGGACTTGACCCCAGTAGCATAGCGCTTCATCTCCCCAATTTGGCGGGACATCCTGACTTGTAGGGATGTTATCACTTCTAGTGTTTGGGTCCGTCTGGGAAGAGGCGACGAGTGCATCTTCTGGAAGGATAGGTGGTGTGGTGACTTTACTTTGGAAACTTCATTCCCGAGGCTCTTTGTTATTTCAGCTGCACAGATGGGTTCGATCTCTCAAATTTTTGATTCCCAACTATCAGGTGGCACTTGGGCACTAGCATTCAAAAGAAATTTCAAACTCGAGGAGATGGATCATCTTGAAGACCTCCTTCACTTTTTCCTGAGTTGTATTTTATAGCCACATAGACAGGACGAGTTGACATGGAGGTGGGAGAAGGAGGGTACTTTCTTAATAAGGTCAGCTTACACCATCTCTGATAGAGGGGTACGCCATTGTCTGGCCCCTCACATTTGGAGGCTCAGGAGTCCCCTGAAGGTGAAGCTCCTTGCTTGGAGGATTACTCATGGGAGACTTCTCACTCGAGACAGACTGCTACCTGTTGTCTGTGTGGACAAGAGGATGAGTCCATGGACCACTTGTTTTAGGTTGCAACTGCTCGCAGGAGGTATGGGAGGAGCTCACTAGGAGGACACACTGTGCTCTTGGCCACATAGAGGTGTTTCATTTTATCCAGAGATGGGACAGATCTTGGTCCCTCAGAGGAGACAAAGTTGTTTGGTGGCTGATTCTCTATGCCACGTTACGGGCTTTATGGGGGGGAAAGGAGTGACAAGACTTTCAAGGGTGAAGGTAGAGAGGTGTAGAGTGTGGTCTTATTTATTTGTGCTAGAGTGAGAGAATGACAGCAATTCTTTGTAATGTGGACCCACACAACTCACCTCTGTCTGTTTTGTAGGGGGGAGGGCTAGTGTGGGTCACAATGGCTTTGGTATAGGGATTTTTTTGGGCTTTTTGGGCTGAGGGGCCACACCGTCTTGGTGCTGTTCGTCTTTGATGCTAGGGTTTTTGGGGATCTTTTGACTACACTTGTACATCCATTTTTACATTTTATACAATCAGTGGTACCATCCACTTTCAAAAACAAAAATAGGGCGCCATTGCTACATTCCCTTCACTTAGGTAGATGACTCATTAACCTAGGGACTTGACTCAAATAAAAAGAAAATTACAATGATATGACTCAAGAAAAAAATATGAAAATTACATAACTCGACTCAGAAAATTGTGACGGACACAATGGAACCATGCTGGTGAGCAACCGGGACTGTGAAAAAAGTGAAGGGCGAGAGATGCCCCCATCATGCCCCTGGCATGCCAAGAACTCGACTCCGTCCAGTATGGGTCCGCCAGGGAAATGGTCCTCCAATGCGGCTCCGGGCGAGCCACGACCTCCAAACTCTACCTCGCGTCCTCAGCCGGGGGACGACTCTTCATCCTCTTAAGGTGGCTTGGGTACACCCTCTTGCTGGCGATGGTACCCTGCTTGCCTAGTATTACTTCCGTGTGCACACGTCAGACTCTCAGACTAACTTAGGTCCAAGGGATTGTGTCACATCATTACAAAGGTGAAAACTTTTTATAGGGAGGGTTTTACTCCCTTAAAACGGCGTGCCCCGGGGCGCGCCATTTCAACAAAATGGCGCGTAGGGTAACCCAGCGTCGTTTTAACATCATAGGCGAGGGCGGGCCATTTAAAGGACGTCGTTCAAGCTCCCGACTGCGCCAGATTAACGTCCAACATCAGAATTAAGTGCCATTCCGAGCTTCCATCACCAGAGGATATCAATCCGAATGAAGCTCATCCGTCGGTCATGCCACACTCGTGCCTCGCTTGCGACCCCCACGGCTGGGGAGCATTTGTTGGCACTCAAAATATGATGGATGGCGATCAAGCCGCAAAGATGAATGACATGGCCCACTGAATCACAAAAGCTAATGAAGATCAACCTACTGAAGACTTCTCAAGCTGCCAGAGCCTCAAGCCACCTGGAATGAACACCGAGCACTTCACCTCAGGAGAATTGAGATGAATCCATAACTAACCAGTAGTGCGACCAAGCCTGCCCAATGATCTGGCATCGACTCCGTCGTGCCGCTACCCCACACCCGTCGCCCGACCAAGGATGATGGTCTACCCGGTGGCTCGCCACCTGAATGAAGACTCTCCTGAGGAGGAAGAACGCCATCGGCCCTTCATGACAAGGAACCAAATGCTCTGTCAGCGGAAGACCCCGATCACCCGACACAAGTTTGGCTTCTCGCTCTGTTGGGTCCGTCAGCGACCAAGTCAACACCCAGTCAAGGCAGAATCACCCTAGGTGGTATGTCACCCTGCAAGGGAGCTTTGAGCACGAGCAAGACCGAGCTAGAAGCATAAATCATATTGCCTAAGGCCGTGTCAGTGAAAAACCAGCATGCTCGAGTCAAATACACACGGAGTTTCGACTAAGGCCGTACGTCATGCCGAGAGCTACGTCAACGACTCGTCAAGGTTTTTTTAAGAACCGCGGTGAAAAGAATCATCAACGATGACCTCTGGAATCATCCCCGGACTCATCGACTAGCCCTCGGCAACCAAGCGGAGCTAATACGGCGCCCCGTTCACCGGTGCACCCCCTTAAAATGGCGATGTCACGCCCCGAGCGCTTATTTACAGCGGAAGACTCGCTCGGGGGGAACGTGAACAACCGGCATGGTAAGCCCTCTCGCAAGCAAGAAATAACTAGAGCGCGAAATAATCACACATAAGATGTAATTACACAAGTATTTACTCAAATTCAACTTCTATTTCATTGATAATCGAAATATTAAATTACAATCACTAATTCATTCTTTAATCAGATTTTCTAGTAGATCTTGTGACTTGGTGTATAAATCAGATGGCTGTAAAAAATTTCCAAGTCTCACAACCTTGCTCTGATATCACCACTTGTGGCGCCCCCTTCCCGCGATCCCGTAGCGATCCGGTCTGGGAACCTCACATCCTATACACAGACTGTTGTGGGTCGAGATATCTGTAAGGCACTAAAGATCAAACCATCGCATATTCCAAAAGCACAAGTATACTATTTCCATAATATGAACCCACATAATTTACATCATATACAATGTTTTACATATCTCTACCCAAAAGTCATATTTACATTCATTATACAAAATAAAATTAAACCTACTTATTCTATGTAGTAGAATCTACACCACACCCGAGATCACCCTCCTTCAGCGGCGCCAAGAACAAGCCGGAGCGGTGTTCCTCACCCCTAACCCGGCCCGTAGCCATGTCCCATTTCGCTAGAATAAAGCCAGGGGTTCTTACTAATTTATCTTTCGTCGGCAGCATGGCCTCTAACCCCAATACGGGTTCCCACTCGTGGGCTTCACCCACCAAGTACATTGGGATGCTTCTGGGAACAACATGGGACAAGCTATCCCGAGCCTGTAGAACTGCACGCTCCATCGCCTTCACAACCCATAGCTCTTGCCTCTCCCGAGACCATGACTGCTTAAGGAAGCGGAGCAAGTGTCGGTCCTTCGGGAAATCTCCCCTGTAGCTCTCTGTAGTATGGTCAAAAGTGAAGTCTTTCTCAGCCTTGGCAAGCCTTCGAACGTCCATGCTCTCATTGTCCGAGCCCGAGGACTCTGCCAGTGCCGCTACCTCGGCATGATCTCGGTCCAGATCTTCAACATTGAGCCATGTGACCACCGGCACCCGAGGCGGAGGGACGCATCTGGCACCAGCAGCAACAACAGTGGAAGAACCACTCGGAGTAGCCATTTATCTGCAAAGTGCAACGAACAAAGATCAGAACAAACTACAGACAATGAGAAATCAAGAACTATGAAGGGGGAGAAGGCTCTACTGTAATTAAAAAGGGGAGGAAAAGAAAGAAGAAAGAAGCAGCTTAAGACTCCTTTGCAAGAGTCTTCCCTAGCGCGCCTCAGGCGGCCCTTCCCCGGCACACCCTGAGGGGTCTTCGTCAGCACCCCCCAGGAGCGACCTTCACCGGTGCACCCCCAGCAGCCTTCGTCGGTGCGCCCTCGAGTGACCTTCACTGGCACACTAAACCCCCTCACTGGTACACTCTTAGGAGTCCTTCTCTGGTGCACCCTCCATGCTCTTTGCCAGTACACCCTATGGTGGGCTTCGCTGACATGCTATTGAGTGGCCTTCCCCGGCACACCACAGGGCAGCCTTCACCGGCACACCCACTAAAGGCCATCGTCGGCACGCTCCTTGGCATCCTTTGCCGACACACCTGCAAGGGCCTCAGCCAAGTACAACCTTGGCAAATCCCAATAAGTGCCACAAACCCAAGAAGAAAAAAATAAATGAAGAATGAAAGGGAGGTGATGAATAAGATGATGAAGAGTGAAGGTTATAAGGGGAACCATCAATTTTTGACGAAATTTCGACAGAGTTTCCCTTAGGCCAGAGGCGTAAGGAAAAATACAGGTGCACGCCCAGAAGGAGTGATGGCCCCAACAAAGTGATGGTGGATCCCGTAGGGCAACACCGGAAGTCCCATACTTGAGAAAGTATCTTTTACCCCTCAACGGCACAGTCCCTGTGTCTCTCCCCGGCACAACATGAAGTTGCCCTTCCCCATCACGCTCTCTGCTTCATGGGTCTTCATCGGCACACTAAACCCCCTCACCGGTACACCCTGTGGGGGGCTTCCCCGGTGCACTCCCCATGCTCTTCCCTGGCACAGCCCTTAGGGCCTTGCTCGGCACACCTCCTGGGTAGCTTCCCCGAGACACTCTTGAAGGCCTCCCCGGTACGCCCTGAGCGGTGCTCCCCGGCATGCCCTGCGCCATGTTTGCCGGCACGCTCTGCGTGTTCCTCCCCAACGCTCTCAAAGCCCCTTCACCTGCACGGCCGGTAATAGCTCTCCCGCCCACGGTGCCGAAGATGGAGAAGGAGGAAGGGAAGAAGGGAAGAAGGAGAAGAGGAGGAGAAGAAGAAGAAGAGAGAGGAAGGATGGGAAGGACGAGAGCCTAGGGCTCTACCGTCCTTCGAGAACGACGAGAGAAAAAAGAAAGGGGTGGGGGAGAAAGAGAATGAAGGAGAGGAGGGAAAGAAGAGGGGGAAGGGAGTGCCCTCCATGGCAGTCCCCTCACCACTGGGATGGCGACGACGATGACGGCGATGATGACGGCGAAGGCACCGGCGCTCAGCAGACAGAGAAGAGGAAGAAGAGAGAGGACGGAGGGGTCTCATCCGCTCGCAAGGAAGAAAAAGAGACGGGGAGGGAAGCACGACCGTTGCAATGAGGAGGGGTGGTTGGAATTGAGCCACCCCCGCACTATTTATAGGGCCGCGGTTTAATAAAAAAGGGGGGTGAGAAGAGAAAAAAATAAGAAACTCGGTCGTACCGTACCGGAGGATCCCAATCAGGTACAGATCAGCGAGTCAGCGAACCTTACATAGGATTACTTGGGTGGATGATATTTTACATATTTTTTAGACTAATTGTGAACTTTTCATGAAATATCTTCATTAAAATCATCATTTTGTGTGCAATCTTTGTGAAAACCCACTATCGTAAATATTTGCAGTTCTTTTGCAAAAATATTATTTCTTATACAACTTCATCTGAGTATTGTTGAGAATTATTTAAGTGTATAAATTAATTTATTTATTTACACTTAAAATAAGCGGATGATGACGGGTCAAGATCTCGCGCAAAGCTCTGTCGTCGGATCTAAGGCGATCACAAGGTGCAGCCACTCTAGCAAAAGGATTCTATAGATAAGGAAGAAGACGATCAGGGGGTCCAGGGTTGTAACCCCAGGGAAAATCCTCTGATGCTTAAGTCAACGAGTGATAAAAGCTAGGTGCAAAAGGGGGCGGGAGAGAAAAAGGGCACAAGATTGCTCTCCACTAAATAAAGTGGTTGAGATTGAGCTTACCTTTCCGGAGGGATTCATTAGGTTTACTGCGGTGGGCTCCTTCTTCGAGGTAGGGGAGGCGAGGGGCCTGATGGACGTTGTGTCCATACAAGAAACTCTACCTAGTCAAGGACTCTTACCTTCACCTTATCCCCCAGGTCTCCTTTCCCAGATTACACCGCAACCTTCGTCGGGATAGGGGCCTGCAGTGAGGACTCAGCCCTAACCTGTTTAGGAGTCCTGATGCCGAGCTAATCCATAGAGGATAAGAGGAGCGTTCCACTGTCTTGCTGGAGTCATATGTCCGACCTCGGGACCGCTCGGTATAATCTATAGGTTTTCCCCGAGTGTGAGGGGGGCTGACCGACCAGGTACCGAGCTAAGGCTCGCTGGGAGAAGCAGGTCTTGGGCGAATAAGGCCTCAAAATAAGTGAGCTCAGCTGGAGTTGTCACTTAATGGCCCGAATAGGCCTCGATAGGCTATTTAGGGCCACGTACGCAATGGGCCGCGAGTCTCCCCCTCTCTAGATGATATTGCTTGTAATTCTTTCTTGTTGTAGGAGGCATTATGTTGTATTGCAACACAATGATGCCCTAGCCTTGGGGACCCTAGACACCACCTCTCTTGCTAACTTAACAAGGCAAATAAAAAAAATGAAGAAGTTTTTAGCTGCCATGTTGAGAAAATAAGGAAATGAATCGATAGAAAGAATCTCAAAAATAATTGGAGATTGTAGGTCTTTAAATAAGACCAACTTGAGTGTCCATGGGAAGCTATTCACGTTATCACTATTCCCCTCCCTCCAATGCACGATTTTAGAGAGTTCTCCATCTATTTTTTCACATTCTCCCCCTCTCTCCCACGTTCCCTTTATCTTCTCCACCTTTTCTTCTTCTTTTAGATTAATTTTTTATCTTCTTCATTTTGTCTCTTGCACTTCTTATTTACATCTCTTTGTTAGCTTGTTCTTGTTGTGTTCTTTCTTAGTGTTAGTTATAGGAGGAGGAATTCTTCTTGTTAGACGTTGGAGGTAGTTTTCTTGAAGAGTTCAAGGCTGAAGGAAGGAGAGAATATTATTGTAATGAAGAGTTTCAAGCTTAGTCCTAACCTTCTTCCTAAAATTGTCATGCCACATCATTAACATCTTAGTTCTAATTTCTTTTTCTTCTTCTCTTCACTGTAATGAACAATAGTTTAATTAACACAAGTCATATCATTTCGTGCCTATTTGGATGAAGACATTTGAATGTAAGCTGATGATTTGAGAAATTTTATTTCCGCTGCAATAATATCTCAATATTTATGTGAAAATTCTCTACCATAATTGTACCATTTGGGTTGTCCCATTATGATGTTTCGATCAAAATCCAATGTGACCCTTTACGATTGGACTGGGTTTACGAGTCGGGACGTTACAGAAAGTGGTATCAGAGCCACCACAGTTGAGAATTTACATAAATGGTCATCATCTTAATCCACATTTTAAAAGACTTAAACTAATAGGTTGTTATGACAAAACCTTAACCATCTAATTATATTGTTAGACCATGGTGGGAGGAGGTCGTCGTGTGGTTCAGAATGATGATACTCAAGAGGAGCCGAGAGGACCCCCATCTCCGCCCCCACCACCTTCGGTGGATTATAGGATGTTCATGCAAGGTCGGGTTCAAGCTATGCAAACCCAGGCTCAGACACAGGCAGCTCTTCAGGCGTAACTCCAAACTCAGGCAGTATCACCCCAAGAGTAGGTTTCCGGAGGGGTGACCATAATGGAGAGATTTCAACGGATGGATCCACCAACCTTTAAGGGGGAGAGTCAACCAATCCTGACTGAAAATTGGCTCCGCAAGATAGAGAAGATTTTTTGGGTCATCCAGTATGTGGATGAAGACAAGACAAGTTTGGCGGTATACATGCTACAAGAGAGAGCAGACGTATGGTGGGTCTCTATGCTAAAGAATCAACCTGACAGGCTAGAGCATGATATTACTTGGGAAGAATTCAGGGAGCTATTCATGGCAAAGTACATACCGAAGCATGTGCAAGACAAGTTGAAGCAAGACTTTTTGACCTTAACTCAAGGGTCGATGACCCTGCTCGAGTATGAGGCCAAGTTCATGGAATTATCAAAATATGCACCGCACATTGTTACAAATGAAAGAAGGAAGGTGAAGAAATTTGTGGTGGGACTACGACCGTCGCTTCGAACCCGCTTAGTTGTACTGGATCTTACTACGATGGAGGCGGCTCTTGGCACGACATGTCGTCAAGAGAGTGACATGATATTATATCAAGAGGAGAAGAGGACTTCAACAAAGAGACCATCAGCACCATTTCACCGGTATGACAAAGGCAAAAAGGTGATGAAGAATCCATCGCAATCATTTGTGACAGGGAAGATCACACCGCCAGCAAGGGGTAACGGCAAGCCAGAATGTAAACACTATGGAAAGTGACATGGCAGGGAAGTATGTTGCATCGCCACCGATAGGTGTCTCCATTGTGATGAGAAGGGCCACATGATCCGAGACTGTCCGAAGATGCTGCAGTCTATAGCAGCACGACCAATAACAGTAGCAGCAGCTCCAGTAGTGGCCAGACCAGCAGAAGCACGACCCGCAGGGAGACCCCGGACGCCAAATCGGGTATTTGCACTAGCTAGAGAGGATGCTGAGCAGGCAGAGGTCCTCACAGAAGGTACTATCTCTATCAATGGTATTCATGCTAGAGTATTGTCTGACACCGGTGCAACACATACTTTCATTTCTGAGAGGTTTGCTAGCCAATTGCATGAGGAACTCGAAATTGAGTCATTAGATCTAGACGTGCCCCTGTTGGTACACACACCTGCAGGAGTAGTATATACCAAGAGACATATACCCTCACTATCAGTTAATATAGAAGGAAGAACTCTGCCCAGTTACTTTTATTGTTTACCTATGCAAGACTTTGATGCTATCCTAGGGCTGGACTGGTTAGAAGAGCATTATTTCACACTGAGAGGTATCAATTTTTGCCTAAGGCGCCCTTGCGGGTTTTCACCTTAGCCGGGTTGAAGCCTTTTTGCCATTGGTTGCTCCCCTAACAGAAACAACCAAGTCCGCTGGGGCATCACTATTTTTTAACCCCATTTTTTTTGGACCTATAATGCCAAAGGCAAAGAGAAAGTGACACTCCCGTAGGGGCGTGTATGCCACATAGGTGGGACAGATAGGTAGATTTGACTGCCCGGATGGGACGTATGAACCAAATCCGTGAGCCTGGCAAATGGGGTTGGTAGCCCGAGAGGGCATGCTGAGGCCAAACCCAAGAGGATAAAAGGGAGCCGAGAGGCATAATGGGTTGGCAGCCCGAGAGGGCATGTTGAGGCCAAACTCAAGAAGATAAAAGGGAGCCGAAAGGCATAGTGGGTTGGCAGCCCGAGAGAGCATGCTGAGGCTGAACCCAAGAGGATAAAATGAGCTGAAGCATGATGGGTTGGCAGCCCGAGAGAGCATGCTGAGGCCGACCTGGCGGGACCAAAAAGTGTAGTGGGTTGGCAGCCCGAGAGGGCATACTGAGGCCAAGCCCGGTGTGATAAAGATAGGTTTTGACAGCCTCGATTGGGCGTGAAAGTCAAAACCGAAAGCCGATTGGTAAAATAGGTTGGCAACCCGAGAGAGCGTATTGAGGTCTGCCCCCGTAGGACAAAAGGTGTCAAAGGGCAACTTGAATTGGCAGCCTAAAAGGCGTACTGAGGCCGGTCCCAGTGGGACAAGATATGCCGAAAGGCGAGGTGGGTTGGCAGCCCGAGAGAGCGCACTGAGGCCAAATCGTCGGGACCAAAAAGTGTAGTGGGTTGGCAGCCCGAGAGGGCATATGGAGGCCAAGTCCGGTGTGATAAAGATAGGTTTTGACAGCCTCGACGGGGCGTGGAAGTCAAAACCGAAAGTCGATAGGTAAAATAGGTTGGCAGCTCGAGAGAGCATACTGAGGCCTGCCCCGGTAGGACAAAAGGTGTCAAAGGGCAACTTGAATTGGCAGCCCAAGAGGGCGTACTGAGGCCGGTCCTTGTGGGACAAGATATGCCGAAAGGCGAGGTGGGTTGGCAGCCCGAGAGAGCGCACTGAGGCCAAACTCACGAGGATAAAAATGAGCTGAAAGGCATAGTGGGTTGGCAGCCCGAGAGAGCTTGCTGAAGTCGAACCCAGGAAGGTAAAATGAGCCGAAGGCATGATGGGTTGGCAGCCCGAGAGGGACGTACCTAGGCCGAACCTGGTGGGGCAAATGGGGGTCGATTTGGATAGCCTGGAAAGGCATATTGCCCAAACCCCCAGGAGACCCGAAAGATGAGTGGCGCTGACATGTCAACAAGAGGGCGCATGAGTCAAGTTTTGAAAAGAAATGGGCAAACTTGACAGCCTGAGGGGCAGAAGGGCCAAGTCCATTACAAATGATGACGTTGGTGGTCTCGACGGGACGGAGTGTAACACCGTCGGGATGCCCCGGTGGGGCTAAGTGTTATAGAATGATATGGGAGGCATGGCCATGACATCAATATGATGGGGCCACCCAGAAAGTAGACTAAGAGAGGATTTTTTTTTTCACATTACCAATCTCACCGCCCTTTCGGGTTTTCGCCGAGGCTGGTCCCCTTTAGCTTTTTTCGGTGCGCCCTTGCGGGTTTTCACACCGAAGAGTTGCCCATTTTTGCCTGAGGCGCCCTTTCGGGTTTTCACCTCAACCAGGACTGTGGCCTTTTTGCCCTCTTTATTAAAAAATGTGATATTTTATAGTATTTTGTGGTAAATTAGATGACCCGTATACTATGAATAATATTATTACTTTAAGTTTGACTCTACAACAAAAAAACTAGTTAAAATGTCCATTTCATCTTGACTAATTTTTCGAAAGTATGACCTAAATCACTTTTTTACATCTGCTTGAGTGAGATCCATGGAAAGATGCAGTCTTAGAGGAGGAGATTTAAATGGATAGCAATTATTCTCTACGCAACTCTCCATGAATGGTGGTCATCCGCTCCTATTTGAACCCTCTGCCGTCTTTTGGAGGGGAAGAGGGAAAAAGGGACTCAAAGGGGGGATGCAATTGCAGTCGCCATGGCGGACTTGCAGGGTTGGTGAGACCTGAGAGGAGTGGCGGGGCAAGACCAACATCTCCCATGCCGCCCACCATCTGCTTGTGTGAATGCCCCCGTGTCCGGTGGCATTTGCAGCTCACCTTCTGTCCTTGCCAGCGGCTCTTCTCAACACCACAAGACAGTGGAATGCATCACTGATGTCTATGGGAGAGGTAAGCACTTAGAAAAATGTGGTTTATATCCTTTCAGGATCTTTCTCTCAGCTCATGTTCGGCAACAATCTTTGAGCATCTTGTTGGTGCCCATTGTTGGATGGTTTCAAGTGGGTTTTGCATTGTTTTCTGAGTGTAATGGAGTGGCAGGAGCTGCAGGCCGTCTTCTTCTCCTCCTGCCTCTTCTTCTGCTGCTGTAAGCATGGCCAATTATTGGAGCAGGTATGCATGCCATCTGTGAAGGATGACACCCACAAATCAAATCTCCACTGAACCATATATAGGATTAGAAGTTAAAGATGGAGAGATCAATTTTGTATTGGGCAGGCCAGCTTTTGCCATCATTTTGATGACCTAGGAGATTGCAAAATGTGAATCCCTACTCAATCTTGGAACTATTCAACACTTCACCTTTCCTTCTTTCCTACCCTTAACCTCGCCAAGGTATATATAGTCTTCACCACATGAGAGCTGAAACTAAAACCATGGGCATAGCTTTGTTTCCCTCAGTTTCATCCCATAGCACCACCTTTCTATAGATCATCATAGCTCCAACTATGGGTGCCTCTGTCAATAGGAATTGAATGCGGAAATCAGTATGCCTACGAGTTAATGCACCAGATGTTGGATCTCTATGATCTTTTGCCTTCGCAAGTGCTAAATCCCATTTGTGATGTCAAGCTTACCTCGCATTGGTTCACTCTTTCATTTCTTCCATGGCTTAGTTTGCACTTCCGAGGTGTGGGACATGCATTGTTCTGTATTACTTCGGTGCATCTGGTAGTGTAATCATCATAGATATTATCTTAGGGATTTTTACATATATACCCTCATAAATATGGGTTTTTACATATATACCCTTAATCTAAGCATATTATCATATATACCCTCCATTTAGCGATATGTCTAACGGTTATATCCTCGCCATAACTCTCGTTAGATTTACTTGGGTTAAACTTTGGTTAAACGGCAGAATGACTAACCTACCTCTACGTAAATGTCGAAATATCGAAAATGACCTCCGAAGGCCAATGAGTTTAAGTGGACGAGGGTCGTCTTCCTCCTGCCTTCTCGTTCCTACCTCTGCGTGTATCCTAAATCCACAGATAGGAGATCCAATGATCGTCTGCGAGTATTCTGCTTGAAACCTCCCATAGTTGATGTCTTTTATCATCCGGAATATTTGAGGAATTGGGAACGACATCTTCCAAGGCCCTTGCAAGAGACTTACCATGTTGGCTGCTCACGTTTCTCGAGAATACTTTCGCTGTACCAAAAGCTCAGGGTTGCAGTCCATATACTCTTTCAATTAACCACTAGTGATAATCAATCAAACTCTGCGTGCTTGGCCCATCAGTTTATTGACGATCAAACAGGTTACCGTGTGATTCTCTACCCTGAGAAGGGATTGGGAGATGGTCCATTAGGATGACCCACCTCCCTCCTTCTTGTTATATGGGTAACATTTGAGCACAATTAAACATCGTCCTTCTATGGTGATTTGCCAGCCAGGGAGGGGGAATATTCCCCGTCAAGGGTTTTTTGTCATTGGTTTTCCCTAGGATAAATTGCAAAATAGCTGCAAGGCCTCATCCTTACATGGCGTGGAGCCTAATCAGCCATCAGGGCAAACATGAACGGATCTTTTGATCCTACATTAAACCAAATCCACATGTCCCATGGGGGATTGTGGTGGCCATGGGTTACAGAACCCCTTGTATGCTAGCCCTTAGGGTCGCCTCCCATTTAGGCCGTCCTGTTGAGTTAGTACTGGCCCACAAATCATCGATGCCCCTCGCAGACTAGCCCTCTGTGTTTCCATCCGTTTGGGTTCGCCAGTCGCCATCTTGGCCTCCCGACAGTCATGAGATTACCCCAGTCTCTGTGGGTAGGTTTCCACTTTTCCCACGTGACCCTTTGGGTATGGGGAAATGCTGTCCAATTTTCACTTGATTTGTTCAGATTATAGACCAACTAAGCTCTGCAAAAATCCAAAGTGGGAATGGCTGTGAGCGTGTTTTGGGCTGAAATAGATTGTGCTTGAGTATAAACCTCACACAAGTCTTGATTTATCAGGCATTTAGGACAATTGAAGAGCCTAAATTCACTTAAGAACCATCACAAATGGTCAACAAAATAGCCATTCATTAAATTAAGTTGTAATAGAACTCAAACAGGTCCCAACTGCATAAAACCCTTTAAGAACAACAAATGCCCAAACCCGACGTGGCCTAATCCGGTGCCCATACCCCCCTGTGCCGAAATAGCCTTCCTCTCAAAACCATAGTTTTTGTAACCCCACTTATACGGCGTGCGGCCTAATCTGGCGCACCCTTCACACCCCTGCGCTGGATTCAACCCCTTCACAACTCACGCCGCATTCGAGATTCCCCGCACCGGTTTAAGCTATTGCTACACCCTGTGCCGGATTAGAATTTAGCCATACCCGTCATGTCGATTTAACCCCCACTTGTACTTCTATCAACTCTTCTACTGCCCCACCTCTTTATCATGCTTAATTCACGAACACTCTGTAATTAACTAATAGAATCATTGCTGGCCCTCATTAATTGATCACTTTGGGTTTGATCACACCATGCACCTATACATACATGCATGCATGTCCATTTATTACTGTTCCATATTTGTCATCATCCCGAACCTTGGTATATTAAATGGCGATTTACAGAAGGCTAGATTAGGTCTAACTGAAAGCTTTCACTATGCGTGATGGTGGCATCCGGGCCTATGTTCTCCGCCACGTACCGAGGGCTCAGGATAGTGACTGAATTGCATGTTTGAGCTTCTGTTCAATTCCTGAGTTATATAATATCATTTTGTTAATCTGCTTATATTTATACATTTACTCTGCCCCGGTGGTTCACTATCTTGGCAATTAATCAAGGATTTTCCTCTTTCTCGGAGGACGTAATTAACGTCATAGCCTTTACAGTGTGACGGACTGCCGGTCTCACAAATTTTAATTTCTAATGCAATCCCTCAACAACCCACACTAACCCTTCGGGGGCCTCATCAGCCTCCTGGGTGGCGTCCCTAGTTCATGGTAGCGGTAATTCGATACCTAGTATCGGGTTATCTGTATCATGGGCTCTCAGTTCATAGTGGCAGTAGTTCGATACCTAGTATCAGGTTATCAGTATTGTGGACTCTGGGTCGTTACAGGGCGACCCTTACAAGGGTGCCTATTCCAATGGAGCACCCACTCACAAGGGCGCCAATTCTTCAAGCCTATAAAAAAAAAGAGCGAGAGAAACAGCTGAGGGAATGGGCACCCCCTTGTAAGGGTGCCAATTCCAATGGGCGCCCCTCTCTTGGGTGCCATTTCCTACTATCCTTCTCGCTATTCTTCAAGAAGGCTTTGAAACACGAACAACTTTCTTTCACTGGCAATGGACCCCCAGGGAACACTAACGGTAAGGTTTCTAGATCTTGTTCCCTTATGGTTTTATTCCCTATAAACATTCTTCTCCATTGAACGTGTGATGGCCATTTCTATCATGCTACTGTTGTTCTGCAGAAGAGAATATTTCTCCTCTCACGAACGTGAAGGAGACGTGAAGAGTCTTCTTCTTACTGCAGAAGCACCCTAGAAGCTTTGCTGAGCGTGAAGGGCTTGGCTTGGCTTGGATTTATTATTCTTTCTTCGACTATTATACCTCGTTAAGCATACCAAAAAGGTAGGTGTTCTCAATATCTGGCCTAACCCGTAGCTAATATAGGGTAACAAAACATGCATAAGTAGTGCCAGTATAATCCATCTTCCATGTTAGATAGCCTGATCCATGTTATATAACTTGTTCCCTGTGATATAGCCTGTTAGACTAATTTTTACGTAGTCCATGTTATATAGCCTGTTACATGGTTTTACAAAGATCAAATATATAGCCTGTTACACAGTTTTATGGAGATCAAATATAGCATGTTACACCGGTTTTATCAAATATATATCATGTTTTACAAAAAATAGAAATTTTGCCTTTGGGAAATGGGCGACCCTTGGGTGCCCATTCCTGAATGGGTGACCCAATGATGGGCGCCCATAAATTGGAGACCCTGCAAACCGTCGTCAATTCTTTTTCCTGTCATGAATAATTACCATGTTAGAAAATTTATATCCATGAAACTAAATCACAAAATTCTTGCATGAGTATGATTCTGTGATCCCGATAATTTTTTTTGTCGACCAATGTCCTTACTTTTCGATTCCTTGAACTTTAGACCTGATGAATAGTATTTTGTGTCTCAAAACATACCTGCCTGTTGTGTAAATCACCCACAAAAATTGGCGCCCCTGCCTAGGGTGCCATTTACTGAATAGAGACCCTCCAGAGTGTCATTAATTAAACGGTGACACTCTGAGGGGGCGCCAATTCCTTTAGAAAGAAATATTTATATATATAATGTGGGTCTGAGGATTAGGCACCCTTCCTCAATTGATGGCAGCCCTCTAGGTGCCATTTTGTCAACAGATGTAGGGCTTATATATATATAAAAAGGGGATTGGGTGCCCCCTGCCTGGGCGCCATTTCCTAAATAATGGCAGCGCTCTGGGTGCCATTTCATGAAATGATGGCACCCCTCTGGACGCCATTTTCCTGATGCCTAATTTTTGAAAGTTTCACAGAGTCCCAAGGAATGGGGCACCCCCTGTGCATGGCGCCCATTTTATGTAAATAATGGCAGCCCTCTGGGCGCCATTTTGCTAAAAAATGAATTGATTTAACGTCTAGGTGGTCACCTGATTCACCTGCTGATCTATCCAATATGTGGTTCTCCTCCTCTGACCCCTTTTTTGATTTACTTTTTCCATCACTCTGCTCCCGGGCACTTCCTCCTCCTCCTCCCTCCTCTTCCTGTTGCGTGCTCTCCACTGATCTCCAAAAAAAAATGTCAAATTTGAAATAGAGATTTCGGTGGAAGATTACACTATCTTCTGTCCATCCACTTCCAGGGGCACAAGGCCCCTACTGCCTCCCTCCCAGTAGGTTTGCTCTCTCCTAGGTTAGATGTAGGGTCCATCGAGTCTAGGGAAATAGAGTCTAGGTCTAGAGAAGTAGGGTCTTGTTCTAGGTCGTCCAACCCATCCTCGCCTGAGCCGTGCCTACTGGCGCGTCATTCTAAATACATTCCTAATAGGTTCCTATAGGATCTAGCTCAGCGATGTCATGCTCTTTTGAAGTGCCTCGAGTTCATCGTCACGGCGATTGTGATAGAAGACGATGAGGAGCAAGACGGGGTGTGGAGCAATGACGGATTAGGAGTCTATGAAGTCATGGATGAAAAAGACCTGGTCGATTGTGAGGACAATGACATAGACGACACTGTCGACCTATATGCTCAAGGCTTGAAGAGATTCAACGAGCCATCTTCAGCAGTGGATGAACCTACGAAGGAAATAAATTTGAGAACTGAAAAAGACCCCAGGCCCATTATCATTGCCACTAATCTCTCTCCAGAAGTTGAAGCAGATTTAATCAAAGTCTTAAGGGAATATAGCGATTCTTTCACTTGGTCTTACGAGAACATGTCAGGTCTTGACCCCTCCTTGGTGGAACACCGACTAGTTATTAAACCAGGGGAAACGCCCGTTAAACAGAAACTGAGAAGATTTCACCCCTACATGGCCTTGAGGATGAAAGAAGAAGTGGACAAATTGCATAAGGCCAGGTTCATTAGAGTTGTCTTATATCCTCAGTGGGTGGCAAATATCGTCCCTGTCATCAAGAAGGATGGAAAGGTACGCATTTGTATCGATTTCAGGGATCTGAACAAAGCATGTCCTAAGGTTGATTTTTCACTGCCTCACATAGATGTTTTGGTGGACAATAGCGCTGGGTATGAAGCCTTATCATTCATGGATGGATACTCATGATACAACTAGATTCGTCTCACTCCCGAGGATCAAGAGAAAACCTCCTTCACCACGCCCTGGGGTACGTATTGTTACGTGGTTAAGCCGTTTGGTTTGAAGAACGTAGGTGCCACTTATCAAAGGGCGATAATGGCCATATTCCACGATATGATGCATGTTTATATGGAAGCTTACGTGGATGACATCTTGGTGAAGTCAAGAACTAAGGAGGAACACCCCGCTATTCTAGCCAAGGTGTTGCAGAGAGCTAGGGAGTACAAGCTAAAAATGAATCCGAAGAAATATGTTTTTGGAGTCTCTTCAGGAAAATTGATAGGCTTTATAGTTAGCAAATGGGGGGTCCAGATTGATCCTAATAAAGCAAAGGCCGTCATGGACAGGCCTCCGCCCAAGAATATCACGAAACTTCGAGGACTGATTGGGCAATTGCAATTCATTAGAAGATTTATTTCCCAACATTCTTAGAGGTGCTGCCCGTTCTATGAATTGCTAAAGGCAGGGGTCAAATTTGGATGGAATGAAGATTGTCAGATGGACTATGTAGTCTTGAAAGTCTACCTATCCAATCCCCCGATTTTGCAACCTCCTGTACCTGGGAACCCCTGCGAGGGGAAAGAAGCCAGAATCTTCACCGACCTCCACCTTTTCGAGGTGTTCGAGTGTCACCGATCAGATGTCAACCTGTACTTGGAGAAGCCGAAGCAAGCTCCCCAAGTCGCACAAGATAATGGGAAGAAGAAGATGGAGTCAAATAGCTGGTTCCCTCTACCGCCCCCGGGCTATGTAGCTCCCCCACATGTTCCATTTATTGCGGAAGAAGAGGGGGTACTCAAGGTCACTCCTCTTACTATCTATCCTACACCAGGGATGCCCTACCTTGAGGACCTGCTGGAGGACGTCAAAGTCCCACCTGGGATTATTAAGCCCGTAGTAGAAGTTGATTGCCGAGCAGTTGAGCCATTGAGGAATTTTGAGGTGCCCAATTCTGAAGGGCCATCTACAATCTTCTATGTAGCCGGGGAAAAGCCAGTCAGAGAAGATGACGATTGCCGACTCCCCGACGAGCTGCATGATCCACATGTCTCGATTATGGGACTTCCTAACATAACCAATCGCGCGGTCGGTTTGGCTAGAAAACAAGGGGTCCCCCTTTACCAGCCCTCCAATCGAAAGGAAATATTCAAAAGAATGTGGGACCCGCCGAACTTGGATCGGAGGCTGCTGCAGATTACCAAGCACCCCGGTTTAGGCTTCTCAATAGAAGATCAGTACAAAGTTGACGTGATATCAATTTCGGCTCCGTCCGGTGATGACCCTGCCGAAACTGCAGATCCGCGGGAGTCCCGCTGTAATAAACATCTTATGCCTCTGACTGAGGAAGTGCAAGATGAAGAAGTGATCCTTTGGAACCCTCCTCACCGCAAGTGAACGGGGAAAGTCTCCCCCTCCTCTGAGGGGTCAACCTCAAGGGACCACAACACCAAGGCACCCTCACCCCCGCCTGCTGGCGAAGCAAGGAACAGTGGTATGGGTCAGGCTCTAGGCCCTCCCCGATGTGACCCCGTCATGTTCTCCCTATATCACAGGCAATAATAGGAGATCGAGATGCTGAAGGCACAGTTGGCCGAAATAACGGTACTCGTGTCCAGTTTGATCCAAGGCTCTCTCTGCCTCCGAGATGAAGGCACGCCTCGGTCTCGAAACACCATCCTCGACACCTCTATGCATTCAAGGAGGGAGGCAAGGAATATAGCTGGCTCTTCAGCCAGACGGCCGATCGGACGAAGCCTCACACTACAGGAAAAGCTGCAGAAGCCCTACTCTTTCCCAAGGGAGAAGACTCGAGGGATCTTTGACTGGGCCTGCCACTATGGCAAGGTCTCCCTCCCGACGTCCAAGAGGCCCCAGGATGTATGAAGAAGTGGTGACCCCTTGTTCGGCCCCTATCACCAGATACTGGGTCACCCTATCGAAGATTGTTATGTCTTCAAAGACATTGCTCAAGACCTGATTGACTAAGATGAGCTCAGGATGGGGGACTATGTGGTGGCCCCGCCACGTCCCCATGTGACGAGTAGCCCAAAAAGGGGAATTTATACAATATCAGTCCAGTACCAGGTGCCTGAAGATGCCACAGAGAATGAGCAATCCCGGCCGCCGGTGGCGGAGCAGCCCCAAGCATGGCTGGAAACCACTTCGGTTCCCGTCAAAGCTATCTATGATGACTACTTAGAAGATCCCAGAGCGGCCCTGTGTCCTTCTGCGCCAGGGAGCCCTTCGAGCCCGTCGACTCCAACCCCAGGCAGGTGTGAAGCAAATGCGGCCTCTACACCCACCGAGGCGGGACAAGAAGAGGCATACGACGTCCTCGAAGCCGAGGATGGCGAAGATCAAGATTTTGTCGACCTACTGTCGGCACCCCTGAAAATTGAAGATGGCAGTCAGGCTACCATCGACAAGGTTATTGAAATCAACCTCGGCACGGAAAGTGACCCCAGGCTAACCTTTCTGAGTGCCCTCATACCCCCGTAGGAGAGGGAATAGTATGTGAGGTTGCTGCAAGAGTTCCGAGACTGCTTTGCCTGGAACTACAAAGAAATGCCCAGCCTCAGCTCCGACGTAACTCAGCACACTTTGGCTATTGATCCCAAGATGGAGCCGATGAAGCAATCCCCCCGACGCATGAGACCGGAGCTGATAAACCAAATCTGTAAAGAAGTCGACAAGCTCATAGACGTCGATTTTGTGGCCGAGAACTAATACACCACTTGGCTGGCCAACATCGTGCCAGTCAAGAAGAAGAATGGACAGATCAGGATCTACGTGGACTTCCGCGACCTGAATAATGCCTACCCGAAAGATGACTTCCCGGTGCCCATTATCGAAGTGATGATTGATACAACTACTGGCCATGAGGCCCTCCGGCTATAACCAAATATGGATAGCTGAGCACGATCGAATTCATACAACCTTTCGATTGCCTAAGGGGATATTCCACTACAAGCGAATGCCCTTCAGCCTCAAGAATACTGGCGTCACGTACCAGCGGGTGATGACCAAGATATTCGATGAGCTATTGTATAGCAAGGTCGAATGCTACATTGATGATCTGGTTGTCAAGACGAAGAGGAGGGGCGATCACCTGAGTGACCTCAGAATCGTCTTCCAGAGGCTTCGACAGTACGAGCTGAAAATGAACCCGATGAAGTGCGCCTTCGGCGTCTCCAGCGGGAAATTCCTCGACTTCATTGTCTGACATAGAGGGATCGAGATCGACCCCTTCAAAATAAAAGCTATCCAGGAGCTGTACCCTCCGAGGAACCTGGGGGAGTTAAGGTCCCTGCAAGGCCTGCTAGCCTATATCCGTAGGTTCATTTCCAACTTGTCGAGACATTGCCAGTCGTTCCATAAGCTAATGATGAAGAATGCACCATTTAGCTGGGGTCACGAATGCCAGCACGCCTTCGACCAGTTGAAGGACTATTTGAAGACCCTGCCCGTGTTGGGGGCACTTGTCAAGGGGAGATCACTCATCCTTTATATAGCAGCTACCGAATATTCTCTAGGGGCAATGCTCGCCCAGAACAATGACGAGGGGAAGGAGCAAGCTCTCTACTACCTCAGCCAAAGACTGGTGGGAGCAGAGGCCAAGTACACCCCGATCGAGAAGGTTTGCCTTGCCTTGGTCTTCGTAGTCAAGAAGCTGAGGCATTACATGCTGTCCCATGAAGTGAGCCTGATATCCAGGGCTGATCCTGCCAAGCACATTCTCTCCCAGCCAGTCCCGAAGGGGCGTCTTGGCAAGTGAGCCATACTACTGATGGAGTTTGACATCACCTACGTGCCGCAGAAGGTCATTAAAGGGCAGGCCATCGCGGATTTCTTCGCGGCACACACTGTGCCCGAAGACTCCTCATTGGCCACAGAGCTACCCGAAGATGAAACATTGGAGGTGGACCAAGTCCAGCAAGCTGTCTGGCAGCTGTACTTCGACGGGGCCTCGAGAACAGAAACAACCTCGTCCGGGCACACCAAAGTATGGGTTGGAGTCCGCATCGTCCTCAAGTCTCCAGATGGGAAAGTGGTGCACACTTCGTGTTGTATTAACAAGCCCTGCACAAATAACGAAGCAGAGTATGAAGCTCTAATTATTGGCCTCCAAGTTACCTTGCACATGGAGATTAAAATACTACAAGTGTTTGGCGATTTGTTATTAATCGTCAAACAAGTCCAGGGACAGTTTGATGTATGAAAACACGAGCTACTCCCTTACCACACTAAGGCAAAGGGGCTCATGGAACGGTTCTACCTCGTTGAAATAGGCCATGTCGCCAGAGGATAAAATGCACAAGCCGACGCCCTGGCAAAATTGGCAAGCTCATTGGCAGTGTCGCCAGATGGATCGCTCAGTATCCGAGTGATAAATCAGCGCCAGGTGCCCAGCATGATAGAAGAACTAGAAGAAGAAGAACTTGAGGTCACCAGAGTAGAGGTCGTCGGCCTACCCAACTGGAGAACCCCTCTTATCGAGTGGTTCAAATACCAGCAACTACCCAAGCAAAGAGAAGAAAAGATCAGGCTGATCAGAACAAAGGACTCTTATGAGGTCCGAAATGAGATATTATTCCGAGTATTGGCAGATGCCAAACAGAAACTACTCCTCCGATACCTGTCCACTGAAGAGGCCTAGAGGGTCATGAAGGTGGTCCACGCCGGGACAGCTAGTGCACACTAGACCTGTAAATGGATCGGATACGGAGCGGATAGTGTGATATCCAAATTTGTATCTGATTAATAATTGAATTATCCGATTACTAATCAAATTATGTTGTATTCCTACGATTTTGATGCATTATCGGTGACGATGGTACTAGGGATGCCGAACCTTGCGATGATATTCTTCATGATGAATTTACAGACTATCGACGCTTTAATATCCACGTAGGTTTCTACTTCCGCCCACTTGGTGAAGTACTATGTGGCTGTCAGTATGAAAGACTTGGGTTTAGCAAGGAGGTTAGGATCACCAAGAGGTCTAATAATGTCGAAACCCCACATGGAGAAAGACTATGGGGAGGACATAGGGTGGAGTGAAGAAGCAGGAGAATGAATCTTGTCAACGTGCAGTTAGCACTTGACACACCTTCAGACATAGATCGAGCAATCCTCTTCTAGAGTGGGCCAATAGAAACCTAGCCTAAGAATCTTCGTAGCTAACATCTGGCTGTTCACATGGCCACCACACACTCCTGAATGTGCCTCTTCCACAATCTTCCAAGATTCATCATCATCAAGGCACCTTAGCAAGACACTGGTGAGCCCCCTTCTGTAGAGCACACCACCAACCAAAGTATATCTCTAAGCCACTCTCCTGATGGCCTTCTTTTCTTCTGCAGTGGCTTCTTCAGGATAGGACTGGTCATGGCAATACCTTGCAATCTCATAGTACCACGGTTTCTCTTCGTCAGCCAGTTCTTCTTCCCAATTTGTTAGCATGACCTCCTTGTTCTTGAGAGCTTCACCCTCCTCGATCTTCCTAAGCACCTTCTCCTTAATGCGAAGAAATGTAGGATCCTTGGTAGCAGGAGCATGGTGCTTGTGAATGAGGGCGGAATCGAAGTCCCGTTCGGGGAGAAAAATCAAGGCGAAAGCAAGTGAAGCAAGGGCGTCAGCTAAGATGTTCTGACTACGAGGGACATGGACAAAGATTAGCTTGGTAAAAAGCTTAGCATAAGCAGATGCAAGTTCTTGGTAGGGTTTGAGTTTGGGATTGAGAGTGTGACATTTGACAAGCACTTGGCGAAGAATAAGCTGACTATCACCAATAATGCGCAACTGGGTAGCACCAAACTTATGAGCAGTCTGCAATCGGGTCAAAAGAGCCTCATACTCAGCTATATTATTTGTGACTGGGAAAGCAAGCTGAGCAGCAAATGGAATGATGATACCTTTAGGTGTTAAAAGGACCATGTCGATCCCTCTTCCATGGGAGTTCAAAGCTCCATCGAAATATAATGTCCACATCTCATTTGAAGGTTGATTGACGGACATCAATTCTTCATCTGGGAACTCCGAACGAACAGGATCAAATCAAGGAATGGGATGATGAGCAAGATGTTCCGCAATGACATAGCCATTGATTGCCTTTTGTTGAATGAAAGTGATGTCAAACTGAGAAAGGAAGCTTTACCATCTTGCTAATCGATCAGTAAGGACAGATTTTTCAAGAAGGAACTTGATAGGATTCATGCGTGGGATAAGATGAACCTCGTGAGCTAAGAAATAATGCTTAAGTTTATGAACTACCCAGACTAGGGCTGCGCAGGTCTTCTCCATGGCTGTATACTTCTGCTCATAGGGGTTGAGAAGCTTAGACAAGTAGTAGGTTGCCCTCTCTTTACCTTCTTCATCAGCATGAGCTAGGAAAGCACCCACTGAGTCATCCAAGATAGAAATGTAGAGAATGAGCAGTTTGCCTAGATTTGGCGGCCTCAGGACAGGAGGATTTGAGAGATAATCCTTCAATCCGTCAAAGGTTGTCTAACACTTGTCATCCCAACTAAATTTAACTCCCGGTTTAGTAAGCTCGTAGAATGGCATACACCTTTGCCAGCATCTTCCATTCTTGTATCATATAGTTGGACAATAATGCTCTTGACTTTCAACTACGGGCATCTGCTGCGGGATTACCCTTTCCAAGATGGTATTGTATAGTGAAGTTGAAATCCTTGAGATATTCTAACTAACACATTTGTCTCACATTCAATTCCTTTGTGAGAATAAATATTTGATACTCTTGTGATCGGAGTACACGGTGAATTGCTCTCCGTAAAGATAGTATCTCTAGATCTTTAAGGCAAACACTACCGCAACCAACTCTAAGTCGTACACCGAGTAGTTCTCCTCATGCTTCTTAAATTGCGGGGAATAATAAGCAATGACCTTCCCTTGCTACATTAATACACATCCGAGGCCTATGCCAAATGCCTCGGTATATACCTCGAACTTCTCTCCTTCGATGGGTAGTGCTAAGACAGGGGAAGTCGTCAAATGATCCTTTAATACTTGAAAGCATCTTTTGCAATCTTCATTCTATTTATAAGGAATCTCCTTATGTGTCAGCCAAGTAAGAGAGACAGCCATCTTGGAGAAGTCCTTTATAAATCGCCAGTAATAACCAGCTAGACCCAAGAAACTCTGTATCTCAGTTGCATTGGTTGGCCTTTCCTAATTCTTCACAGCCTCTACTTTTGATGGGTCAACAGAAATGCCATCCTTTGAAATCACATGTCCCAAGAATGATACCTCCTCAAGCCAGAAATCACACTTGCTAAGTTTAGCATAGAGTTGATTCTTCCTTAATATTTACAATGCAGTCCTTAAATGCTCTTTGTGATCTTCCCTAGTCTTTGAACAGATCAATATATCATCAATAAAGACCACAACAAATTGATCTAGATGAGGCCTGAATATACTGTTCATTAACTACATAAAAGCTGCAGGGGCAATTGTTAGTCCAAAAGGCATAACAGTAAATTCGTAATGCCCATACCTGCTCCAAAATGCCATTTTATGCATATCCTCATCCTTGATTCTTAATTGATGGTATCTCGACCTGAGATCAATCTTCGAGACATATTTAGCTCCGGATATTTGATCAAACAACTCATTGATTCTCGACAATGGATACTTGTTCTTGATAGTAAGTTGATTGAGCTACCGATAATCTATGCATAGCCTCATGGATCCATCTTTCTTCTTGACAAACAAAATAGGTTCTCCCCATGGGAAAGTGCTTAGTCTAATGAATCCCTTCTTTAAAAGTTCCATCAGTTGCTCCTTGAGCTCCTTAAGTTCAGTGGGGGACATTTTATAGGGTGCCTTAGAGATAGGACCATCACTAGGGATAAGTTCAATGGTGAATGACACCTCCCTTTCCAGGGGTAGACCAGGCAGATCCCCTGGAAATACATCGGGAAAATCCCAAACTATGTGAATGTCTTCTACCTTTGACTCCTTAGCCTCCTTCACGGTTACAAGAGCAAGAAAGGCCATGCATCCTTTCTTTATAAGCTTTTAGGCTCGCAGAGCTAAAATGAGAGACGATTTGTTTTGACTCTGAGGACTAGTGTAAATCAACTCTGGAAACCCCTAAAGGTTACTTTGCCATTTTGGCAATCTATAACTGCCTTGTGTGTAGATAGCCAATTGGCACCTAGTATGACATCATACTCCTGCATATCTAGACATATCAAATCGACTGGTAGATTCTTCCCTTTTACCATCACTTCACTATTTGGGTAGTGGTGTGTAAGTTTGGATTCGTTTCCGAGGGGAGTTGAAATAACTAAGTCTAACCATTTAGGTTGATCAATTAAATGAAAATTTTTAACTTAGTGAATAGTAAAAAAAAATTTATTTATAGAGAGATATATTTATATTTAATTAGTCTTCACATCACGTTATCCAATAATGTGATCAACACAACGATCTAATTAGACGTGGGTGTTACTCAAAAAAAATTTAAAAAAATAAAATATGCTGCATGTGTAACACCTTGGGATGTAATTACCTAAGATGTTGCACTAAATATTAATTACTCTTCAAGAGTTATATCTTTCCGATTAGGAAAGGTTTGCAAAATACATTAACAAAAGAAATACGTACAAATTATATATATATTAGGACAAGTGTGATCACATTTTCTCATAAAAGGTGAAACATAATGAGCCTAATTAGACTATTTTTTGCAATCTAATGAGAGGGATCAAATTAAGTGATTAAAATTAATCATCATCCTGATTGCCTTTTTTTAAGCAATCATCATGATTACTTAGAAGCTGCTCACTGTGCATTGATGGATCATGGATGGGTCCAGATCTCTCCGCCCCCTTCTTCCCGTTACATGTGACCGTTCACCCCATTTTTCCACTTTTCTCCGCTCCGAGCACAGGCGGCTCCCTCCCTCTCCTCTCCGACTGCAAACGGCGAGCGTGGGGTGGTGGGCGATCAGCGATGGCGGCGAAGAGGCAGTGTGCGGGTGAAAGCGGTGGTGACGGTATGTGTTCGCAGTGTGTAGCCGGCACGTGCTAGTTGGATCTTCAGTTCTTCAAGGTTTGAGACCTTCATCAGGTAGGGGGATGGATCTACTCCCACCATGTGTCATTTCCCTCCCGATCCGTATGGTTTGAAGCGAGAAGAGAGGGGTATTTATTTGTCAAAAAATCCATGTTAAGGGCCACAAGAAGGGATTTTTAGTGTGAATCGGGTTGATAGAATGATTGGTAATCTCAGGGGGGGTCTATCATGTTTCTGGGGTTTTTCTGTGCCCATTCGGGCATTTTTGGGCTTGGTAATGACCCTCTAGAAGGTAAGTTTTCGGAAGGGGACCCTGCACAGGTGACGACCAACGAAACGGCCATCATCAACCCATGGGTGGCTAGATCACTGGCCACCTGGGTGCCCAACACCTTGGGCGGCCCGGCTATACTGGTGGCCGCCCAGGCCCTGCCCCCTGGGTGGCTAGTGACTTGGCCGCCTAGAGCTGGGGCGGCCATTGAGTGGGCCACCCAGGCCCACACCAACCTGAAGGTTGGGTGGGCAGTGTGTTGGCCGCCCAGGCCTCTGGGTAGACCACACTGTGGCTGCCCAAGCCCTATGTTGGGTGACCAGTGGCCTAGCCACCCAGGCCCTTGGGCGGCAAATACCCTGACCTTCCAATGCCTTTAGGCCATGTTCACCTGATTTCTACTTTTCGGCGTGTTTAAGGGCTCTGATCTTCACCGTATGCACTAGCGGTCATAGTTTAGCTGTCGGGATAGTAGTCCTTTGTTCTCGTATTGGTGAGTCACCTCGTGGTGGTTTAATACGGTCTGATGGTACTCCGGTGACTTCCGTAGTTGTGGTAGATTCCCACCCTTGGTGATTCTACCCACTAGACGTAGCCGACCTGGGCACGTTTGTGCTGACCCACCTAGGAGTGGTGGAGGCTTGTCCCGTGTAGAGGTTTGTAAGCTGGTTATTGATAAGTGTCCATTTTCTATGATAATTCATCATATGTACACCATTTTATGTACATATAATTTTGTAATTATGTATGTTCTATCGTTAATCTCAACTTCACATATCTTGAGGGGGAATTGTTCTTTTCTGATTTCTATTTGTTTATTTCAGCATAGATAGTTGTTTGGGGTTATTGTATATCTTCTTTTATGTCAAACTTGATATACTTTTGTGTATGGGCGGAGTTGTATCTCCGCGTGTGTGTGGTTTTATTGAGGGGAAACCTTCCCCATGTGTAGTCGTGTGTGGATGGAGCTGCGACTCCGTGTGGTTGTCATGTCTGGGGTACGTTCCCTGAACATGTGTCTGTGTGTGCTGCAGTGGTCGCGTGTTGGGGTTAGTCCCCGTGTGGTTATTACTGCGGAAGTAGCGTATGTGTAGTTGGGATTCATCCTCGTGTTACTACGAAAGTAGCGTGGATTGAAGCCTCACCCGGTTGGGTGAGGGGTGGACGTAGGGAGCCCGTCGTGATCCCGAACTACCTTAAAAATCCTGTGTCGTATGTGATTGCCTATGTAACTATCCTTGGCTTCTATCTCCATTTACAGGTTCACTAGATAGGTTTTTAATTTGCTACACAATCACTCACCGCTACCTTCGTAATCCGTGTTGAGCATAATTGCCTTGATTAGTCGCATTGTTATTATGAGTGAGATCGGAAAGCTTGAGAGAACCTTTAGATCTCACGTCTGCTTAGGCTAATAAACGTTGCTAAGTTTAATTCCACTCTGTTAAGTCAAGAAAGTTTTTAATTTCTGCCATCTCGGCAAGGGAACAATTCAATCCCCCTTCTTATCCGCCATCTCTCTAGGCCAACAACTGGTATCAGAGCATCGTCTCTGATTTTTTAGTTGACCTTGTGGTCGTAGAGTAAAGATCATTTTCATGATGGCTAGTGTAAATGTGCTTCTTGTCTTTGATGGTTTTAATTATGCTCTATGGCTCAAAAAATTGTGTGTTTGGATTTCCAATGTTGATCCAAAACTAATGAGACTAATCACTCGTGGTCCACATGTTTTGCCCAAAAATGAGCTAAAATGGACCGATGAGTAAAGAAATATGAACTCTGATAATATCTTATTGGCATGCTCCCCAGTCAATAGCATTTGGCAACCTTTCAAAACTTTTGTAGTATCCATAATCCTTGGAGGACCTCGACTGCTTGGGATTGTATGCTGGGAGTCATAGAAGTATCTGGGGGTAACTTGCCTTATATTAGCCTGCCCTTGGAAGGAAGAAGGTATAGGCAATAGAGGTCCTTTTTCTATGTGAGGTGGGTGCCTCATCACAACAACTTTGTTGCCGAGCCTGGAACGGGTGTGTGTGCCTTCTACCCACGCCTTTGTAGCATGTGTCGAGGTTGAAATATTGGGCTGATTTGCCTCAGATGCTATGAGGCGACTTTCTTCTTCTTGGTCTTCCCTCGGCAGGTTGAGTAGAGCCGATAGGGTATTGCAATGTAGGGTGAGCACCCTTTTCTTATGCCTCAATTTCTTCTTTCGCCAACCTTGTTTAGCTGGCTTCGGCCCCCAGAACTAGCTATCATTTGCTTTTGTCAGTTTGTATTCCTCCAGCCGATCGAGGGAAAGGCATTTGAGTTGCCCCCAGGGTGGATAAATGCTAGCCTTTGATACTCCTTCTGGCAATTGTAGGCATAAAGAGATCATATTTATTGCCAACTTCAAGGCGGGCATCTGGTGAGGCTGTGGCGGGTCCACCTTATATTCGCCCATTTGTAGCTCACCTTTTCTAATCAAGTCATCAATAATATTTTTGAATACATAGCAATTTTTGTTGGAACTCCGATTTTGATAATGACAATCTATGCCTACCTGCTCAACGAGGCATTATTGAACGACGGTAAATCCCCGGTATACAGCCAGGCCGACTTCAACGCCTATCGCTATCACACGGATCCGCAAGGCCATCCCGATGTCAACTGGTACCATACCCTTCTGCGCAGCGCCCCCTCGCTCAGTCGTGTCAATCTCAATGCCGCCGGCGGCTCGTCCCTCGCCCGCTACGTGGTCTCGCTTAGCTACATGAATGACCAGGGCATCTTCGTTACCGATCCCAACGCATCCTACAACACCAATGTTGGGCTCAACCGCTATATGCTCAACTCCAAGGTGGATGTCGATGTCAACAAGGAGTTCTCGCTCCGCGTGCAGGTCATGGGCCGGCTGCAGGACGCCAACCAGCCGGGCGCGACCTTCAACAATATCCTCAACACCCTGGTAAGTACGCCCAATAACGCCTACCCGGTACGCAACCACGACGGATCGTATGGCGGCAATGCGAATTTCCAGCAAAACCTGCTGGCCATGGTCGAAGAATCGGGTTATACCCTGGATCACCTGCGCGACGTGCTGTCCAATATCACCCTTAACTATAAGCTCGACCGGTTGACACGCGGCTTGTACGTCCGCGTCTCCGGCGACGTATCCGTAAGCTCCGAGACCAATATGAACCGAAGTTTCTCCACAAAGGTCTATTCCCCGGTAGTCACATCGCCGGGTGACACCAGCTATAGCGGTTTCGGTTCTTCGACGGCGCAGCTGAATCGCTACAACACCGGTACCTGGGGCCGCTATCGTTTTGTGCAGGGCCTTGTTGGCTACGACCGCCGGTTCGGCGAACATAGCATAAAGGCCGAACTGCTCTTCGACCAAAAACGTGCGCTTATCGGCTACGACCTGCCGTCCGAGCTCACCAACTACGGCGCCAAGGCCGCTTATAGCTATAAGGACCGTTATTTTCTGCAGGGAGCCGCCGACTACAGCGGCTATAACCGCTATGCACCGGGTCATCAATACGGACTGTTCTACGCCGGCGGCGCCGGCTGGGATATCGCCCGCGAACCAGGCTTTCACAAGCTGGCTCCGTGGGTCGATCAATTAAAACTCCGTGCTACCTATGGCCGGACGGGTAACGCCAACGTCGATTACTACGGCTACTATATCTGGGCCGAACATTTCGGCCAAAGCGCCCCGAACTACCCTATGGGAAGCACCTATAATTTCTCGTCACAAAATATCCTCGAAGGCGGTCCCCCCGGATCACAGGTCCTGGCCAATATCAACGCCACCTGGGAAAAAGCGGATAAATTCGATGGCGGCATCGACCTCGCCTTTCTGCACAACCGTGTCCTGGTGACGGCGGACTATTACCACGAAAAATATTACGACGTGATGCAGAACCGTGGCGACAATGTGTCGCTCATCGGCATCGCCTATCCCGCCGAAAACATCGGCCGCGATCTCTACACCGGGTTGGAGCTGGAGCTCACCTGGCAGGATCGCATCGGCAATGTGAACTATTTTATCACCGGCAACGCGGCGGCGCGCGTGCTGTACGACGCCATCATGGCGGACCCGGCCTCCGTGCACTTCAAGGTGCTGCCGGACCCGTTCCTGTACCCGGACTACTACACCTTCATCACGCGGCCCGTCTCACTGGCGGACATGCTGTACAGCATCCACCACGGCCGGTACTCGCTGTCCGACATGGCGCGCGACGTGCGGCGCATGATCGGCAATGCCAAGAAGTACAACAGGCCGGACGCCAAGGTGTACCAGGACGCAAGAATGCTGGTGCAACCTACTAGAGTGCGATGATCAAGATCTTCGACGAGATGCTGCATGACCCCGTTGAATGCTATGCGATGATCTGGTTGTCAAGGCTAAACGACGAGAGGATCATTTGGTTGACTTGCATCGAGTCTTCGAAAGACTTCGACAATATCAACTGAAAATGAATCTGACGAAATGCACCTTCGACGTCTCCAATTACAAATTTCTCGGCTTCATCGTTAGGCATCGAGGGATAGAGATCAATCTTGACAAAATTAAGGCTATAAGAGGACTTTCTCCGCTTACAAATTTGACTGAGCTCAGTTCTCTGCAAGGAAGGCTCCCCTATATCAGGCGGTTTATTTCTAACCTCCCCAGAAGGTGTCTGCCCTTCAGTAAACTGATGAAGAAAAGAATACCCTTCATATGGGACAAAGACTGTCAGAAAGCCTTCAAGCAAATTAAGGACTATCTGCTGTCTCCCTCGGTCCTAGGAGCACCTATTAAAGGAAAGCCCCTTATCCTCTGCATTGCTACCATGGATGCCTCTCTGGGGGCACTATTAGCCCAAATCAATGAGGGCAAAGACATCAGGTCTGAACATCGAAATTCGCCCATGGAAACAGTGTGCCTAGCATTGGTATTTGTTGTAAAAAAGTTGAGGCACTACCTTTTGGCGCACCGAGTGGAACTCATTTCATAATGTAACCTACTGAAATTCCTCCTTAGTCAGCCTGTTCTCTTAGCGAGGCTCGGGGAATGGGCGCTCATCCTCATGGAGTTCGACATCACCTTCGTCCCACGCAAGTTAATCAAAGGACAGGGGATGGCTGAGTTCTTACCTGCACATCCTGTACCAGAAGAGTCACCGCTCAATACTACGCTGCCTGATGAGAAGGTGTTGGTACCCCCGCCAGAAACAAAGGAACCCGCTGAAGGCGTCCCACCACGATCAGAGCATGACGTCCTCACTCTTGATTTGCCATTTTGGGAATTGTATTTTGATGGCGCTTCCCGAACAATCAAGAGGGTCGGCCGCCTTACCGACTTTGCATCTGACGCCGGAATAGTTTTCGTATCTCCACAAGACAACATTCTCCATACTTCGTGTGCTCTCGTGAAGTCATTGACTAACAACGAAGCAGAGTACAAAACACTATTCATCGGACTTCAATTGGCATTGTAAATGGAAGTTAAGTGTATCAAAGTGTACAGAGATTCTTAACTCGTCCTTCGGCAAGTTCTGGGTGACTATGATGTCTGGAAGAAGGAATTGATCCCCTATCACGCAGCCGTTATGAGGCTAACAGAAAAATTGTACCTATATGAAGTAAGTCATGCTCCAAGGAGCAATAACTCCCACGCAGAAGTCGTTGGCGAAATTAGCGTCAGTCTTGAAACTCTCGCCTGAAAGAGAGTTGAATGTCACCATTAGACACCGAAGACTCATGCCAAGCATGTTGGATGAAGAATTTGGTCTCACTATCTATCAGATCAATAACATTCAAGAGGAGGACGCTCAAGAAGAAGAAGGTTGACGGGAGCCGATCATAAAAATAAAGAATGGGTGCCTTCCTCCCGATCGGGCCCAAAGAGAGCGACTGCTATGCAGGGCAACATCTTATCAGTTAATTGACAGATGGCTCTTCTGTCTTGTCAATGAAAAAGACCGATCGGTCCTTCTACTATGTCTTTCGCCTAAGGAAGCAAGAACGATGATCCATGAAATCCACTCTGGATTCTGCAGAGCTCACCAAGCAAGAGCCAAAATATCATCCTCGTCGCCGAGCCTTTGAAGAGTCACCCGAGCTTAGCAAAGATGCCACCGTGAGATGTTAGAGAGATAGAAGAAGAGGGAATATAGAGAGAGAGGTAGAGAGATAAATAGATAAAAATGGTGGAGGGGTGATAGAATAAAATATGAAAATAAAATAAAACAAAAGGGAAATTAAGTGGCTGTGTGCGATGTGTGCGCGTGATTGAGAGGGAAGAGGGTGAGAGTTGGAAGGGGGTCGACTATGGTGCGGGTGGAAGCCGATGAAGGTGAAGCCACCGGCGGTGCAGAGAGGAGAGAAAGAATAGGGAGAGGACATGCAGGTGGGATGTCATGCGGAGGAGTGGTCTAGGTGCGAAGTGTGTGTGCGTGTGAGTGCCAGTGAAAGGGGGATGGTGCAGAGAGAGTGTAAAAAAGAGAACAAAGGTGTGTGTGTGTGTGTGTAAGTATGTGAGAATATGTGTGTGATGGGTTACAGCAGATAGAGGAGGGGGAGGGGTCGACTGGAGGGTGTGTGCGTGTGACTGCAACGGTGAGGATGTAGAGCCGAGATGGGGAGAGGCGAGAAGAGAAGAGAGAGGGCTTGAGAGGGGGTGAGGGAAGAGGAAGGGATGGAGAGAACAGTGAGGCGAGAGAAGGGAGAGTTGTGGAGGCGATGGTGGCGCCGTGCGTGAGTTGCGGTGCTGCTGGTATGTGTGAGTGTGTGCAGAGAAGAATAGGAAGTGGTGCAAGTGTTTGTGGGAGAGAAAGGGAGAGAGTGTTAGAGGGGGGGATGCTGCGGGTTTGCAGGCGGAGCTGCAGTGCTAGACGCCACAGGGAAACGATGGTGGTCAGAATAGGTGGTGCAGGTGAGAAGGCCAAGCAAGGGAGAGAGGGGTAGAGAGAAGAACGGGAGAAAGAGAGTGAAGGAGGGTGAGTGTATGTGTAGAAGATAGAGAGGGGAGGGGAGCGCTCAGAGAGAGTGAGAGGGAGAAGTGGTAAGGAGAGAGAAATGGTACCCTGTTCAAAACATGGGTACCGTTCGCTGGGAGGACAAGGAGTAGAAGGGGAGAAGGGAGAAGGGGGATAAGGAGAAATAGTTGGAGGGAGACGGAGGAAATGTAGAAGTGGAAAGGAGGGGTCGTCGGTGAAGAAGAGAAAGGAGAGGAAGAGGAGAGGGGAAGAGAGGAATGAGAAGCAGTAGGAGAAAAGAGGGGGAGGGGGAAAGAAGTTCTTTCGCAAGAGGGGTGGTTCTGCTGGCTTTATAGGATCTAGGGGCCGTCACTGCCGTCCGCATGATCAGCTTGCCGACTGCTTGCATGCATAGGGGGACCAGCCACTGCCATTGCCATCTGCCTCATGCATGGCCAGTGCTGCCGCTATTCATATGCCAGACTTGCCATTACTCATGCATGTGCACCCTCGATCAATTCCCATGCGATCCTCTGTTGCTCGCCTGGATCATGCATCAGCCACGTTGCTGTTGCCCATGCACATTGCTGCTGGAAGATGCCTGCTGCTACCTCTGCATGCGTTAGCTTTCATGCTCGTCGGCTTCCAAGATGATTTGCCAGGATATGCAAGTGCTACTCCCCATGGACTTCTGCTGCTTGCCAGCCGCATGGATACTACCGTCCTGCTGTGCATGGGAAAGCCCTGCCACTTGGAGGCCAACATGATGTCCTGAGCTTCATGCGAGAGTGGGGAAGCCATGCGATCACTGTTCATAAAGTTTGAAACAGATACAAAAAAAATTATCTCAAACCCCTTCTAACAGCAGGGACCATTCATTTCTGGACCTTGGCAGCACATTCCGCTCCATTGGTGAATCGGCAGCGTGAATGTAAACTGGGAGATGTGGAGATCCTTACTCATCCCATTTCGGGTGCCAAAGTGACCCGGCCATTTTTAGAACCTGAACTGATTGATTGGGCCTTGTCAATCAGCCCAAGTGTCTTAGTTTTCAGAAAGGGTGGCATAATTCATCTGGAGCCCTACTATCCGTTCAGATTCGGACGGAATTTTGGTTACGACCAACACATTCCTTCTTCAGTTGCTTAGTTTCTCTTAGATAGCAGGTCAAAGCACAGCTCAATTGTTACTAGTGACGATCGCCTCTGGTGGGATTTCTTTCACTGCCAAGAAGCCATTACTTTCAGGGTGCCGTCGGTGTCGAGCCGCGTTCCTCGGGTTACCCCGGAATATGTAAAATGGTGGAACGCCCGCACGAGCTTTTACCACAATATTAGAGGAACTTGGTGGGATGTGGTAGAGTGCACCTTCCTGAGTCAGCAACTCGGGCCGGTGTTTGACATTGATGAGGCCCATCTAAAGAGATTGTTTTCTCAGCACCCGAAGGAGGTGGACACATACTTAGTAAACCGGAGAGCTCTAAAAGAGGATGCATCCCAACAGCTGACACCCGTGCTTGCTGATATAAATGAGGATGCCTTCATGAAGAATTTGAAGCATCTATGCCAGATTGGTAGCGCTCGCTTGGAATCTCAGTAATTTCCATTCCCCATAGAGGAGCCAATTCCCAAGACAGCTTCTTGGAAAAGTGAGACTGACCACTTCTGCCTGTATAGGGCATTTGTAAGGAAAGAGGACAGAACCTCAACATATTACCAGCATACGTCTTGGCTATTTGTATTGATGAATATCCAGGGGCAAACTCTTGACAACCCTGCAGCAAGCATTTTGGACAAGCCTCTATTTGTATCTTTTCATTATGCTGACGGCTGGGGTATCAATCACCTCAGCCTGTATCATTGCCTTGCTTCTCGTGGTCATGCAGACTTGGCTGATTTGGCAGAGAAGTGCCAGAAAATTGGTGACATTTGCTGGCTCATTCGAGAGGCTGCATCCCGCAATAAAGAGGTGGCATATCAGTACTGGCCCCTTTCATCTTTTTATAATGGCCCAGCAGGTATGATTCTCTTCGGTTAATTGTGATGTTTACTTCATTGTTTGACCTTCTTTACAACATTGTGCATTCTCTTTGGCAGATAGACCAGACATAAAGCAGCAGGGGATCTATAGGAAGATTGTTTCCCAGGCTCAGAAGCCCACATATTTTGATACCCCTGAGCTGGCACCAACTACCACCCCATTACCTCCTGGCAAGAAGAGGGTAGCTTCTACGATGAAGGTTGCCGTGGGGTGGGCCAAGAAGGCCCGGAAGGCCTTAGTAAAGTAATCTTCTTCTGCAGTCGATATTATCGAGATTCCTTGACATCTTGTGCCATCATTTGAGGCATTTTTCGCTCAACAAGAAGCTACTCAGCGAACAGCCGAAGGTATCATTGCTTTCTCAGTGAATTGTAGGACTCTTTTCTTCTGCCTTTGTGATGTCTTCATTCTTGACTTGGCACATCTTCTATTCAGCAGTAGCCCAAGGAGAAGTCGCTGCCACTGTGACTACTGAAGAGCCTAGAAGTGTAGCAGAGGATGCAGGAGGGGAGCCTTCTACCATTGCCCCAGAAGATGTTAGGCTGCCTTCACCCACGTCGGCCAGTGAGGTTGAAGGTGAGCTTGCTTTCTCAAATTTTTACTTCTCTTTTGGTGACCCCTGGACTCTGTTTTATGCATATGCCTGTGCTATAGTGGCTGGAGTGGTAAGAACTAAAACTATGACGCCGACTGTAGACGTCTCTCTACCGCGAGATGGGCACAAGACTGCCTTGAAGAAAGGTACTTTACCTTCACGACGCATAACAACTTGCTCAACAACTCGAAAGGTGGTAGAAGTAGCAGGCCAACCTGAGCCCACCATAGATATTTCTTCTAGCAGCTCTGATACTCCTTCTGATGAAGAGCTTGACTTCAGCTCTTCTGAAGGCGAGGAAGAAGCTTATGAAACGGCCGATGAAGGGACGGAAATGCCCTCTGTATCATTGCCTTTGGTATTTAGCCCTCCACAGTTGCTGGCACCCTCATGCGAGGGGATGTCACAGAAAGAATTTGCTGGAATTGACATGGAAGAGGAAATAAGCCCTCGTTTTGTTGCTTCCACTGCGGAATTATCATCTTCTATATAAGCATTTGAGGGGATTGACCCGGCAATCAAAGTAAGCTCCGCCCCTTCCTCCTCATTGGCCTGTATAATCTGCTTGCCTATTTTACCACTTTGATATTTATTTTAATTTGTTTCAGGAGCCTGGCATCACCGACCCTATTTTGATACCAGCTTCCGACATTATTTCCTCGGAGGCCTCGGCCGCACTGCTTCCTGTGACTGTAGCCTCTGTAGGGGTGACTGCCGTACTTCACCCCGTGCCAGTGAGGGTGCAATCGACAACTGATATATCATCATTGGAGCTAGGCTCATTGGGAGAGAGCTCTGCTCCAGTGCGGGCTTCGGAGCTGAGGGCCGAAGTAGATTCGGCTAGAGGTTCTGCCTTTGTTCCGACTGTTGTACTGACCGTTGCACCTAAACTTACAGTTCCATCTATGCGAACTATGGAATCAGAGTCTCTGCCATCTCCAGTAGTTATTCAAGAAGCAGCTCCTGAAGGTTCGGTATTAGAGAAGACAGCAGTTCAGGAAGAGATTGCTGAAGTGGTCGGTTCCCCTGCCCCGGTGGCCATTCCATCTTCATCATCCAAACCAGACATCGGCTTGTGGACAGCCATTGACAGTGAAGTCACCTTCGAAGTCGCTCCAACAGCTTCCCTTGGCTTCACATCATCAGAAGACTTTGTCTGGCAGAATTTGGAGATGTTGCACCAAGTAGTGGAGTCTCAACCGCCTTTGACTTATTTACAACTGAAAGAGATGGCCGAGCGACTAACAGTTGGCTTGCAAGCATTGGGCTGCCCCCTAGAGATATGGACTCAGCAGGTGCTGTTGTTGCTAAAATCCGTAAACCGCTGGGACTTTCTAGGGCGCGTTATGAATGACAGACTGGCGGCCCTTAAGCTACAAAGAGCTGATTGCCGGCATGGGCTAGAAGAGCTAAATTCCAATCTTCAGGGGTAGAGAACCCAGCTCGAGGCCTCATCTGCTTGTGCACAACTTGTGCGCAGCCAGATGGGCAAACTACGAGTAGAATTAACTACTCTTGAGGCTGAATTGCCTCTGGTGGAGATGACACAGTCCCAGAGTGCTGAGGAGATAGCTTTGCTGGAGGGACAGATGGCATCTTTGCAGGACGAGTCAGTTCACCTCCAAGAAGAAGAAGCTCGCCTTTACGAGCTAAGAGCGGCTCCAACTGTCGGGCTTCTTGACTCTGAAGACATCTTCCGACGACCTTGATTACTTCACACTTTGTAATGCACCCCTCTGAAGGGCTCCGATTGTACCCGTTCCTTTTTGCAATGGAAAATCATCTTCTTCGCCTCTTCCTCCCTTTTGTGTCTTGGATGCGTATCCTCATTTGTGGCAGTTAGCAGCAATTTGGTAACTCAAAAATATATACCCGTATCTATACTATAGGAGAGCGCCCACCCTTTCAGGGAAAGGATGGGGGAATCGCTCCACCGCACGATGAGATTTTGAGAGTTTCCAAACCAAACAGTTGGCATAGGTAGATGTTTTAGCGGCCAGACATGCCAAATATAAAAGTATTTATAGATGTATGGATGAAGGGTTCGTAAGACTCATCAAAACAGACGAAAGGTCTAGTTCGAGTAGGTTTTATAATTGATCGTGGCGATGTGCCGAACGACCAAAGGTAGGTTTCATCATCGATATCGATGCAAGGAGATAGATGAGTTCCATCAGAATAGACGTAGGGTCCACCCTGGATAGGTTTCATCATTGATCGGGCGATGCGCCAAGCGATCAACGATAGGTTTCATCATCGATATTGGGTTTATATCGATGCAAGGGAGTATATGTTTCATCAGAATAGACGTAGGGTCTACGCCGGATAGGTTTCATCATTGATCGAGCGATGTGCCAAGCGACCTGTGAGAGTTTCATCATTAATATTGGGTTTATATCGACGCAAGAAAATATATGAGTTTCATCAAAATAGACGTAAGGTCTATTCCGGATAGGTTTCATCATTGATCGTACGATGTGATTTTCCCCATCTTCTGGAACCTCCGGATCTTCCGCATTTCCCATCTTGTTCATCCTCATCCTCGGGATCTTCAGGTCCCCTTACACTTCCTGGGCATCGCGCCCTCTCCAATCTTCTTTCAGGGCATCACATCCTTTTCCAACTCTCGCATCTGAACTCTCCAGATTTCTCTTCTATCTTCCTGGGGCATCGCGCCCCACGATGTCTCATTCCTCCGGAGCCTCCAAATCTCACTCTCGGCATCGCGACCCTCCGCACCATCACTCTCAGGTCCTCTGGGCATTCCATTGACTTTCCCTGGGTATCACGCCCTTTCTAATTCCATTCCTCTGGAACCTCCGGATCTCCATTCTAGGGCATCGCGCCCCTCCTCACCTCCACTCCCGGACCCTCCGAATTTCCCTCTAGGGCATCACACCCTTTTATACCTTCCTCCTCCGGAGCCTTCAGACTTTCTTCTAGGGCATCGCGCCCTTACCTATCTTCTTCCTCCGGAACCTCTGGACTCCACTTTCTACTACACTGTCCTTTCCGAGCATCACGCCCATTCTTTCCCATCTCTCTCCTGATTTATCCTCATACTTCTCTAAGACATCACATCCTTCATTCTCTTCTTCCTCTTCCATCATCTTTTCCTATACTTCTCCCTGGGACACCGCATCCCCTATCACATTTCCCCTCCAGAGCCTCCGAATTCTCCCTCGCACCATGATTCTCCTCCTTCCCCTTTGCGTCCGGACCCTCCGGATCCTCCCCTCTCCATTTACCAATTTCTCCTCATAATTCCTCCTGATCTCGGGTCTAACCCGACTTCTTCCGCATCTACTGCGTTGGGCATCTGTCCATTCTCCCACTATTTTTGAGGCTTCAGTCCTTACCCCTCCTTCTAACTCTCCACTTCTTCTGTAAACCATTCATGTGATCAGGGTCTCTGTGCCTTAGCGAGGGAGTTCTAGCCCTTGCCTCTCACCCTTTTCTCCTTATTCGTCTGAGTTTGGTCTGTACACCACTCCTTCTTGTTAAGCCACTTCAAATCTTTGCTTCCAATCTTTTTATCCGCCACTTGAGGACAAATTCCATGATAACCAACATTGTCTCTAGTAGCTGCTTCATGAGTTGCAAGGTATTTTTTTTCACAAGATTTGCATTCATTCCTCATACATGGTTCTCAAAATGAAGTGTTTCTTAATGTGATTAAGAATGGTAGTCCAGGCCTTTATATTAGATCTTTATCTTTGTTGAATTTCAGAAAGAGTCTTTAGGATTGCTATGTAGCATCTCTGGTTATCAAGAACCTCGCGCTGGGAGTTCAACATTCCCTCTCCACTTGTTAAGGGCCATCCTTAGCTGGGCACTCCACACACTTCACGGCGTCCTTAGTCGGCCTCCTTTGGTGAAGCACCGTTACTGCTTTGGCCATACCATGCGTATGCATGAAAGTCTTTTCTCTTCTTTGCTCAGCCAAGTGTAGGAGTAGGAGGTTGACAGACGAGATGACTAACCTAGGTCTTCCCCAATACGAGAGAAGTCTCAAATAGAGACAGTCTTGACCCAAAAGTGAAATGAATTTTCATGATATACATCTAGCCAAATGGGCTATTATCAAAGTCAAAATTCATTAAATACAAAATTCATGAATAAAGGCATGTCAAGAGAGGCAAAGTCCCCACAGGGAAAACCCTGGTCGTATGCATGTCAAGGGTCTAAAAAAATCAAAGGCACAAAGCCCCAGCGTAACAGACCACCTCTTTGAGGGATTTGTATATTTGGACTTTGTATATTGGGGACTTATGCTTTTGGCAATTCTGGACTAGTGTATATTTGGTTAACACTCTGATATATATAAATATTTCAATTGCTTCTGCATTTCAGTTTATAATAACTGCTTTAATTTAAGCTGTGCATAGTGTAATTCTAATTCGTTATACATTCCCTCGACAAACTCCTCCACCCCTTCAGGGGCCTCATCAGCCTCTTGGGTGACTTCCCCAGTTCCTGGTAACGGTAATTCAATGCTACATCGGGTTATCGGTCTCTGGAGCTCTGGGTCGTTACATGCCACCTATCAAAGGGCAATGATGTCCATATTCCACGATATGATGCATTTCTACATGGAAGTTTACGTGGATGACATCTTGGTGAAGTCGAGAACTAAGGAGGAACATCCTGCTATACTAGCTAAGGTACTGTAGAGAGCTAGGGAGTACAAGCCTAAAATGAATCCGAAGAAGTGTATTTTAAGAGTCTCTTCAGGGAAATTGCTAGGTTTTATAGTTAGCAAATGGGGAATTCAGATTGATCCCAACAAAGCAAAGGCCGTCATAGGCATGCCTCCGCCTAAGAAACTCAAGGATGTTCGAGGGTTGATCGGGCGTCTGCAATTCATTAGAAGATTTATGTCCCAACATTCTCAAAGGTGCCACCCATTTTACGAATTGTTAAAGGCGGGGGTCAAATTTGAATGGAACGAAGATTGTCAGAAGGCTTACGAAGACTTGAAAGTCTATTAGTATAATCCCCCAGTTTTACAACCTCCTATCCTTGGGAAACCCCTTATCCTATACATTTCTGTCATTGAGGACTCCCTAGGGGCGGTCTTAGCAGAAGTGAATGATGAAGGCAAAGAGCGGGTAGCTTATTCCCTCTCCAAGTTGTTTAACCCGGCAGGGGCCAAGTACACTGCTATGGAGAAGACTTGTGCCACCTTAGTGTGGGTGGCTCAGAAGCTGATACACTACTTTCTAGCCCACCTAGTTAGGTTGATCTCTAGAATGGACCTAATTCGCTATCACATAGAAAAGTCAGTCCTTTCTAGTAGGTTAGCTCGATGGCAGAGCTTCCTCTCTCAGTTCGACATCACGTTCGTCATTCAGAAGGCAGTTAAAGGATATGCCATCGCTGAGTGCCTCGCCCATCTTCCCATCCCCTGCACTGATTCAATTGAGGATGATTTCCCTAATGAGCATCTCTCTATCCTTACTCATCATCCCTTTTGGTATCTACACTTCGATGGTGCGCTCAATTCTCAAGGCCGAGGGATAGGCTCTGTTCTTCTCACACCAGAAGGAGTAACGATTCCTCTTGCTTATCAACTCTATTTTCCTGCTACCAACAACATCGCCGAGTCTGAGGCTCTCCTGGCAGGATAAAGGCACGCTTACCTCCTAGGCACGCCCTATTTGAACATTATAGGAGACTCTCAGCTCATTCTGTGGCAGGTTCTATTCACTTACCGCACCCGTGACCCAAAGCTCAAGCCATATCATGATTTGGTCACGCTTTTGGCTAGGCAATTCTACAAACTGATCTACATCTATACCCCTCGATCTCAGAATATCCTCGCCGATGCACAAGCATCACTCGCTTCCTCTCTATCTTTCTCTCTCAGTCGGAACACTGAGACTATCATCATCCAGAGACTGGACGCCCCCTCTCTTAGGGATCCTTGGTACACCAACCTTAGGAAAGCTATAGAGGCGAGGGCTAAGAAGGAAGATCTGAAGGGGGTATCTTTAACATCAAAATCTGGGGATACAACATTCTCCCTCTTTTTGATGATGTCAACTATGAGTCATTACTTTAAGCTAAAATCATGCAGAGCATCCTTAGGTCAGCCAATAGAGATGAACACGGCCATAGAACTTCATGTGTCGAAATAGAGTTTTGAAGTCATGTCATTCATATATATTGTGTGTGTCAAAAAGGAATTACACACACAAAAAGAAACTACACACACAGAGTTTTCATATGTGGAATTTACTAGACACACAGACATCAAACAAGATATAATGAAAGATGACTGACTAAAGATGAATGACTATGACCCTCATCTCTCTCACATCTCTCATCTCATCTCTCTCACATCTCCCATCTCTCATCGCTCTCCTCATTTGACATCAGCAAGAAGGGGGTGCCTTAGAGGAGGTTCCAGGGTGAATTGTTGTCAGGCTTTATTGAAGCTACGAAATTTTGTCTTCAAGGGAGGCAATCTTGGCAGTGAAGGATTGGTCCCACTGGTGAATTAATTTGTGAAGATCTTGAAGTTTTAAAGCGAAATCATCAAACCAGCAGTGCAAAATATCAAAAATGTAATCAACCTATACTTTCTGCTATGTAGGCTTTATAAGAATATGGGATGAGGTGGCTTCAGTTGGAGGTGGATACCAACCTTCACAAATGTCTTCCATGGTGGGTGGAAACTGTTCTTTAAGGATTCTGATCATATCCACCACTTCATCTCCAGCCACAGTTGTTCATTCAAATAATTTCTTAACATCCTCATCAACTTTGGCAATCTGATCAATCATTGTCAAAGTCTATCTATGTTACTCTTATTTGATGTCATAGTTATAGCGTTGCATTTTTGTCAGCCTCTCACGGGTTTTCTCGTGAATTTCTTTAAGTCTCTTCATAACTGAACCTGCTCTCTCACATACATACATCAAAGAGTCCATAAAGTAATGTAACCTTTTATCTAACTTTACTTTATCTAGTTTGCATTGTTCCCGGTGGCAGTCAACTTTTTGTTCCAAATGTGACATCTTCAGATACATGTTTCTGCTCAAGTGCTCCACATTCATGTTAAGTTGCATGACTAAAGAATTGATACTCGCAAACTGAGATGACAAAAAAATGATCCGTGTGGGGTTAATCCCTGATAGATTTTCAGCATGGACATGCGAAGGTCCTTCTCTTGTAGAAGATGTCCTTGCCCAAAATTTCGGAGGTATTGTTGTATCAGTGAAGATTTCAAGTTCATGCACCTCCTCTTCTCCGCTTAGAGAAGGTTGTTGAAAAGGGCCAAAGGTGACCACTAGTTCTCTTGATTTAGAAGGAGTAAGCACAGGAACTTGAGCTTCGGCAACTGTAGCAGTAGGACGTTCTTCTTGGTGACCAGGCAGATTTCTGACAATTTGACCTCCTTCCTCTTTGAACATCATGAATTTCTCAATGAATCTCATGCAGTAAACATTGGCGTTTGGAATTTCTATCATCCTTTCATTTTCCAATGGGATCCCAACTCTCCCAAAGATGGCTGTCAAGTGTGTAGTATAGGGTAGATTTCTTTTCTGACCGATACAGCTACCCATGATCTGAATAAAAATATCTGGAAGACACACTTTTACAATACTAAACATGTAGAAAAATAAGAATCTTTGAGTTTTAGTTAGACGACTTCTACCACCACCTTGTGGTGTGATAATAGTTGTAAAAATATTATGTAGAAGTTGGTTAAGTGGAGGAAATCTGTTGGTGTTGAATCCTATGACAAGAGTGTCCCTGAACATCTTCCACTGTATCGATATCTCGGGACATGACAGTTAAGTTGGTATCAGAGCCTAGGCATAAGTAAGTCCTAGGAGAATGTCATGACATAGGCTAAGTCCAAGGATTAAGGACCCACCTATGAACTAGGAAGAAATTTCCCCACCTATGAGAGAATTTGGTAGAGCCCGGGATGATGTAGTGGTTTAGAAATTATCTCTAAATTAATCCCCCTCAATTCTGTAAAAATTAACAAATTGTTCCTTTTCTCAGGTACCTCATTCTCATAATGGCTCACCATGTCAACTGGGATGAAATACAACAAACCGTTGCAGGACTCACCCAAGCTCTCCAAACCGTAGCCCAAGCTGGCGCTCGGGTAGGCGCGGGTGACCTACATCGAAATTGTCAGAGTTTGAACCCTCCGAAGTTCTCTAGGTCATCAAACCTCGATGAAGTGGAAAGTTGGATGGATGAGATGGACCTAGTCTTTAATGTCATGGAATGCACAGACCGGGAGAAGGTTCTTTTAGCCACCTTACAACTTTACAAGGATGCATGCACATGGTGGAAAGCAACATCAGCTCCTCTCCAAAATAGGCAGATCACTTGGGCGGAGTTTCTTGAACTATTCTGTGCAAAGTACTTCTCCGAGCACGTCAAGGAAAGAAAGGCCATGGAATTTGCCGCACTTCGGCAAGGCATGATGTCCGTCACTGAATATGAACTTCAATTCTCTAGGCTGGCACCATATGCTCCTCACTTGGTTAGCACGAACCTATTAAAAGCTAACCGATTTATGGACGGACTAAGGCCTATCTTTATAACTCAACTTGGACCCCAAAATATCCATACATATACGAAAATGGTCGAACGGCCTTATTTATGTGAAAAGACCTTGGAGAAGGTCAGAAAATTCAAAGGCAAGGAAGAAGAGTCTAGCCAGAAGTTCGATCGGTGAGGAAAGAAAGGAGAGAGGTTCAGCATCACAGAACCCTACAAGACCTATGATAACAAGAAGCGATCCCCTAATGGCAATGGGAATGGCAAGAATAAGAAAGTCAAAGAAGAGGAAAAGAAAGTCATGGAGGCTTACTCATTTTGCGAGAAGTTTGGCCACTCGTCCGAGTAGTGCTGGAAACGCCTAGGGGCATGTTTACGTTATGGAAGCCGGGAGCACTGCATGCTAGATTGCCCCCTTATGAAAGAGCAAACTTTTGGTGGTGGACACATGTCGCTGGCTAGTCTTAATGCCATGTTGGATGAAGAAGCACCCAAGGATGATGGGATAATGGAAGGTACCATTCAAATTTATTCACATCCTATATTTGTGTTATTTGATACCGGTGCTTCTCATTCCTTCATATCTACTACTTTTGTAAAAACTTTGCCTATTTCACCTATTCCTTTTCCTTCGGACCTAGCTGTCACAACACCCTTAGGTCCCAGAACTAAGCTTACCACCCCCACTACCGAAATAGTGAGGTAATAATTGAAGGTCATAATCTTCTCGCAAATCTCGTATGCCTTGACATGGAAGGCTACTATGCTATTCTAGGGGTAGATTGGCTCGTTGACCACTATGCCAACATTAATTATCGCAATAGGAGAATTTTCTTCCACAAACTCGATCTTCCAAGATTTTCTTTCTATGGAATCAAATATAGAAGACACCCTGCTCTTATTTCCTCTCTTTACACCTGCAAACTCATCTCACAAGGTTGTGAAGCTTTCTTTGCTTCTATGATCATCACTGAGTCCAAGGAAATCGTTTATTTTTGTTATTTTTGTTGTTTTGTTATTTTTTATTTTTTAACACACGCTATCTGCAGCACACAGAGATGGGCTTAAACTATTGGCTAGGGGTCGTCATTCCTCTCCCCTTTTATTAAAGAATTCCCTGAGCAGGGTGTGCATTTGTGGGTGGCGTGCCATAACTAACCGTCTCTACAGAACGGTGTCCCTATTAAAGCCATACACGTGATACAACCCAGTCTAAGAGAGAAAAATAGAAGAAAACTGGGGACAAGTCTTATGCAGGATGAGAGATATCATGATTCAACTTCCTTCCAGGGCACTACCCTTTAGAGATGCAGTCTGTTGAGCCAAGGCTTTATGTCTTTTATTTTGGACACACTTATTAGACACGCATACGACCGGGCTCATGATGTCCAGTGAAGAACTATACTACCACTCTTGCCATGCCTTTGATTTCCATAATTTTTCATAGATTTTGCTTCAATTTATAACACAGCCCTTGTTGGCTAGATTCCGCATGAAAGGTCATATTTGAAAGGGTCATTGAACTACCCCTATTTGAGACCTCTCTCATATCATGGAGCGCCTAGGTTGGTCGTCTTACCCGTCCATCTCTTACCCCTACACTCGGCCGAGCAGAGAAGAGAAAATATCTTTGTGCATACCCAGAGTATGGCCAAAGTAGTAACGGTGTTACATTATAGGAGTCAGCTATAGCCCACCGTGTAGTGTGTAAAAAACCATGCTCAAAAGTCACCCTCAATGATCGAGGAAAGAAACGAGAGACTCCTAGTGTGGAGCTACCACCAGCCTAAGATTCTGCAGAAGTGAGCTGGACTTTTGACTAAACTAAGACTCCTAAACCACTTGAAAGTGTTAAGGAGCTAGCAATATAATGATGTGCATGAAATAAAAGCAATGGAAATGATAGCATACTCTTACGCAATTAGAAGATATCTTGCAACCAATGGAGTGAAAATAGCATCCTAATGTGATCTTGATCAACGTGCTTCGTATTCCTTGCTTGACAAGACTAAAGATGGAGGATAGGAAAGGCTTGAAGATTCCTTGACATGGAAGAGCAGTAAACACAACCAAACTGGACAAAGAAGTATCAAAAGGAAAAGATGTGAGGGCTAGAACTCCCTCGTGAGGACACAGAGACCCTGATAACAAGGAACGGTCTACAGAAGAACCAGACATTAATAGAGATCAACGTGGACTAAAGCTTCAAAAATAACAAGAGAAAGGGCAAAGACCCCGAAAGGGAGGCGAAGAAAGAATAGACAAACAATGATGGGATTGTTGCAAAAGCGAGGAAGAAGAATCATCCGACAAAATCAGAGAAGAATCAGAAGTATTGGTAGAGCCCGAAAATTCTAGTGGAGAAGAATCGAATGAAAATTTAAAACTAGAACAACAAAAGAGATCCATGGACTCCAGATGAGAAGAGGAAGGATTAGAAGGCAATTTGAAATCAAGAAAACAATCCAGACAATCCGGAAGAGGTGAATAAGCAGACAAAGACTTAAAATTGGAGAAAGAAGGATGACCTAGAGCTTCTAGGTAGAAAGGGAAAGGATGAGGGTCCGTGAGCCTAGGAAGAGAGGAGAAGATTAAAGATATAAGATTAGAAAAGGGAAGGTTGATAAATGCTCAGTTTTCTATATTTATTCATATCACACGCGTCTTCTTCTGAGCTGTAATGAATTTAATCATGCAATTTTACATGTTAATTCTTGGTCTCGCATCAAATGAAAAATTTTATTTATCCTTCTTGCAAGAGTTGAACATCTTTGCAAGAAGTGTGCAGACAGTTTTGTTTAAAGATTCATCCAATCCATTTGCTTGTGGGTTGTACAGAGTGGATGTCCTCTAGTCAATCTTGAATTTATCAACCAGCTTGTAGACCTTTTGGTTCCAGAAATGACTTCCTTTGTCAGAGATGATTCGATCGGGAATGCCAAATCGAAATATAATGTTTCGACAGATAAATCTTACCACGATTTCACAGGTCACTTCTTTTAGAGTTATAGCCTCCGCCCAACGGGAAAAGTAATCTATTGCTGCTAGAATGTCTTTGTACCCTGATGAGGATGGGGATAGTGGGCCCATGACATCGGTGCCCCATTCAGCAAACGGCCAGCTAGGTGTTGTCGGATGTAGGTGTGTCGAGGGTCTTCTTCGGACCGTAGCATGTTTATGGCATTTATGACATGACTTAGCATACTTGTAGCAGTCATTGAACATAGTTGGCGAGTAATATCCCAATTTCTTGATTTTGATCTTCATCTTCGGCCCGACTTGATGGGCACCAGCTGATCCGACATGAGCTTCGTTCATGACCGTCGAAGCCTCCTCCATGGATAGACATCAGAGGATTACTTTTCTTTTGGCATCCGCCATATTCTGGAACAAGGTTCTGTTCTTGAATTCATAAGAATCTTTTGTTCTGATCAATCTGGGATCTTCTCTTCCCTTCATTAGGGCAGTTGCTGGTATTTAAATCATTGTATTAGAGGTTCCCTCCAGTCGGGTGAGCCAACTATTTCTACTGTTGATCTTCTTCACCTAGCTCCTCTATCATGCTGGGAACCTGGCATTTGTTTATCATAGTTATATTGAGATATCCATCTAGAAGGATTGCCAGCAAGCTTGCTAGCTTTGCTAGTGCATCTGCTTGAGCATTTTGATTCCGGTTGACATGGCCTATTTCAATGAAGTAGAATCGCTGCATGAGCTTCTTCGCTTTGGCGCAATAAGGAAGTAATTCGGGCTTCTGGACATCAAACTATCCTTGTATCTACTTGACAATCAGCATTGAATCATCGAATACTTGTCGCATCTGGATCTCCATATAAAGAGCAATCTGAAGGCTGGTGATCACAGCTTCATATTCTACCTCATTATTTATGCAAGGCTTGTTGATTGCGTAAGATGTATGCAGCACTTCTCTCTCTGTGGACTTGAGGATGATGTCTGCTCTGGCCCTTATACTTGTCTACCCTATTTGGGATATTTCTGTTCGGGATGTCCCATCAAAGTGAAGCTACCATACAGCTTGACGGACTTGATCCACTTCAAGTGTTTTATCATCTGGAAGCTCCATAATTAATGGACAATCTTCTGACATTGGATGTGCTACAAAGAAATCAGCTATGGCCTGGCCTTTGATGTCCTTTTGCGGCACATATGTGATAGCAAATTCTATGACGACCCATTTGTTGACACCCATTTTATGACCAATGAGTTGGGTCATTTCTTTATCTATTTTTTATGATGTCTGAGTTATTCGTCAGTTATTGGGTCATTTTTAGTCATTTTGGGCTTATTTTATGGGTTCACTCCCTGGTTGGGCTTAAGTTCGTGCTATTTCTCGTCATTTTAGCTTATTGGTCGTAGATGAGGGCTAATAAGGATTATTTCATGGATTTAATCAAAGGTTTATCTGCCATTATCTCTTTTGCAACTTCTATTAGCCTAGCGGTCTATCACGTGACCGCTAATCGGCATTGGCGGTCCTTTGCTTGAACAATCGGGGTCAAATGGAGGGTTCCAGGGTTAAAATGACCCCGGACACCCCCACCTGGGTGGAAAAGAGAGCCAGAGGGGGTTTCACCCCGGGTGGGCCCCACCCGAGGTCACGCGAGCCCTGTGGGACCCCGCCCGGGTCAAACGACCCAGTGGAGGGATCGCGCGACCTCGGTCGGTCCCACCAAGGTCATCCCATTTGACCTCGAGTGGGGGGGGTCAAGGTCAATTGACCCCGCACGAAGGTCCGTTGACCCCCGTCGGTCCCCTCATGGTCAAAAGAGGCCGCACGGATCCTCAATGACCCTGGGCACTCCTTTTGCTTCCGTAAACCCTGCTCTAGCCTATTTTTGTCTTTTTACTGCAGCCGGGACGCATAGAAGGGAGAAAAGACTTCTCCTCTACTTGTTCTTTGGTCTCCTCTACGTTGTTGACTGAGGGGAGGAGTTTGCTTCTATCGGGATAGTCTCGTACGCACGTAACGGACTCTCTATTGATAGATGAACGTCTCTCACGTGTGCATCCTTTTGCTGCGATGTAGTTTACTTGATCTCGGGGGAGTTCCCAAAATCTGCTAGACAGAACCACAAGACGCTTGGCTCTCAGTTGTTTAGCGGTCGTTATGGATTTTGTTTGGACTTCAATCACCTCGGTTGCTGCAAGGGATTTGAAATTTGTGATGGAGTTGAGTATGTGGACCCCAACATGTGAAGATACTCCATGGAGTGATGGTACCAACTTTGGGCCATATTCCGCCCGTCACCCAATGTCGATTATCTCGATTAATTCGAGAAAATATGTCTAGATTGAACCAAGAAAAATAGAAGGGTGCAACAAATGTCTCCCACGGGACGTCCGTACATGCCGGAGGCAGAAGCGACGTCTCATGCCCCTCATAGGTTTAGCATTCATCCCTAGTCTTTTGTGCATGACGGGACTCTTGTATGACTACATTTAATTAATTTTTTACTATCTTTGAAGATTTGTTTCTAATCCTCTCTTTCTTTTTTTCCCCCTTGCTGCAGCGCTTGTGGACACGGCTCGCAACAGTGGAGACAAGGATCACCGTACGAGGCCTAGGATTAGAGATTTTGATGATTGCTACGACAAACGGATTGATCGGCCCATGCCACCATTTCCACCTCGTACAATCACCCCTGAGAACTTTGATGGACTGGATCGTGACGTGTTTTGGGCCGCTAAGGGCCCGACTGAGAGCGCTAGTGAGGGTGAGGGCATTGTCGACATCACCCGCATTACAAGAAGGAACAGGGTTTACACGTATGACCAATATAGGGGTTATCCATCCTATCATCCACTGGACCATCATCTCTTTCGTTTCATCCAAAGCTTTGTTCCCACTAGCATGGAGAGTGATGATCTTCTCTTGCCAGAGGAGAGGCGGCATCTTAAGCGAGCCATACTACTGGGGAGCGATAGCATGCAGGGCACCTGCACTTTTTCCACCTGACCTTTCCAGAGGGTTTCACTCGGCAGAGGCAATAACCTGATCAAGCGAGCTTGAGCTTCTTCAAACAGTTTGACAGTTTCAGAGTCTGTGCTACGCCACTATCTCCTACTGCTTGGCACCTATACGGGCATCATAAAGCTACAAAGCCCACAACGAAGGGTTTGTTCTTGACACCTTCAGGGGCAAACTTTGCCAATGACGACTATGCTCAGGACTATTTGCTGGAGAGAATCATGGCACTGAAGGCTCCCAATTGGTATGAGAAATGATCTGTCATCCCTTCTCACAACTATCATCGTGGGACGACAGAGTGACTCTGGGGTGTCCTGGTTGTCTATAAATCAATGTTGGACCAAGCAAGGATTCGCCACGCAGTTACAGCAGCATTATATTCTTACCCCTACCATATAGGCTTACTTCAGGCTCTTGCAAAAAGGTTCAACGGCCGATGGAATACATTCGCTATAGCGAAGGGGGAGACTTCTTTGGACCTCTAGGCCTTCCACAGGATTTCTGGTCTCCTTGTTCGTGGATGGGCTTATGAGGAGATATCACTTGATGATCTGCATCTCAGCCACACAGATGGAGCCGACAGCACTGCATGCCTTACTGTTTCAGATATTTGATGAAGACACTGAGAGACTTGCTCGGTGTGGGCAAGGAGAGGACCCCTCGTACATCCAGGGTGACTTTGAACGCCTACGTGAGTCACTTTTATCGCGGCCCGTTATAGTTTCACGAGAAGTTTACCCCGCCAGGTGTGACTTGGGAACAGTGCAGCGAGGTTAGACTGAGACTCCCTCCATATCCACGCCATTTGCCTACTCCAGTATAGGAGTGGAATTCTTGCGGATTGTCTCCACTCACATACTTGGCGGCTTACTTCGCTTACTGGTTGGCCACTTTTGTAATCCCTCATGGCGAGGAGGGTGTTCTTTGAGCGGAGGTTATATATTCAGCCTGTCTGATGGCATGTGGCCAGAGAGTAGCTCTTGCACCTACTGCCCTTACAAATATTTATCACTCTCTGGGGGCCCTGACAGCACATTCTTCTCCCAAAGACAAGGATTTTGATGCCCACCCACTATTTGAGTGCCTAAGCATGACTTCTATTTCCAGAGTTCTCGCAAAGATCACCAGTTGAGAACCCAACAGCTCCACTTATGTTTGCCTTTATCGGACGTCCAGATCAGGATGCTATTACCCAGCTTATCGGAGCGCGCCGAGTTCTGTCTTTTCTCCCTACCCAGAGGGGTAAGGGTATGGACCTCGGCCATTTCTCCCATCTCTACTGCCCCTATCTGGTGCAAGAGAGAGATTCAGTTACATGCAGGCAATCTACGTGGGCTTTGCCCTCTTCCCATGCCCTCGCTGAGTGGGTTCTGTGTATATGCCCCAGCGATCTAGCTTATCACCACTCCAGCACTGCGGTCCTTGAGCTTTATTACCCTCACTAGTTTACCCAAAACTTTGGGTACGATCAGGCTATTCCTCCTAGTGCGAAATTCCCTCTAGCTCTTCGACAGTATAAGTACAGGGATGTACATTTAGTTGTAGCAGCAAGGCATGACTTCCTTTATCGTGATGTGAAGGAAGATTACCCTATTCCAACATAGACGCGCAAGGATCACTTTGACATTCATTATGCGCGCTAGTGGTTCAAGGCCAGCAACATTTTCAAGCAACACAGTGATGCCATGTGGTCTGCTAAGGAGAGGCGTTTAAGGAGGGATGATCTGCCTCATTTGTTCCTTGATCCAGGCTTCATCAGATCACATTTTTCTAGGGCCACCAGAACCATCAAGAATATAGAAGGCGCCTGGAGGCAGAGGGCCGATCCATTCCCACAGACAGAAGCCAGTATACTAGAGCTCTAAAGCCCTTGAGAGGTGCACCACTAGTAGTCTCAACTCCTTTTTCTGATCAGGGGGTGGCCTCTAGCTCTTCACGGGCCTACTCCTGGCGAGAGCACCACAGGAGCTCCTGTGGTTTGAAGAAGAATTCTCAGTTGTCACGACCAATGCCCGACGAAGCACTCGGAGGTGGCATCTTCGTAGAGTGGAAAGCCATGCCATCAATGTAGTGGGCTCTACTAGCCCGGTAGAGTATATTTCTGACCTAGAGGTGGCCAATACTCCAAATGCCATCTTGGACATCACAAATAAGGTGGCCCATGGTCTCCAATTAAAGCATGAGCAAATAATTTTGAGACCTCTGAAGCCTATGGGAGTCGCAGGTAATTGCTTCATTGCCTTCGTTTGTTATGTGTTGGTTTCTACATTTTGGAATGTTCAACTCATTCATTCCTTTGTCATTTGTGGATGGTGGGGACGGCCAGGGGGATGGGGTCTCCCTATTGGAAGACTCTCCTGATATAACCTTAGGTGAGACTAATACTTCTTCGAAAAGGGCCTAGGCTGAAAATGGAGAAGAAGACGTAAGACCCCCTTCTCGCCCTAGGGAAGAATCCCCTGTTAAGGCGGATGCCACCAGTAAGTGACAAGCTTTGAATAGCATTTCCTACTTACATGTGGTATTGCAATATCATAAGTAATTTGGCCTAATATAGGCCCCCCCGAGGTTGGAGCAGGAATGAACTTCTTCCCTCCTTTGGGGAATGCCTTTGCAGATGTGGGGCTGGGTCTAGATAAGTCTGACCCCAATGTTGCCTTTGATATCGAGGACTTGGCTGCTCCTGATGACGATTATACGTAACAGCCGCCTCTCCTTTGATTGATATAGAGAGGACCTCTGCCATTCAGGCTTCAGGTAGATCCTCGTCCTTAGGGGGCTTCCCCCTTATTTTCCCCCTCTCCAATGGATGTATGGGGGTGTGGTTGAAGTTTTTGGGCCTTTCCTGTCGGTTCACTGTCGGAACGGTGTGACGGTCCTTCTAGTGACCGTCACAACTTGTGACGCCCCAGGGTGGGTGCATCACAGACTGCGACGCCCCATGGTGGGTGCATCACAGGGCGCTGTTTTGTCAACTAGGTGTCCCGTGGGCCTGACGGTCCCACGATAGACCGCCAGGGCGTGTGACGCGCCTAGGCTGGTCTGTCAGAGGGATGATCCGATCGTTGGGATCTGACCGTTGTGGTTTTCGACCATTGAGGTTTTTGACCATTGGGGGTCAAGGCCTCTGACGCACCCAAGGTGGGGCGTCAGAGCCTTGTGGTGCCCCTGTATGGGAGCATCAGAGACGACGTAGCCCATCCTTCTGACGCGCCTGGGTAGGACCATCAGGGTCTGTGACGCCCCAAGGGGTGTGCATCACAACCAGTTCTGTTCCATCTTCTGACGCACCAGAGGTGGTCCGTCAGAGACTGTTACACCCCGAGCGGTGGGAGTCACAGCCGATTTCATCGTGCCTCCTGATGCACTAGCATTGGCCCGTCAGAGAGTGTGACGCCCCTAGGTAGGCACGTTACAGCGTGGTTTTGCACCATTGTCTGACCCGTCTGGGTTAGACCGTCATAGTGTTGTGGCACTCCAATGTTGGACCGCCAGAGTCTGTGACGCACCAGTGTTGGTCTATCAGGCTCTAGACTACACCGAGTGGTTCGCAGCCCCGTTTCTTCTCCGATCGTCGTCACCGTGCGACGGTGCTGGTACGTGGGATAGTCCCCGTACTTTGTCAGGTTCAGACGTTATTTTTCGTGGCTTGAGAGTCTACTCCTTCAGTGACCCTCCACTAGTTGTAGCCTGCTTACACATTTAGTGGTCCCACCAGGGAGTGGTGGAGAGACTACCCTAAGGACAATTTTTAGACTGGTTTCGATCGGGCCCCACGTCAGTTGCCAGAGTCCGGCTAGGGGGAAAACCAATCAGAGGCCAGACCTAGGATGCGTGGTCTATGTGTGCACAAGTGGTTGGGGGTAGTAGGACGCACGCTGACGAGCGTGACCCTAGCTAGTCACTCACTTTGTGGTTACTTGTACAGTGTCCTTGTCTTCGCTAGGCGCTAGTGTGTCAGGCAGACACCTGTAGTGCGGTGTATTACGTCAGGGGATGCTGCCGACTGTGCTTCTAGTGGGAGGTACTCCTGTACTAGACAGGGAGCAGCTGTCTGTTTTGGTCGTGTTGACCATTAAGTTTTGGTTATTTCACCGTGGCGTACATGTGTGGGTTTTCACACCATGAGACCGGTGTTGTAGTTGCAGGGCTTTACCTTGTAGTACTCGCTTAGCTGCTAGCGTAGCGATTTTCCCGTATTGGCGAGGTGGGGTTCGAGTGATCCCTACTGAGTCTTGTTTTGAGACTCATTCTCAGTGTGTTTTCACCGTGTTTCAGGCGAGGCAGGGCTTCAGAGGAGTGCACCTGAGGCTCAGCGTGGTTCTGGTGCCCAGTGTTAGTTGCCAGTGGTGAGTACCGGGGTATGTCCCGTGTAGTTGTACTTTCCTTTCTTATCTCTGTACTAGTTGTGGACTACTATTATTTATTTTATTTTATTCTTGTGGACCATGTATCATGTAAAATGTTAATTAAATTTCTTGCTTAATCATATAACTGTTTAATTTCTATAATTATTTATGATACTTTTATTTTTCTTGGATGTGCTTCCCCTTTTCCTTGTTCAAAGTTTTTTTTTGAGGTTTCCTTTCATGCATATTATTCATGCTTTCAATTTGGAACAGAATTAATGTATAATTGTGAAGTTTAAGAGGTCACTTCTTCTCTTTAACATTCAAAAGAGAAATGAAGCAAAATGGCCTTCATGAAGCCCAAAGTGAGCCTCCAAAGTACCTTATGACTATTTTTGGAGAATATTCTCATAAGCATGAGCTGATGTCACTAATTTTAGAACATTCAATGTCATTAACTCCTTTATTGTTTTTTTTTGGGTTTGATTTTCACTTTTTATAGTCATAGAGCAAAGGAACTTGAGGCTCTTTGTGCTGTCATGTTAATCTTCTTATAGAGGTACTTTATGTGCTTTATCAGCAATGTGTTTCATGTGATCCTGACTACCTTGTCCAAAGTCCATCTCATAACCCATTTCTTTTTGGACGTCAAACTCACTTCATGCTCTGTCTGATGTCAGATAAATTTTTTTGACCACAAAATGTCTGGAATCTCCATAGGAAAAGTCCATAACACTACCATTTTGATTTGTGGATTCTTCTTTGGCTTCCAATTTTTCTCTTTTTTCAGTAGTTGTGAGGACACTGAACTTTGCTTTTCTAGGATTGCTTGCACGCCAGAGAAGAGGGGAACTGAAACGGTTGAACGAACAACTGCGCCAGATCAATGCAGCTCTAAGAAGACAAGCAAAAATAGAGTCATATGCCCCCACTCTGAGCTATGCACCTGTTGGTAGAGTGACAGAAACAGAAGTCATTGTGGATCCAAGGAAAGAACAACTTATTTCAAATTTGAGGGCTGGGAAAAACTTCCTCAGGAATCAAGAACCAGAGAAGGCATTTGTGGAGTTTAAAGCAGCTTTTGACCTTGCACAGAGTTTGGGAGATCACATCGAGGAAAAGAAGGCAGCTCGAGGATTAGGTTTGACTTCTTTCTATAGCCATCCTGATTGATTTCAATGTAGATTAGTTTAATAAATTGATAGATGACTGGTAACATGAATTTCAATAAACTACTTGTATAGATGATTGTCCATGATGAATTCCTCTCATATTTATTGCTAGCTAGCTTGCTCATGCAATGCAAGACATGGCTAGTGGAATTGGATCAGCTGACTAAAGTCTTTAAAGGTCAATCTTCATCTGGAAGCCAGGCTAATCTGGGATTGGCTGAATAAGTAATTCAGAAGTTTACAAAAACAAGAGAAAAAACTAACTTAGAAAAAGGTTGGGAAGAAAGAAGGCATCTCATATGGATATTCTTCTTACAGCCTTCCAGACTTAAAAGTAGAGAAGGGCTAGGTCATCCGTAAAACTGGCTGCATCATACTGAATTTGGCCTATGTGAACGATTGGTCTGATCAATTGCCCTTTTGTTTTTGAATATTCCTCCAGATTGCTTGGCATTCATCCAAATTGAGATCGGTCAATCTTGGCTCTGATCATGAATTGTGATCTAACTTTGATAATGGACATTGTGGATATGGAGCTTATAGTGTTTATAAGGTCTCTTTGATAGGCTGATGAGGCCTGGTTCCATGGTCGCTGCATGAATTTCGTGAGTATCCACCATCCATGGAAGCAGGATTCAGTCATTTTGCCATTGTTTGCACCCAAGGCACTCCTGTTCCCAGCACTGCTCCTTCTCCCATGGAAATTTGGAATAGTAAACTAGAAGATCCCTGGTGCCATCTTGTTCCCATTACCTCTCCTACGCATTTTCATTTATTGGATGATGTTTGAATCGTTTAATCTTGTCTTCATTTTTTACTTTTATGCTAGATTTTTGCATGCACTCCGGTGCACATAGGATCATGCATTGGATATCCTAGTTGCATTCCTACCTTGGTAAGTGATCCTCTCGCCTACATATTCCTTGGTGTTGACTAGGTGATCTTATCCGGGACCTCCATAAGTCCCCGTAAGCTGTGGATTCTCACATAGATGCTGGGTCGGTTGTACCTTTCCACCCCTTAGGATATGCATTTGCATACGTGCGAGAGAGTTAACATTACTCAACCCAAAGTCTGGACCTTCCCCATAGGATTCCTATCTTGAGGGAATTATTCTTAACTCAAATCATTAAAAGGTCAATTAAAACTTTTAAATTTTTTCCCATCATATTAACTTGTTTGACTTGGGTGAAATCCATCACATTGTTTGTATTGTTTGGGGTTGTCCAAGCCCATTTGTGGTGTTTTGTGTTCCATTTTCTTCATCATCCATATAGGCTCGATTGATAGGCCCATTTAGGTTATAGCCCATTTTGTGTGTCCATTGTCCAGTTCCATTGTCCTAGGTCGGTATTGCATTGGTCCTAGTGAGTTAGCCCGCCTCTATTCAGCCCATTGCACCCTCACTTTGTTGGCTGTATTTCCCTTGATATTTTGGTAAAAAGTCTCCATTTTCCCTCATGGAGTGCCATTCCAACCCCTTGTACCCTTCTTCTTCCCAATTTTCTTCTTATTCCCATGTGGACTCCTCTTCCCACCCGGGCCCATCGTCCCGTGGTCCCTCTAACCCATCTGAAGAATAGGCTAATCTTATGGCTCATCTATCATGCTTGGTTTACCAAATGTACCCGGCTTAGGCCCAAAAATGCATTGCAAATCATCTTAATGGGTCTTCATACCTTCATGGGCTTCTTTCTTCTCCTTCCCATGCCGCTGGCCAAATTTCTAATGGCCAATTTTATCTTAACGGGTCTTCTCCTTCTCTTAGGGTTGGCCCAGTTTCTAATGGCCAATTTTACCTTGACGGGCCCCCTGCTTCTACCCATGTTACTGTTGGCCCAATGGGCCCATATGCTAATGTTTCTTCCAGGCCCACATATCCTTCTACTCTCAGAATGGGCCCTTCTTCTTCTCAGCCCAGATCCTCTTATCTGGCCTATTATCACAATCCTAGACCAAATTTACAATCTCTTACTCAGGCTGTTCCATATTCTTCTCGATCTCTCCCTACCCAGGAGATGATTGCTCAAGCCCAATGCCAGCTTGATGAATTGCAATGCCGAATTGATTCCAAATCCTATTCGAGTGTCCCGTTTGTATTTCAAAATCTTCTACTCCTGCCAACTTCACAAATTCCCGCATATCGCTGCTATGGTGGAGTCGGTGACCCGTATGTGCACTTAAATGACTTTTTGTATGTCGGCCTAATTTCAACATGAGCAACACTTGATGGCTTATCTATTTGGTCTATCTTTGTAAGGCCTAGCTCGAGATTAGTTCTTCTCATTGCCGCAAGAGCAGATTGTGGATTTTCATGCTGTTCAAGAAAAATTCATTCAATAGTATCAGGACCAGGTTGGGCCGAAGTATTCTATGGTGGATTTGGCCCGCGAGAAAATGAACCCTGATGAGGATTTCTACACCTTTACTGACCGCTGGTGTCACCTTACCGGGCAAGTCCCTGGGCACATTCCGGAGGGAGAGCAAATCAAGATGTTAATCTCCAATGCAACACCCGAGTATACTAATGATAAACCCATGAGGAAGACCACTGGCTCATGAGGTAAAATAAACTAGTGAGACACCCATGAGGAAGACCACTGGCTCGTGAGATAAAATGAACTAATGATAAACTCATGAGGAAGATCACTAGCTCATGCGGCACGCTGAATAAATAATGAATAAACTCATGAGGAAAGACCACTAACTCATGCGGTACACTGAAACGAGTTATAAATAAGCACATGAGGAAGACCACTAGCTCATGTGGCACACTGAATAAATAATAAACAAAGACATGTGGAAGACCACTAGCTCATGAGATGATATATATCATGACATCCTATGAGCAAAGACTACGGGCTCGTTTGGTAATTCTAGACTGACTTGAGTGCTTGAAAATCATGAACCCCTACCCAAGAAAAGGTATTTACTTGATAATCAACTGGCCAATATCTTGTGACATGATATGAAAACTTCTTGCTCGATATATCTTGCAACTTGGTTCAACTTTTCATGCTAGTTATTTCGTGCCTGTCTTATCACTATATTCTCTACATTGTCTCGCATTCATTCATGCGTGATCATAGTACATTGCATAAGATGTTAATTACATTAAGTAAGTCTGAATCATAGAGATGTAATTCCTTCTGAGTATTCGCGCACCTAGTGTTTTTCAATATTTTTCAGGTAACAATGACGAAGAATGCAATCAAGATGGACAAGGGCAAGAGTGAAGAGAGCTTCGACAACTTAGATGAGCTTTATAGTCTTGTGTCTAGTCTAGCTAGGTGGAGAGTTTCTTGTAATTTTCTTTTCATTGAGTCAATTTGTAATGAACTTATATTTAGAATTTCAATGAAATTTGTTACGTCAAATTATATTTTACCTTGTGGTTTGCTCTGATTATTCATGACTGTTCGCTGCCACGTTCTGAGCATATTTTTGCTGCTATCGGTTCGGCGCGTGACAAAGGAGCTACAAGATGAAGACCCCGTGCCGGTGGAAGTTAAAGGTAAGCTGGATGAGCGACCCAACTTTAAGTTGGCATCTAATGGAAGGCTATTATTTCATGAACAGATTTGTGTACCGGACTGTCCCGAATTGAAGAAGAAGATCCTAGAAGAAGCTCACCGATCTAGATACACCATCCACTCTAGAGCGACCAAGATGTATCAAGACATGAAGTATACCTTTTGGTGGCCCAATATGAAAAGGGAGGTGGCAGATTTTTTATCTTGCTGTCTCACATGTCAACAATTGAAGGCGGAACACCAAAAGCCTGCAAGTAAACTACATCCTCTAGATATCCCCAAGTGGAAGTGGGAGGATGTTGGTATGGACATTATCATGGGTTTGTCTAAGTCTAAAGGCGGGCATGATGGAATTCGGGTGATCATAGATTGATTGACCAAATCGGCACACTTCTTATTTATAAAGAGCAACTGGTCAGTTGATGTTTTGGCAACATTGTATATCAAGGAAGTGGTCAGGTTGCACGGAGTTCTTGTATCGATCGTGTCAGACCGAGACCCGCGGTTCACTTCACATTTTTGGAAGGGTCTACAACACTCCTTGGGGACGAGACTCAACTTTAGCATTACTTTTCATCCCCTAAACAGATGATCAGATCGAGAGAACAAACCAAGTTGTTGAAGGCATGTGTCATTGATTTCGGTGGAAGCTGACATGACCACTTGCCCCTAGCTGAGTTTGTTTATAAAAATAGTTATTAGGCTAGTATTCAAATGGCACCTTTTGAGGCATTATACGGGAGGAGTTGTGTATCGTTGCTATGAAATTCTCCTTTGACTATGCGTTCTCCACTTATTTTCCCTTTTTCTTGTTCTTCTTAGGCTGCTTGCACTGATTCTTGAAATACCATTTCTCTCCGCAATTGTAGCAAATAATGTCTTTTCTTGGCCTTGACTTACTTCTACTCTTGTGTGAATAGTATCTGATTCTAGACTTTGACATTCTTTTATTCTTTGAGACAAGTGCCTATGAATCACTCTGAGAAGTTGCTGAATTCTTTATCCTCAACTCCTCGTTCAATAAGCTACTTGTTACTTGACTCATCGAGACAACACCATTTAACGCAGAATTGCTAAAAAAAAACACCGGTGTCTCTCAATTTTCTGACAACAAACTGAGAAGTAACAATGTCTGCAACTCATCATCAAGAGACATTTTCATAGAAGATAACTGGTTAGTGATGTTTTGCATTTCATTCAAGTACTCACCAATAGAAACACATCATTTATATTTCAAGTTCACAAGTCTTCTAATCAAGAAAGCCTTGTTACTAGCCGTTTTTCTCTCACTGAGACTTTCTAACTTTTTCTAAAGAGTGTGCAGAGCTCTCAGTAGAAACATGGTGAAAGATATTATCATCCAACCATTGCCGAATGAAACCGACAGTTTTTTGATCTAACTTCTTCCATTCATCAGATGTCATGGGCTTTGCACTATCCCCTTGCAAAAATTCATCGAGGTCCTTGCAATACAAGAGATCCTCTATTCTTTGTTTTCATATCATTCAATTATTTATGTTCAAACTGACCATGCGGGAACCATTATCGGCCTCCGTGTTTGCACACAAACAATAAATCTGATCTAACCTGGCTCTGATATCAGTTGATGGGAAAACAACTCGTATACGAACAAATACTAGCAGGCCGTATTACGCAACGGAAAAATTAAATGGAACACAAACACGCAATCACACGGAACACCAAGATTTACATGGAAAATCCCTTCAACGCGAAGGGAAAAAACTACAGGCAAGCCGGAGAAGGAGATCCACTATGAAAATAATGAACGTACAAAAATCTCGGAGTCTCTTGCCAAGACTCAAGTTTCAATCACAAGAGAATAACATGGATATAACAATATTCAAACTCTCCCATATGAGCACAGGAAGAACACGCTGCAAATCTGATCGTATACGTGGCGAGAACACTGTCCGGATGACGAAGAATAGTCCCTTCTTTTCTTCTCTTGCTTTCACCTTCTCTTGTGGGCACACCTTTTGCACAGCCGTGCCTTGCACTGCCACAGCACCTTGCACATCCGCCGTACACCTAGCACAGCTGCACAGTCCTCACCAGTGCTCGTTTTTTACTGCTATCGCAAAAACCTGTGCATAGCCACAAAAAACAAAAGACCTCACAGCCGCACAACCCTGGTGTTTTTTTTTTGTTTCTGCTGCACACCCTTCTACATGCAGCATCCCACAACACCTGTTATGTTCTTTGTCTTTAAGCAAGCAAGAACCAATCATCACCGTTGATCAAGACCAAGGGTGAATAACCCTACTGGCTGTGGGCTTTTAAGACCCACCATGGGCTGAACTAATGGGCCATAGAGCCCAACACGAACATAGTCTCCAACTTAATCAACTTTTCTTGCGCATGTCTAAGTCTAATACACAGGGACTTGGTGTGGGTTTACATGGAGGTTTTCTTTTTGGTGTTTGTTCTTTTGTATGGGGGAAGTTTGTTTTCTGGAGAAAGCTGTGCCTTTTTGGTGGCTGATTTTTGACCACTCGAGGCATCAATAAAATGAGAGTAAGAAGAATGACTCGACTTATTGGCAAAAAATGGGTGTCAACAATCATAAGAATGAATAAGAGAAAGAACTCAACTTACAGGCTTAAAATAGGTGTCAACAGATGCCCTTCCTTGATATCCGCTTTGCAAGGGGATGAGCGAAAGCTATGCGGAGGTGGAATGGAAGGAAGATAGAGCAAAAGTGACAACAACATAAAATGGAGATGAAGTAGAGATGAAATGGTGAGAACTGAAAAATGGATATCAAGACAAAAGACACCTGTCACAACCAATAAGTGATAGAAATTCTCCCAAAAATACTGAACTAACCACAAGGAATAGCTGACACGGGTGAGACATGTCTGGAGAACTAAGGAAAAAGAAAAAACATGACCAACCTTATTAGGGGACACAATCTAGAGCCAATGAGGGGATCAGAAGGGCAAACGTTGAAAAGCTGAAAAGAAGCTAAAATAAACTCTAGATAGGAATCACGCTGGCCAACCAGACTGAGCGAATAGATCGGAGAGAACGTTCAAATTTAGAGCAGAATGAGGATCTCTTATCCAAGATAATTGAGCGCAATTAGCCATTACTGAGGAGAAACCTTGAAAGACCACGAGACATGAATGTTCAAAAATGACATGACGTATACTGGGCTAAAATAAAGAAATTATCAAAATGAATGCAAAGAAAAAGAAAAATGGAAAGTACTCAAGGATAATATTGCTAGATCGAATAAGACGGGGTCAAGAGTCTTTTTGCAATCACAGCGTGTGAGATAGAGTCCATTGTCTCTCACCCGACTCAACCTAACGGCCTATCCAATGATCAACTATATGCTTCTAGATTACCATCGTTTTTGGTAAAGGGGAACATCAGATCCTAGAACACACGAAGAACCAACTGGTCCTTGAGGTGATATAATAATGTAAAGATAACATATAGTAATACAACAAAGAGAAGGGATAGAGAGCCATACCTGACTTACCGACACAGGCAAAACAACATTATTTGGATTTTGATTATTTCAGATTTTTATGAATTTTCAACACAAGACAACCACAACAATACATAAACAACCACAATATGAACAAAACATAACCACAAAGATAATGAACAAAGCTGTCACATAACATCACAACAAAGCATAGACAGTGCATTATAAATAAACAAATAGTGAGCATGGGATTGTGAGACACGGTGGGACGGCAAGCATAATGTTGTGGACTAAGACAACATAATACCATGGGACAACGCACGTGGTAGAACAAGAACATGGTGGGACATCAAAGGAAACACGATAGGGCAAGATAACATAATGGGATGACAACATGTGTGGGACAAGACAACACAGTGGGATGACAACATGTGTGGAACGACAATAAGTGGGACAAAAGACACATGAGATGACCCAAACGAAATGACAAATGCTCCTCAATCAAACCCAAGATCAGATGAAGCAGAACTGCCAGGTTCAGAATCATGAGGCATAACCCTCTCATTGAGACATTATGAAGTAAGGCAAGGGAAAGCAAAAGTTGAGAAGGGCATAAGCTTCATAATAGATCGAGGGACAAGATCGAAGAAGAGATAGAACAGAAGATGTGGACAGGAGGTAGAGTGAAAGACAGAGAGAAAGGAAAGCTTCAACACATGCACTTAACAAACATATTATATCTGTCCTCAGAATGGCTGAGAAGAATGCGGATGTATGAAAAAGGGAACAAAAGACATATTTTTGGACTTTGAAGCTATTGGAGGAATTCACTAAACTTAATATTTGCACAAACAAGCAGAACGGGTGTATCACTCTATCCCATGTGAGTCTACATCCGGATTTACTACGTGAAATTCAGAAGCTACAAGAAGAAGATCCTGCACTAGTGGAGATAAGGGACAAGCTAGACAAGAGACTCAACTTCAAGCTGTCACCCAGTGGTAGATTGCTATTCCATGAATAGACATGCATATCGGACTATCCTGAGATGAAAAGGAAGATACTTGAAGAAGTTCATCGATCAAGATACACAATTCACCCTAGAGCCACTAAGATGTACCAAGAATTGAAGCAAACTTTCTGGTGGCCTAATATGAAATGGGAGGTGGCAGACTTTGTATCTCACTGCCTGACATGCCAACAAGTGAAGGTGGAACATTAGAAACCTGTCAGAAAACTACATCCGTTAGATATTCCCAAGTGGAAGTGGGAAGACATCGGCATGGGCTTCATCATGGGCTTGCCCAAGTCTAGGGGTGGACATGATGGAATTTGGGTAATCATTGACCGTCTAACTAAATCGGCTCACTTCTTGCCTATCAAAAGTCGATGGTCGATTGATATCCTTACTGCTATATATACCAAGGAGATCATTAGATTACATGAAGTTCTTATGTTTATCGTATCTGACCGAGCCGCGTGCTTCACTTTCGATTTCTGGAAAGGTTTATAACACTCTCTGGGGATAAAACTCAATTTTAGCACTGCCTTCCATCTCCAGATGGATGGTCAGACCGAGAGGACAAACCAAGTTGTTGAAGATATGTTAAGGGCATGTATTATAGATTTTGGCGATACCTGGAATTCTTTTTTTGTGAAACCCTACCTAGGTGTAATAGGAGAGTGCACCCCCTATCAAAGATAGAGAGAAAGCTACTCGACCATCACAACACTAGGAGGTAATTTTTATTGATGATCAAAAAAGGTAATATTTTACATCATCCGGATGCTAGGAAATCCTAGCTTATCCATTCGAACAATTCCCTTAACATGCTTAGGGAGTTGTTGTAGTGAAAAGAAACAAAGATTACATTTCATATCACAAGCATAGTTGGCCAGTGAATCAGCCACTTTGTTTGCTTCTCGATAGATGTGGCTGATTGAAACATGAACAGATAATAAACTCCAAATTTCTCTCACATAGCCTGTGATCTTCCATGGATAGGGAATCTTCTGGGTGACCACTTGCACAAGAGTCTGAGAATCACATTCTATAAAGGCTGGCTGAGATGAGACAGCCTTGAGGAATTTTCATCCATCCAGGATAGCTCTATCTTTAGCTATGACACAATTGCTCTGTGCATAGTAATGAGAAAATGTAATTATAGGAGTACTAAAAGCATCTCTAATCATGCCACCACCTCCCGAGATACCAGCTTGTTTTGAGGCTCTATCGTTGTTAAGTTTGAAATTAGGCCAAGGCGGGCACAACCACTTAACCAGTATAATTGGCAAATTCCTTTTGGACTAAGTAGTGATATCGAAGGCTACCAAAATCTGCTTATTGCCAAAGTCTGGTTCCTGCAAGTCAGCCACTCTAATAGCTTGTTTAACCTGAGTAGTAATTCTGGAAATCAGACCTATTGGTTGAGGAAGCTTGTCTTCATGAATAGCTGCGTTCCTGGCTGACCAAATCTCCCACAGCCCATGAGTTATGATCCCCACAGTAAATAATCCAAAGGCAGTGTTACTTTTAACTGCATGAATAGAATTAGTTATTAAATTCCTGTGAGAGGGGCGACGGGGAGCAGGGTTTTAAGTTTCTCTTTTAGCCCAGCATGCATCATGTAAGACTTTGAGCTTTAATGATGGAAAATCCTCATATCAAGCCAGTAACGAGGGCCACTAGCCCTGGATTTGAGTTGACATGAAATATTCCATTCCAAAAATCGAGTATTGTGTTCTCTTTGAGGCCGCCTAGGTCGATTCCCTGAAAGCATCCTCTTACCTGGATTTCCTATCTCTATTTTCTCTTCATATTTCTGCAAAGTTCACATTGGTTGCAGCACGTCCACATTGGCTGGTAATCGCTCTCCAATGGTGTTTCTCCTTTCGTGCCCACGTGCACATTTTTAGTTTAGTCTTCATCCAGACAATTGTTGCTTTCATGTAATCATCCGAGGTTGTTTCATTCAGAACCATGGAAAGATTTCCAACGCTTAGTGTCGAAGATGTGTCACATCACACCCTGACATCTATTTTTTAATCCGTTCTCACCTCATCCCTCTTCGTTCCCACTACTCTTCATTCCATCTCACTCCCTTACAAAGCAGATGCCAAGGCAGGGCAGCTGTAGACACACCAAAATTGATGCTATGTTTGAGTAAATTTCATGTCACAATGCAATGCCCCAAAGTGGACTTCATTACTGGCTTAATAAGTGATTTTTTTTCTATTTTTTGATTTATTTAAATACTACGACCATTAGATGGGCGCTATTTAAATAGAGCCTTTGTACATGGTCACTATTTCCTTGAGGTATGGGCTTTTGATTAATGAATGAATGACCGCGTGCGTGGGTGCTATTTATGGATCTTTCCAATTTCCATTCAAAATAAAATCAAAGAAATAATGCCTCTATGAGCGGGCACTCTTTAATAAATGCCTTTTTGAAAAAGTCACCCTTTATTCTTTTATTAAATATGGAAAGTCTAATATTTTTGTGAAATAGCGGCCGTCTCATAGGCGCTGTTTAGATGAGCGATTGTTTGCAGGGTGCTATCTCAATTTTATCTCCTCTTTGTCTACAGCTTTCCCGGTTGGTGTCTTTCCTCATTTTGGCTCCGTGACCGATTGTGGAAGGAAGATCTGCATCTTCCTTGTTTTAATCCTATTGAAACAAGGCCTTTTCCCTTATAAATACCCTCTGTTTCATCCACCCGAGGGTGACTTTTTTTACAGTCTTCTGTGCACCAGAGATCTTTTATGACAGTTCTTCTTCCTATTAAGTTTGTCTTTGTTGTCACTGTCATACTTCTTCCTGCTACAACCAACACCAAGCTAGCAGCAACCCGAGTTGCTTTCTTCCTCTGTCCTGCTCACAGAAGCAGAAAGAGATCTCATCTCTCTTCTTTGTTTTCCTTCTATTGTTCTACATACCATCATCTTCTTCTTTTTTACTACGTTCTGTTTAGTCCACCTAGCATCATATTTTTATATTTCTCTTGCATACATATATTCTCCATCCTCTTGCTCCTCTTAGCGATTTTAAAACCAAAAATACAAAGTGTGCTCATGCCCAATTTGCATAAGATTATATACATAGAGCATTGATACCACACATCTTTGGCTAATCCAATTCTCTTGTCTTTTGTCTATTTTTCTTTCAAGGGTAATCAAGAATAAGAACCCCCTTCATCGGTCGGCCGATTGGAGGAGGAAGTTGGATCCACATCTCACCCGCATACAAGGTATTCTACACGATCATCCTTTCTTATTTTTGAGGTAACTCCTCTGGCGATCACACTCCTGAGTAGCATCTCATGCTCGAGTTTAGTTATCATCAAAATAATATCTTCAACAATCATCAAAATCATGTCATCATGAATGAAGTTTAGTTATCATCAAAATCATAGCTCAACATAGGCCACACATCGAACTCTCGATTCTATATAACAAATAAACATGGAACACGAGGGATCACCAAAGCCCTCGAACCACATAGGCATGCAAACCGAGGTAAGATGATACCTCCAAGCGTCCAAAACCAGGTCTCGATCCTCACGGGATAACCGAGACACTCACAAGGTCACGTGTCAACCACTGGGTCATAATCGGGTTGACCGAAGACCAATCGATCCTTAAACCAATCTTCGAAATACACGACACACACTTCAGAATTACGACACTTTCGAACACACAATAACATAGTCACAGCCCTCATGGGACGTCCAAGACATCCATGGAGCAATGGGCTAACCAAGGGGTCGAAGCCAAGCCAACCGAAAGCCAAACCAACGAGAACACAACACCCCGAACAAACGACGGTCTTACCCTTGGCCACTACAACACATTGGCGGTCTTAGTAGGGCCGCTATTCGCATGGTTGAACAGGTAGAAAATGATCTTTCCCAAGGCTGCTACTTAATAAGTTACGGACCTCACCGGGCTGTCTCTTCAGAGTGGCGGTCATGGCCAGACCGTCAACTCCAAGCCACGTTGAAAGTTTCTCGAAAAGCACGATAAGCCATCCATAGACCCAATATCAACCTTCCACAAGCTGGAAGGGATCCATAAAATCACAAAATGGCTAAGAAATGGGAGATTTCCACAAATCTACCGAAAATGACTCACGTGGGCAACCAACCTCCTACTGGCCCCAAATCACGCTCAAACAGAGTTAAACTGGCGGGAATAGAATCCCAACATGCTAGGGGTTCAAATGATTCCATTTAAACTAAAAATCATCACCTAGAATGGCAATCTCGGCTCACAGCCCTGAAACATGCTTTTGCCCTTAAAGCAGAAAAACGTGCTCTAACTCACACCGTTCAGCTCCAAACCGTGAGAAAATATAGGAAAAGGGTAGGGTATCCATCCCCCTACCTCCACCGAAGATCTCACGAGCCGGAATGACCAAACCAAGTCAAAAATCACCACATGAACCCGCCGTAATGCTTTGAATCCACCGAGAGATTGCACCAACGCCACGTCTCATTCCACGTGTCATCACCCTCCACGACGCCTCCACGCTGTCTCCATGTCATCCCCAGGGCCTCCTCCGTCTGCAATCGGAGTAGAGGGGGAAAGAGGAGAGAGAACAGAGGGGGGGAGAGTGAGCATGGTGGAGAGAGGGAGAGGGGAGTCTAAGGGTTTAAAAAAAAGAAAATAAAAAATATTAATAATATTTCTCAAATTTAGTTTTTGGCCCAAAATTACATAAAATCAAAAAAATGAAGAAAAAATAGCCTCCGTGATCCTCGGAGAGAGCACAACGCACCTACAGCATCTCGGAGTCTCAAAACTCAATGGTTCACTCTCCACAGGATTCTGTAACTTATAAAAAGAAAAAACTCTAGTGGATTGTAAAACATAATTTGGGATCCACGAAAGCACTCCGAAAGCTCTCTAATTTCGATCCGAAGGATCCAGGGTATTACACTTTCTCTATAAAAGCCACTTTATGTCCGCTACCATAGAGTTGGCTTATGTTGATGGGGTTGAACTTGAGGCCATCAACTAGCATTGCCTCCTCAATGTGTGTATTGTAATGCCCCAGAATTTTTATAAATCATTTCTAGAATCTTTTTTAAAAATAAAAAATTATTTCCAATACTAGGTAAATGTGTTTAAGTGGGATTGACATAAAATGTGGAAGTGTTAAATTATTGTAAGTGATACTCTGCCGCAGAACCACTTCTTTTCATGTGACCTATATTGGGATATCACTTATGGATAGAATCATCATGTGTGAACTAAGAAACTTGATTCTCATATATGAGAGGAAACTATCCATATGAAAGAGCAGTGTGCATTGCCATGATGCTGAGTAGAATTCAACGCGGTAGGTTGAGCCAAGGACAACATGTAGTACAATGGAGACTGAATGGAGCTTATTCTCATTTTCCTTTTCTTTTGTTGGGTTGGGTTGGAGGACAAAATGGACCCATCTCACAAAAGGACTTCGTGTCCAAACCAACAAAGAAAGCTAACTGTAACTAAGTATGATATTAGGTCTGGGCTAATAGCACTGATGGACCAATATGCAGACATGTTTTGGTGAGGCAATAAAGGTCTTTGGAATGAGCTTGCTGGAGTTGGTTTAGAGTTCAGACTACGATCAAATTCAGATTTCAGTTGGGTTCAGCTGTAAAAGATATCAACGGAATTGAGTTAAAGACAATTTCTTTCGTTTCCCCTTGTGAGAACAGAAATCAGCTTGGAGTGCTACCCTTTCAAACAATTACAGTAGTGACTAGGGAAGTAGACCATGATATGGAGACCCAGGAAGAGTGCATACTACCAGTGTGTAGGGCTGGTTGAAATTGCACCTCGTAAAAATGTTTTTTGTTTTGTTCAAATGGATGTAGATGGTTGGGGGCTAATTCTGGGTTGATAACACATAAATAACAAGGTTCTTAGCACATCTAAACTAATACCAGGTGAACTTGAGCATAAGAATTAAATTGAAGTTCTTCCCCTTTCAAAAACTTTTGACACAATGATTTACCAAAAGAAAACTCACAGCTAACCCACTGGCAGCATTTCGTTACTGAATGAAGAAAAAAACTTACCTTATCTCTGTACTCCTTGATGAACTGTTCAGGCTTTTTAATGACATTTTTCAAGCTCTCTTTCTTACTTTTCTTCCGTGCTCCCAACTGTTCCCTCCTTCTTGAGGCCCACTCCTCATTGCGTTTTCTTTTCTTCAGCACTGTCTCAGGGACATATGCAAGAGGTTGTGATTCCTCGTTCGCCATGTAAACCCAATATCTTCAGTTGAGATTAAGAAAAGGATGTACAAGTCCTAAATGTATGAACAAATGCAATGTTTAGTCAAGGAATTTGCCTGAAGCAAGTGTGAAATGAATAAAGGGTGTAAAAATACCACCAGGTGAAGCATGGTGTAAAGATGTATTTTCAGAAGCTGAAGATATGCCAAGTTGTTCAGCATGCAACTATGCCCCTTTTAGCATTCATATTGCTTAAAAAAATTGAAAAGTTGGCGTTTCAAAGTTTATGACCAAGTATGCTTCCTGTTACTTACAATGCAATGTTTAAGAGCACTATTAAAAATATTTGGTTTGGCAAACTGATAAGAAAACACCAAGCAGTTAGACAAAAGCAGGTAAAGTGCAGGAAGATGACAAGGTGACCCAAGGCATTTTGGGGGAGCTTAAGCGGCACCTAAGCAGCACCTTGCCCTTGTTCGAGAATTAAAAGCATACATGTTGCTAATATAACATCGATGAAACTAAAATTGAGGACTTTGAAAGATAATGCCAATTTAATATTAATTGCAATATACAAAAATATACATGCTCCAAATATAAAATTGAAATGTTCTAACTCTGACAAATAGTATGCAGTGTTTTATGAAACCCAGCATGACCCCCAATGGGAGATAAATGGTAAGTCTGTAGAATTTTCGGTATGTATGAATGATTAGAATGGAGGAGTATTTTTCCTCTGTAATATAGTAGTCCACCCTTCCAATTGTAAATAGTTCTATCCAACTGTCCTGACTCCCATTTATGGAGCCGTTGTTTCATGATATCATCTGAAGAATAGGTAGCTTTCAGACCCTCCAGCCAGTTGGGAATGATAACAGATATACCACAAACAGTGACCACATCACATTGCCTAGATAAAGCATCAGCTACAATGTTGGTGGAACCATCTTTGTTGTTGAGGTGTAGTAAGTTTCTGAGTGAGTAAATATTTGAGGCTCTGATGATCAGTGCGAATAATAAAACTATTTCCCAATAAATAATGTTTCCATTTCTGTATAGCAAAGATAACTGCAGTCAATTCTCTGTCATAGGTGGAAAGGGCTTGTTGAGATGCAGAAAATGCCTTACTAATATAAGCAACAGGATGTTTGTCCTGAAGTAAAACAACACTCATTCCTGATGATGAAGCATCACATTCCAATATGAATGGTTTATCAAAATCTGGAAGAATGAGGACTGGGGTAGTGGCCAGAGCTTGTTTCAAACTATTGAAAGCATTATCTGCTTCAGAATTCCAATGAAAACATTGGTCTTTGTGGACTAAAGCTATGAGAGGGAGAGCCATCATACCATAATTTTTGATGAACTTCCTGTAGTATCCTGCTAGGCCCAAGAATGCTCGCAGTTGTCTCCTGTTAACTGGGATTGGCCAGTCAGTAATAGCTTGGACTTTTTGTGGATTCATGGACACGATCCCTGAAGAGATAATATGACCCAGATAGGAGACAGAAGGAGTACCAAAATTGCATTTAGTCCACTTTGCAAATAGCTGATGTTGCAGTAGTAGGCACAGTATTTGTTGAATGTGATGTAGGTTTTCAGCCCAACTTGAACTGTAAATGAGGATATCATCGAAAAAAACTAGCACAAACTTCTTCAGGAAGGGCCGAAAAATATCATTAATCAAACATTGAAAAGTAGCCAGAACATTGGTTAGGCCAAATGGTAAAACCAAATACTCATACTGCCCAGTGTAAGTGGAAAAAATAGTCCTCTCTATGTGCTCAGGTTTCATCTGAATTTGGTGGTATCCAGATCTTAAATCCAGTTTAGTAAAATACTTGGCTGACCCCAGCTCATCCAATAAATCCTCAATAACAGGAATAAGATATTTGTCTTTAATTGTATTTTTGTTCAACTCTCTATAATCCACACACATACGCCAAGCACCATCTTTTTTTTGAACCAATAAAACTGGTGAAGCAAATGGACTAGTACTTGGACGGATGATGTCATTTTTCATGGATTCTTGTAATGACTGCTCAATGACAGTTTTATGATGAGGAGAGTATCTATATGGTGTCAGAGAAATCACTTTGGTTTCATCTATCATGTGAATGGCATGATCATAATTCTTGACTGGAGGTAAGCCCACAGGAATCTGAAAAACTTTCTGAAATTCTAACAGAATAGTAGCTAAATCCGAATTGTCAATTGTAGATAAATCCATATGAGAGTGAATGGGCTGCTGAATGAGTTGAACCTGACATAAGTAAATAGCTCTGGGCGAAGGAATGCGAGAAGAAACTTCCTGAGCTGATGTAAGGTGAACATCCATGTGGGTAATTCCTTGCAAATGATACTGCGTTGGTCCTGTATGCGGGGATCTTTTTATTCTTTAATGCACCAGCGAAGCCGAGTATATGAGGGGGGATCTTTTTTATGGGTTGGCCATCCTGGCTGAAGGTGAAATGTTCATCAGCTTGGACGAAGGGTCATGACACCGACCACGCCCAGCTTCTTTGGCTCCCTTTTCGCTGGCTTGACTGCCTTGCCCCCAGATAGGGGTATATTTCTTGGCTTAATATGCCCCCAGATTGGGGTGTATGTCTTGTTTCGAATATCCCCAGGCCGGGGTGTATTGCTTCTCTTCAAGTGCCCCCGGGCCGGGGTGTGCTTCTTTTGGTTTCATCTACCCCTGAGGTAAGGTATATTGTTTGACTTCACCTGCCCCCTCCCTAGGGTGTATACTTTGCTTCTTATGCCCCCGAGATGGGGTTCATGTTGGCTTTATATGCCCTCGAGGCGGGGTCTCTTATTTCATTTTGTGCGCCCCCAGGTGGGGTGTATTCTTCACCTCTTGTGCCCCCAAGCCGGGGTGTATGTCTTGTTTTACATGGCCCTAGGTTGGGGTGTATTATTCTTCTTTGCTTCATATGCCCCCAAGTCAAGGTGTATGTATGGGAAACTACTCATGGAGCATCCTTTACTTCAGGCAGCTTTGTTTCTTCATGGTAAGTAGTGCGACCAAGTGGCAATAGGGGGGACTGATCATGAGGCTCCAGCATCTTCTTTTTTATCTTCGTCCACCTCAGTGGGCTGTTCTTTACTCCTTTTTTATAGAAAGGTGTGCCTCAAAGAGGGTGGCATGCAAGCACCCCCAAGTGAGTGTATTCAGCTGATTCCTTCTTTTCTTCCCCACATTGAGATATTCGGCGCATTAGCGGAGGTTGAAAGGCGTCCTAACGCTGTACTTTGATAGTGAATTCCCCGACGGGGCCATCTTCATGTTCCTAGCACCCGTCAGGTGTATATTACCATAGTGTTCTCTTAGTGTCTCCAGATAGGGAGTATACTACTAGGTGCCCCCAGGCAAATTGAAATTTCCCACGAAGGCTGATTGCTCTGTTGCCCCTTTTCACATGGAGTGACCTCTAGGTTGCGAAGGGGTGTGCATATTCTCTTCGGGAGTTGTGGCCGTGCCTGGCCACATTGCTATGAAACATCTCCCATAGTGTGCTGGAATTCACTGAGGTGTGGTTGCATCTTGTTGGATCTTTTCATTTGGATAGAGCATCTCCCGAAGATCTTCTTCCATAGCTTCATCATGCTGCCGTAGGCCTTGGCATTAGCCATATTTATTTGTTTGGTTGTGACCAGTCGGGCATCATTCTGCACTAGCTAGTGGCGTCAATTCGCAAGGTAATTTATTCTCCTACTTCTCTTGTATTTATTCGAACTTGTTGTGTTTGCTCAGTTGACTCTTTGCTCGTAAAGGTTCAACGAATAAGCTGATACTTTTGCTGCTCCCCCTCACTACGTGAAGGCTGAATGGAGGTGGGGTCTGTATACCCCTGATTTCAGACCCTGGAGTTTGGGCATGACTTTGCCCCTTGATTGTTGCTTATAATTTGTGAGAGGGAATGCCCTGATTTGCTTCTCACTCAAATAGAATTGTTAGAGGTAGTAACTCTGGCTTGATCTGCCTTCGCCGCTACGAAGTATATTTCTTCTTCTTCTTCTTCTTCTTCTTCTTTTTTATAAACTGCCAACTTGGATACCGCCGACAACGTAGTGATATGTAGAGTCATAATTCCTCCTTCATTTCATTCTTCTTCTTCTTTTGATTTTTCTCCCAGTAATTCTGTACTTGAAGTTATAATTCATTTTCTATGCATGTGTAGCTTAGAAATAATCCTGTCCCCTTTTATACAGTAGCCTGATCATGCACCTTGTTTCACATCAAGTAAGCTTATGCTATGATTTGTCCCCTAAACCATTTGGAAGCATGCTTGATAAGATAATGCTTGATAAGATAAAGGTATCATGCTAAGCATTGTAAAATACGTATGAATGTGAATGTGAATACGATGTTAATGTTATGAATGGAAAATAACAGCATTCTATGAGGTAGGACTTCGGTCGATTGTTCTGTGGGACGGCGATACGTAACACCACAGAACGTTGTGGGCCTCGTCCCTTCTGCATGATGGCGAAATGTAATGCCGCGGAAGTAAAAGATCCCATTGGACAACGAGACGTAATGCCCTGGCAAAAATTCCTACGATTCGGCCATAGGAATCTAGATGAAATCTGATGCCTCGGTCGATTGTTCTCTGGGACGGTGATACGTAACGCCACAGAACGCTGTGGGCCACAGGAGTCTAGGTGGGTGTTCTCTCTCGGGTCTGCGCAGTACTCTTTCGTTCGTTTGTGTGTGTGGGCCTCCTGTGTTTGCGGCAGTTGTTCGGTTTCATGAATAACAGAAATGTGAAAATGTGATAATGTGTAACTGCTCATTTCTTGAGATCTTGATGCATGCATGGGTACTTTAAATGTTAGTTACAGAACATGTATTTTCCTCATATGGGTTATTTTAAGTAGATGATAATGAATGGATTATGCTATTAATAATATCTGATTTATGTATATAATTAGGCTATATAGATGTGAGTTAACCCCGGTTTGTTTAGGTTGCATACTGAGCGTCACACGCACCCCCTTTGTGACACTCGTTTCAGGAGACATAGAGAAAGAGGTTGAGGAGGAGGATGCAGTTGTGGAGTAGTGCTAGTTCATAGTTCGTCTGGGTATGCTATGGACGAATGACTCTCTTATATGCATGGTTTTGGGGTGGTGAGTCTATGTGGACTCGTGTTTAATTTGGAGCAATGGCATGTACTCTCTTTGGAAATTATGAATGGTTGGAATACTATTTTCATTTCCTGTAATTGTGGTTTCTCTCTCTCATGCGGATGTATGCATGTTCATAAATTTGTGCTTCCGTGATACGTACGAAGTAATTGCTTCGGGGTCTGATAAAAAAAATATCCCATAAATTGGGAATCGAATCCTGGGGCCTCTCACTGGCTCCTCCGGCCATTGGAGGAATGAGGAGTAGGAGCGATGACGATGATAGCCCGAGCAGGGTAGCACGGCCATGGGCCCATCGGGCAAGTGCCATGAGGGAGAGGGTGCTGGCGACAGTGGTGGTCCATGAGGGGGATAGAGAGGAAGTGCCTCTCCTTTCTTTTGATTTTGTTCACACTTGTGCTTGGATGTTTATGCTGAAATGTGACAGCGAACATCGACTTTTGACCGTCTTGACCAAATGGAATGAACGCAAGTTTGTGAAATGACGACGACTTCTAGATGGTTATTAGTATTCTCACACGACTGACTGACAGGCAAACAGAGAGAGGAGAGACACTAGGAGAGCAAACATATTTAAGAACAGACGGACTGTGTGCATGCCACAGAACGAGTTGCGGTCCCATTGGGACCATTACCTGAGGTCGCAGTCGATCAATCGACTGCGTTCTCAAGGTGGCACCCAACCCGAGCTTGACTCTATTCAGAGTCCCTAATCTATTTCTTGGCCTTACCCAAGTTGCAAGTCTACAGTGCTCACCACACGAGGCCCAGCTCTTCTGGCCGGCCAGGAGGGATGGAGATCTGAGTTCCATAGTTTATTTTCTGGGTGTGCCTAACGGTCATCGCTAGACTGTCTGAGGTCCCTTGCGGTCTTCGTCGAACCATTTGTCTTAGCCTTGCGGTCGTAGGAGAACTATTTTTGCATCTGCACCTGGGTCTTTCTCTCCCGTGGGCGAGTGTGCTTCACTTGGCTTATTTCCAAGGTATGTAGTGTGGTTCTGTCTACATTATTTACTTTGGTGGCGATCATATCTGGTCTATTTGGATATTTGTCATCACATATCTCTATTTCTTCCAATTTCCTTTTCTTTTAGTTGCTCCACACCTACAGTGTGTGTTTGCTTTTATTTTCATCTTTGCTCTGCGCCCACGGCATGCGTTTAGTCTTATTTCCTGCTCTATTTTGCACTATTGAGATGACATACCCACATGCTACATAGTTGATGTTATTGCTTGCTTGAGTTTAGCATATCACACTGCACATCATATCTCATCCACTCATCTTCACACACCCTTTCACACATAACTATCAACAACCTACACTCGTGTCACTGGCTCAGTAGGGGTCCTGTAGATCCCCACTATGAACCAAAAGCAGTAACAACAGTAACAACGACAAGAGCAACAACAGGAGTAGAAACGACAGTAAAACTAAAGAGGAAAAGTCATAGTGAACAGAAACACGGTAGCCGATAAGACCTCGGCCCTCTAAACTACTCCTAATCGGTAAGAACAAGGATCCCCAGACACACAGTCAGGAATCACTAACCGATACACAGACACACATGCTTGTCCTCAAAGACCAAAGCCCGACAAAAGATCACACGGTTTAAAAGCACTAACACATACACGATCTCACCATCGTGTATGCTACACTGACCATGGTGAAGCCAAACACAGACTACCTAAAGTGCCACGTGAAGGAACTCACGCTGTATGAGAAATCACACAAATCACGAGAATTACAAGTGTCAGTGTCCTGTGACAGAAGTACCTCCTCACTAGAAGAAAAGCCAGATGTGTCCACTAACGTCTTACATTACTCCTCAAGCATCTCCCACTTGCCTCGAACGCAGTACCGAGACACTGTACAAGTAACCAAGAAAAATAGTAATGAGTGGCTAGTCAAGGTCACGCTTGTCGGTACTCGTCCAATGCCCCAAACCACGGTGCACACACAAGCCCAATGTCTTGAGCCAGTCCTCTATCTGGTTTTCCCCTCCCGTTGGACTCTAACAACTGAACAAAGGGGCCGATGGCAACCAGCCTATGAATCGTCTCTACCGGGAACTCGTCCCGCCACCACTCCCAGGTGGGCCAACACCCAAAGTGTCATCAGGCTAGGACTAGTGGAGGCTCACTAGACACAGAGACTCAAAACAAAAGCATAGAAGTACAGACAAGCTAAGTACGCACCTATCACACGAACCATGAAGCACAAGGCAGCTCACAGAACTGTCGCCAGACTCAGGACAGTCCACTAGACCTGCTTACAACAATCCTTGAGTCACACGACTCAGGTCAAGATCGTCACACATCACGACAACACGCCATTAATCATCCTAGTCCCTACGCAAAAAACCATGAAGAACACAACTCCTCGGCCCCAAGGCCTCACATCGGACTCACAATTTTGCATAACACGAAACACAGAACACAAGGGATCACCAAAACCTTGGAACCACATAGGCATGTAAACTGAGGTAAGATGATACCTCCAAGTGTCCCAAAATAAGAGTCTCAATCCTCGCAGGATAGCCGAGACACTCATGAGGTCACGTGTCAACCACTGGGTCACAACCGGGTTGACCAGAAACCATAATGACTCTCGAAATGCATAAAACACTGCTTGGTACAATGGCACTTTTAGACACCCTATAAAAAAGGTCATAGCCCTCATAGGATGTCTACGACATCCACGGAACAATGGGCTAACCAAGAGGTCAAAGCCAAGCCAACCGGAAGCCAAATTAACGAAAGAAACACACTGGGCAAATGGTGGTCTTACCCATGGCCGCTAACATCAAATGGCGGTCTTAGTAGGGTTACATAGGTAGGAAAATGGTCTGCCCAAGGCCGTCTATTGGAAATGACGGTCCTCCAGGGCCGTCTCTCTAGATTGGCGGTCATGGCCAGACCGCCAAATCCAAACCACCTCGAAAACTTCTCGAAAAAGCATGACAAGCCATCCTTTTGGCGGTCCTTTGCCTGACCGTCACTTCATAAGGTGATCAGTCACAAGGCTGCTAATAGGAACTGACTTAAACAAATAACAGTCCCCCTGGAACCGTTTCTAGGGAGTGACGGTCCCCCCAAGGTTGTCAAACCAAGTTACGGTCGGGAGCTAGACCGCTAGCCCGAACCGACTCAAATCGACTTAAAACATCAAATAGCAGTCACCCAAGGGCCACTACTATAGAGTTACGATCGATCACGAGGCCGCAACTATAAATTGACAATGGAACTCCAAATAACGGTCTCCAGTGGGCTGCCATTACAAATGGCGGTCACTGGTAGGACCAGTAAATCATTCCGGTGAGAAAACTGTGGGACTACCCAAAATTTGATCTTTCTATGCCCCAATCACGTCTAAACGGTGAGGACACATTCCTAGACTTGATATCAACCTTCCACAAGACAGAAGGGATCAAACCATACGCAAAATAACAAGAAATAGATGATTTCCACAAATCCACCCAAACTGACTTACAAGGGGAACCGGCCTCCTACCGGCCCTGAATCACGGCCAAATGCAGCCAAATCAATGGGAATGAAATCCCAACATTTCAGGGGTTTGAATGATTCCATTTAAACTCAAAACCGTCGCTTGGAACGGCAGTCACGGCTCACACCCCCGAAACATGCTTTCACCCCTAAAGTAGGAAAACCTGCTCAAACTCACACTGTTCGGTTCCAAACTATGAAGGAAAGTAGGAAAAGAGTAGGGTATCCATCCCCCAACCTCCACCGAAGATCTTGTGAGCCGAAATGGCCCATCCTCGCCAAAAACCACCACACAAACCCCGCCTATGCTTCGAATCCATAGAACGCGATTGTGCCAAGCCCCACACTTCGGTTCTCATGCCATCACGCCCCTGGTCATCTCCAAAGTGCCTCCACCTCGACCCAGACCTCCTCTATCTGCAGTCGGAGCTAAGGGGGTGAGAGGAGAGAGAACAGAGGGAGAGAGTGAGGAACATGAGTGAGGAGAGAGGAGAGAGGTGTTAGGATTGGTGATCCATTCAGAATGAGATCCGGAGGGGGGGTGAATGGATCCCAGAGACACTTTTTAGAATTTTAAATTCCAACCTTGCTTTTGACAAATTTAAACACAGTTTCGGTTGTGGCCAGAGGTGAAAGAAACCTACAAGTATTACTCAAATGATCAAAGTGGTCAATCAATCAAGTACCATACTAGGTAGAGGCTAGCCTCACGCAAGAGATGTCAGTCCAGATAGGCATGACCTAACTTTCCTGACATGCCTTTCTATATACTTCCTTAATTGATGACAAACTAGGATCATATGAGTGATCTTGCAATCACAATTAAAATCTACTGGCAGTGTTCCTAGACATTCATCTAACACTGTAGATTTTCAATGGAACAATCACACGAAGAAAGGAATTTTTAGTTGGTTCAGTCTCTATCAGAGACCTATGTCTACCCCACACTCAAATCTGAGTGTGGCTTACTACTGCCTAATAGCTTGAACTGCTGCGGACCATAGCTTGCATCTGTTGAGCATTACAGCTTGCTTACAAACCGCTAAGCATCACAACTTGCTGTCCGAGGTATCCACCTCACCCGCTGAGCATTACAGCTTAGCTCTGCTGACACATAGCTTGAATGAAGGAATAAGGAAAAACATGAAATAAAATCAAAAAGAAACTCGCAGGAATGTAGCTCATGCAGGAGCGAAGGCAAGTTCTGGATCTGATCCAAGAACTGATGAGAAATTAGATCTTCACGGTCACACTACCTCTCTAATCTTTCTCACTCACTCTCTTTCTTTTTCTCTGCTCTCTCTCACTCTTTTTACTGAGAAACCCTCTTCATATTTCGATGCTCTGTTTCCCTCTTCAACTCTTCTTCTACTTCTCTTTTTGCTCTAGCTCCCTTTTTCAAGCTCTTGGATCACTCAGTATGCTCTTGCTCAGGCTTGCTCAATTCTAAAAACGTGATCACCTCTCTCGAACGATAGAGGTCTGGTATGCCTTTATGCAACTCAGGTGTTCGAGCATGGATCTGGGTTGTTTCTTCCTTTCTGTCCAAAACAGAAGCAAAAATTTATGAGACTTATGAAGCATGTAATAAGTATTAAAAAATGTAGTTTCAGATGCTTCACAAGGTTAAACAATTCATATAAGTGTATGCATAAAACTCTTCAAGTGCATCGATGCGTAAATGAGATACATCAGCCTTTATAGCTAATATATACAACAAGTTAGAATAGAAACATCGACCTTAGAGTCATACAGGTAGACCTTATTTTCCTAACAGACTGACTCTGTAATGAAGGTGCATCGACCTGTCTTTATAGTGAATGCACAAGGTTAATTGACCTTGAGAATGATGACTTACTGGCATCGACCCTTCTATAACATGAATTGACCTATGCTGTAGTTGCCAACTTACTGGCATAGACCTTTCTATTGTGCATCGGCCTTAAGCTTCAACCGCTAGTTCACTAGCTTCGACCTTTCTATGACAAGCATCAACCTTACGCTGCACTTGCTAGGTCATTAGCGTATTGATGAATTGTGATCCATTTATCTCTGGCCAGTGCAAAGATTTTAGGATATTTCTTCTTCAAGGTTTGCTCCCCACACCACAAATCCTTCCAGAAAAGGGTATTCCTGCCATTTCCCACTGTCCATTTGATTTCCTCTTGTAAGAACCTCCCTGCTTGGAGGATGCCTTTCTATACTGGAGAAACTAGTGCTTGATTATCTGTGTCCAAATGGAATTTTCCATGCGGCAAATAATGTTTGTGCTGAATGATAGCTGTCCAGAGATTATGCTCCTGGGAAAGGGATTCCAACAGCCAGTTCCCTAGAAGTGCTACATTCATTAGTTGGAGGTTTTGACCCCTAATCTGCCCAGCTTCTTATTCCTGCAAACCACTTTCCATTTCACCAAAGAAATACCATGAGCATTATCCATATGACCACCCCAGAGAAATTTCCTTTAAGTGCTATCTATCTTTTCCTTAACGATGTTTGGTAGAAAATGGCTAAATAGTGACGAGGCATGGCGGTTAATACATAATTTAACATAACAATTCTGCCCCCAAGAGACAAGGTTCTTGCTTTCCAACCAGCTAGCTTCTTCTGCAATCTCATCACAAGTGGATTCCAATCTGAGCTTTTCAGTGATCTATAATGCTATGGCAATCCCAAGTACATAACAGGAAGACTTCGAATTTTGCACCCTATCAGGTTTGCACACTGCTGCACTGTGGATTCCTCCATGTTGATACCAATCAACATACTTTATCGAAATTGACTTTCAGGCCAGGGCAAGTTTCAAACAATTTCAGAATAAACATTAAGTTTCTGAAATAAATCATCTGACCTGCCAGAAATAAGAGTGCCATCTGCGAACCGTAAATGTGTTATGGAGAATGGTGTGTTACTAATCTGTGTGCCTTGAATCCACTGCCTTCTTTCTGCCTTTGTAATCATCCTACTCAACGTATTAGCCACAATGACATAACAACGGGGAGAGAGGAACTCCTTGCCTTAAAACCCTAGTGCTAGAGAAATAAGCAAACACCTTCCCATTCAGGACAATGGAGAAATGAGCAGATTACAGACATTTCTGAATGCTGCTAATGAATCCTTGAGGAAATTGATGCATGGCCATAATCTTCCAGAGGCACTTCCATGCCGCTCTATCATAGGCTTTTCTATCATAGGCTTTATTAAAATCAAATTTACACATGAGGATAGGGGACTGGCTTCTCTCATCGGCCGCGACCCCAACGCAGGCAGTCTCCTCTCCGCAGGCTCCAACACACTCCTCTGGACCGATCTCGCCGCCGTCGAGGCAGGGACGATCACCGAGGTTGAAGTCGACTTCGCCACCGCGTTCGCCGACGTCGCGTTCTTCACGATCTCATCGACCAACGTGATCCGAGACATCAGCGCCAACATGGCCGCCTCGGCGGGAATTGCCACCTACGCCGTCTCGCTCGCCGTCCAGCCCGGCGACCGCATCGGACTATGGAAGCCCAACAACACCATCAGCGCGCTCCGGCTACGGGACTACGGCGGCTCGGGCACCTACTACCGCTACAACAGCGGAACCACGACCAAGCCCAGCATCGGCGACACCCGCAACCCGACCAACACCGGGGCCGCCGGACATGGCTACGGGATGCTCGCCACCGGCACCCAGTAAACGAGCAGCGTCCTCGGCTCAGGCCCCCCCGAGCCGAGGACTAGCGCACCGCTCCCACGGGGCTCCACCCACGGTAACCCCGACACCGCCGCGTGTCAGCAGAACAGAGAGGCGGCCCGCCCCAAGGAGCCGGGACGGGCCTGAGCCAGCACGCACCGACTCCACCGGGCGCGCTGACCTACCCCGCAGCCAACCGCACCCCCTGGCAACGGCGCCAGCCCCCGATCGCGAGGAGCCCGCGACGCATGGACCCGCTCATTGAAGGCGTGCCCCCCGAACTGCTCGGCATCGGCGCCGGCTGGCTGCTGGTCTGCCTCGGCGTGCTCGCCATCATGCGCGGCCTCCTCGTCCCCCGCTCCACCCTCAAGGACGTGATCCACGACCGCGACGAGTGGCGCACCGAATCCCGGCTGAAGGACGCCCAGCTCGCCGAGAAGGACAAGCAGCTCGACCACCTCGCCGAGGTCGGCCGCACCGTCGACTCGATCATGCGGTCCCTCCAAGAAGCACGCCAGGAGTCGCCGTGAAGTGGCGCCGCAACACCGACCCCTCAGAGGCCACCCAAGCGCGCGAGAAGGCCGAACGCGACCTCGAGGCCGTGCGCGCCGAGACCCCCATGTACCGCGCTCTCGGGGAGCGACTGCGCGAGATCCGTGAGAAGAACCATCTCGCCGAAGCGGTCGCTGCAACCTTCCGAGGAGACAGCCGATGACCGCCGACGACCTGGCCGTGCTCATGGTGATCGCGATGGCTCCCCCCGCGACCGCCTTCCCGATCGTCTACGGGCTGACCTCGCCGTGGTGGCGCTCCCTGGTCGGCCGCGCCCTGATGACCAAGGCGGTCGGCCTGGCGCTGCTCATCGACATCTCGATCGCCTACGAGTTCCTCGGCGACGACTACGCCGCCCGCAACGCCGTCCGGTTCACCGTGTTCGGGTTCATCCTCACCGGCGTGTGGCTCCAGTTCTTCGCGCTGCTGCGGGAGAAGTGGAAGGCGCGGAAGGCGAAGCGGTGATGGACCTCACCGACTGCCCGATGTGCGGTGCGACCGCGCAGGTCCGCGACCGCTACGACCGCGAGGGCACCGACGGCGAGGTCCCGCACATGAAGACCCTGTGCATCCACGGGCACGTCTACGACGGGCCGACCAACCAGGAGGCCCCCGATGGTCTATGACCGCGAGACCGCCGCCCGCCGCGCCGAGGACTCCTACACCAACGTGCCAGGCACCTGCCAGCTCTGGACCCGCACCATGTTCGGCGCCCCCTCGGCCGGCGACCAGGACCGCGACGGCGACTCCGACGCCGTGGACGGCTGGTACAGCCCGTGCTGTTCCGCCAGCAGCCCAAGACCGGCGGCGGCAACCATTTCGGCAGCCGCGTCGTGGTCGGCCGTGACGGCATGCTGTGGCTCGGCCTCGGCGAACGCTACCAACGCGACGAGGCGCAGGACCTCTCAAACCACCTCGGCAAGGTGATCCGTATCGCCCGCGACGGTAGCGTGCCGCCCGATAATCCCTTCGTCGGCCGTGCCGGCGCGCGACCGGGACCGCTTCAAGGAGGCGCGGCGCTGGCGCTGGGGCGACGGCCTGGACGGATCGGGTTCCAGCGCCGACAGCTAAAGCGCCCGAACCTCGTCGAGGAACGTCGTGACCTCCCGCTGCAGCAGCGAGGAGCAGCGCGACAATTCGAGCGAGGCGTCCTCGACCTGGCCGCTGACGGCCTCGGAACCCTTCGCCGCCTCGCTGACCGCATCGACATTGCGCATCACCTGGGCGGTATCGGATGAGGTCGACTGGATGCTGCGGGAAATTTCCGCGGCCGCGGCGCGCTGCTGCTCCACGGAGTTGCCGATCGCCGCGGAGATCGAGGAGATTTCCCGCACTGTGCGCGCCAGCTCGTCGATGATGTCGACGACCGTCGTCGTCGCCTGCTGAATGCCGCCGATCTGGGCGGTGATCTTGGCGGTCGCCGCGGCGGTCTGACCGGCCAGATTCTTCACCTCTCCGGCAACGACGGCGAACCCTTTGCCCGCCTCGCCCGCGCGCGCCGCCTCGATCGTCGCGTTGAGCGCCAGCAGGTTGGTCTGACTGGCCACGGATTTGATCAATTCGACGATCTGGGTGATGCTGGTCACTTCCTCCGCCAGATCGGCCGAGAGGGCGAGCGCCCGGCCGATCTGGGCCGAGCCGTCGTCGATGATGGCGCTCGATCCCTCGATCTGCTCGTTGATCGCCGAGGTCGAGGCCGAAAGCTGCTCGATGGCGCTGGCGACGGTGCCGATATTGGTCGATGTCCGGTGCGTGATGTCGGCCACGGTCTGGGTGCAGGACAAGGTCCGATGGGCCGTCGCCGTCATCGCGCCGGCGATGCCTTTCATGCCCTCGGCCGAGCTGTGGACGGATTTCAGCGCGTTCTGCACCTCCGCATCGAAACGTCTCAGCCGCTCGTCCACAAGGCGGCCGCGCTCCTCCTTGGCACGCCGCTCTTCCTGCTGGGCCTGCTCCAGCCCGACCGCTTCCATCCCGGCCAGACGCAGCGTCTCGACCGCGCGCGCCATCGCCCCGACCTCGTCGGGAAGCTCCTGGCCGGCCACGGGCCTGTCGTAATCCCGCACCGCGAGCCTTTGGATCGTCGCCGTCAGCGTCTTGATCGGCGCCGCGATGCGATTGGACAGCAGCAGCGTCAGGACGCCCGCGACGAGCACGGCGAGCACGCCGATGGCGAGGAAGATATACTTCTCCATGGCCATGGACCGGATCAGGTCGCCATTGGCGCCGCGGCGCGCGGCGACGATGAAGCCGGTCAGCTTCCCGAAACTGTCGGTGGCGAGCTTGTACTTGGCCTCCGTGGCGCCCATCATGGTCAGGGCGGTGCCTGGATCGCCATCGACCATATCCGCGACATTCCACGCCTTGGTGACGAAATCCTTGAGCTTCGCCACCGTGTCCTGCGCCTGAGCCGCCGGCACGCCCAACTCGCGCGCGGCGCCGGCCATCTCCCGGGCGGCCGGCACCATCGCGTCGAGTTCGGCCTTCATGTCCTTGGACATGCGCGAGATCTTGGCGGCATCCGTCTCGTTCGTTAGAACAATCTCACCAGCCGGCCTTGAATGATTTGGATGTATGCATCATCCCTAAGATCTCAGCTTCCCGATTTGAGTAAGCAAACTAATTCCATCCCATTACCAATCAATCCATTCAAAGTCCAGCTACACATTTGGTCTTGAGAAAGCCGCGCCGGTAGACATCGGCCAACGGTATGCTTTCGAACTGGTTGGCCTCCATCGCCGCGAGATAATCGCCGCGCACCTTGGTGGCCTCGGCGGCCTCGCGGATGGAAACGCCGCGCCGCTGCCGCGCGTCCAGAAGTCTTTCGCCGATGGTCTGCATGAGGATGCGCGTTTCTTGCGCCAAGGCGGCGAGGGGCAACCGGATTTTTCGCCCGGTGCCGGCGCACGAAAAACCCTTCCGGAAGTCCGGAAGGGTTTTTTGAAAGTGGAGCGGGCGAACAGACTCGAACTGTCAACAGCCACCATGGCAAGGTGGTACTCTACCAATTGAGCTACGCCCGCATTCGCCGTTAAAGACGAAATCACCGCTTGGTTTTCGATGACGCCGCCGTTGATGCGGGTCGCCGCTCAACTGTCAAGCGATTGCAGGAATTTTTTTCGGATATTTTCCGGTGCCGGAGCCAAGCCTTTCGCCTCCAAAAGTTTCGCCGTCTCCTCGGAAAGCACCGTCTTGCCGAACGGCGCGGCGGCGGTCTTGCCGGCTTTCGGCCAGAGGAGAAAAAGCGTCACGCGCAGCGGGTAGTCGCCCGAGTGCAGGTTCGAGGCGGTCGGCATGTAGGCGCGCGAAGACCGGCCTTCGCGCCCGTCGGCGACCGCGAGCAGCTTGAGGTTTCCCGTCGTCGGCGGACGGGAGAGGAGAACGATGCAGCCGGGCGAAGAAACGGCGCGCGACTGCACGGTCTCGTCGCCGTCGGCGAAACGCACCGTGCTCCGGAAACGTCCGCCGCCGAGGACTTCCGCGCGGAAATGCGAGGCGACGAGGCCCTTGCCCGGCGTGGGCAGGACGGCGAACGGCGCCTGGCTCAGCCCGGAGGCGGGAAGGCACTCCCAGGTGTCGTAACGCAGGTCCGGCGTGTCGCCGAAAAGCCCGGCGAGCAGGGCGAAGTCGATCTCGCCGGCCTTGTTCGCCCGGTGCACGGCGACGTAGATCGGCTGGTAGGCGACCGGCGCGGCGACCCACTCGCCCTTGGCCACTTCGTCGGGCTTTTCACCTTCGCGGAGAAACACGAGCGCGGCGGCGGCGCGGCCGGAACGCAGATCGCGGAGGCCGTCGAAACTGCCCCGGAAATCCGGCGTGAAGGTGTCGCCGAGTCGTTTCTTCAGCTCGGGAAGAACGACGGGCCCGGCCATGTCGGAACCCGCGATGAGCGCGGCGCGGGCGGCGACGGCGGCGGCGAGCGAAAGGAAAAGGAGCGCGGCGTGGCGTTTCATCGGCGAAGTCTTTAGTCTTTGGATTCCGGATACACGGCGTCGATCTCCGGCCAGCGGAGGATCTTCCGGTGAAGGGTGCGGCGGGAGATGCCCATCAGTTCGGCGGCCCGGGTGCGGTTGCCGCGCGCCTCGGCGAGCGCGCGGGTGAGCAGGCGCTTTTCGTTCTCCTTCCGGGAAAGCGGGGCGGCGGCGCGCGGCGTGTCGCCCGGAGCCGGCGCGGCGGCGGGTTAGTCCACCAGCCGGTCGCCGAGTTCGGCGACATCGAGTTCGCCGCCCCGGTTCGTCACCACGGCGTTCTCGCAGAAATTGCGGAGTTCGCGGATGTTGCCCGGCCACCGGTCAAAACTGATTCAATACAGAGGCTCATACGTCAATTAAGTTAAGACAAAGCTCTCTCCCTCCTCCAAAGGCTTCAAGGAAGATGCAGTTTGAGAGTCTGCATTATTTTGGAGTACCATGGTGGAGCCGTGGAGTAACAGGAGGAGGAACTCCTCCCCAGAGCGCGCAGATGAAAGTGAAACCACAGACAAGGAGACACACAGGTGATCAGATGTTGCAGCCACAGAAGCCCCAGGCAACAGAGACATATCGAAGGATCTACATACGTTGCATGCGTCACAATATTGTACGTAGCTGCTCTTCTTCACACGTTGAGCTGCTTCACTCTTCCCTCACCCACACGAGAACCCAAAACAGGGGAGGAGGGGTGGGGTTGGAGGGGGGGAGAGGGGGGGCGGGGGAGAAAGTCGCTGCTACGCTTGCTCTTCGCCTTCTTTCCTCCTGGTGACGCGGATGTAGCAGGCGACCGCCGCGATGATGGCCGTCACCAGCCACCCCAGTATCACGTCCGCGCCCGCCACCGACCGGTCCCGGTGCCTCCTGATGATATGCCCGAAAACCGCCGGCGACATGGCGAACCCCCTCCCCACGACGACCCCAATGGCGAACGTAGAAGGTGGGTCGGCGGCCAGCAGCCCACCGGATGCCACGGCGGGCGGGGGAGCCGGCAGGTGCCTGGCCATGGCTAGGCTGGCCACAGCACATGCAGCACCCACCCACAAGAGGAGGAAGCAACCCATTTGGCCTTGTTTGCTCTTTGAGCTCCTGGGGGCAGTAGACATGCAGACCAAGATCACAGTTTTATAATATTGGTTGGCTATTGATGATTAGCTCTCGTTAATACAGGAACAGGTATGTGGACCTTGGTTTTGTCGGATTTCGCCCACTTGGAAATGCTTTATTCTACTCCGTTTCTCGATTAAGCTAAGATAAGATTGTGAGGGCAACCAGGGAGGTGGGTATTGGGGGAAGTGGGGATCAGGGAAGGGCACCACCCCAACGCAGTCTCACCCACCGTAGAGAGCAAGCAGAGATGGATTCCCAACTGCACTGGAATAGAGGGGGGGGGGGCATTCAAATCTATGCACTGATCAGCACTTCGTATTATATTGCCATCCGCTTTCCCCAAGTCCAGGTGTGTAGAAACGACACTGACTGGCTCTGACCCCTCGGCAAATACTTTAACACAGGTGATATGCAGGTGATATCATATAATAAACAAGGGCCCCTTTGTTAACCGAACAGGCTAATCTATCCCGATTAACGGCTTATGTGTGAGGAGGAAGTAGGACCCATCGCGCTCTTCTCTCTCATCAGTTGCGTCATCCTCTCGACAATTTCAGATGTCAAAGTGACCCTAAAAGATTCAAGAGTGTGTGGACTGACGACATAAGCTGCTCGATGGCCAGTTTGGAAGTTTAGCGGGCACATCATTTATAAAGCTCTGGAAGATTGTTTTTAAGTATTATGTGTAGGTGAGGACTGAACTCTATACGTTAAGTGAGCCTCTGTACCACTCACTGCCAATTGATTTAAGTTGGATACTCGAACGAAAATTGTCAGCATGATTAATGCATTACCGTTATCATCATAAGATTTTATCCCATCAAACATGATCAGAGGGGTTTAAAGACTACCTACGTGTGATTTGGGCCTCGCATCTAAACCAGGTGGTAGCTGGCCATCTTATTCTCCCTTTTACTGCTACAGGGGCAGCAAGGGCTTTTGTTTGGGTTTAGTCATTGATTTCTGCATCTCCGTTTGGTCGACACAGTTCTTCTTGGCATTCTTATAGAAGGTTTGAGAAACAGGGTTTGTGGAGGTTTAGCTTTACACACTGTTACGGAAATAAAAAGTATGGCTATTTGACCAGACAACCTCCTCACAAGATCTAGCATTTCTTTCTTCTGTCCCTGAGGAGTGGAAGTGGCAGCTTTCACATGTTTGTTGGCAGGGGCATGGGTTTGTATTTTTTTCATTTTTCTTTCTTTCTTTTGTTGGGGGTAGGGAGTCAGTGGACCACTGGAGTGGGAGTAGCATTTGGCGTGCTCTTTGGATTGGACACTGTGTGCAGATGTGTCTTAGTTTCTCTTGATTGAAGAAAGGAAAGATAGCAAATAATGGAATCTTTTACTAATCTGGACTCTGGAGAGGTGCAGGGTATTTTTATTATATTCTCAGATCTGGACAATGATTGAGATCCCAGGTCAACTTTCCCTTTGCTGGTGTATTGAAGCAGCTGGTGAACACTCATCTTACTTATTGACAGGGGGTTGGGCACAGTTCATCCACTTTACCCTGGCCCAGGTCTGCACACGTCTGCTTCGAGCTTCGCCCTTGTGCAGTTGAGCCCATTGGTGTCATGAAGGGCATTCACATACCTTCCTCACATACTCATTTATTTTTTTAATTAGCACTTTTACAAAATTTCCAAGCTGTTTCCTCACATTGACATTCAGGTTGCTTTGTCTTCTAATTTGTTTTTTTTGAAAGTGGGTAGTACCACTAAAGGTAGTAAATGAAAGAGGGATGTATAAGTGTAGTCAATGAACTCCCAAAAAATCCCTATATAAAAGCCTACACCAAGGCATTATGGCATAGACCAACCCCCTAGCAAAACAAAAAATGAGGAGTTGAGGGAATTCACATTACAAAGCACCTCCGCCCATTCCCTCACTCTAGCACAAATGAAAGATACAAGAGAGTCCTCAATTCTAGCTTCCCTCTTGAAAATCCTATTGTTACTTTCACCCTACAAAGACTAGAGAGTGACATGCAAGATCAGCCACCACACAATATTATCACCTCTGAGGGGCCACTCTTTACCCCAAGGTGCAATGAAGTGTTGCACCTCTCTTTGACGGCCAAGTGCACAAGCCCCTCCCACACCTCCCGCGAGTAGGGAGGGACACCCTACAAACAAGTGGTCCAGAGTCTTGTCCTCTTGACCACACAAGCAGCAGGTCAACTGAATGCCCAGGATGAACTGAAGCAGCCTGTCTCGAGTGGGAAGCCTCTCCTACGGGAAATCCTCCAAGTTAGGAGCTTCACCTTTAGCGGACTCTTTGGCCTCCAAACCTTTGGGATAAGGCTGTGGTGCACCTCTCTATCAGAGATGATATCATAGGCAGACCTAACAAAGAAGCCCCCCTTCTTACCTCACTTCCATGCCCACGCGTCCTCCCTGTGATAGTGCGAGGCGAAGTCGAGGAGGAGTAAGAGGTCCTAGAGCTGCTCCATCTTGACGGTCGTGAGGTCTCTCCTAAAAGTTAGCATCTAGGTGCTCCCTCAAAGTTGTGGATCAAAAGTCCAGTCGATCGACCCCAAGGGGCATGGGAAACGAAAGCGGAAAACGAAACGTGAAACGAAAGCGAGAAACGAGGCTTTAAAATTTAGTGAGAAATGAGAAACGATATACGTATGGGAAACAAGGGGGATTTTAATCATTTTAGGAAGGTTTATTTCTTTTTAGTGTATCTCCTGTATTTCTAAAATGATTAAAATATCCTTAAGTTACTAATGTTTTCTGATAACGATTATTTTTAAGTCATTAGATCAAAATCTAATGATTTGTCATTAAAAGGAAAGTAACTGACATGGCGGGGCGCGCTGTGGGCGGGAAATCGCCCAACGCGGGGAACTCACGTACGCGTGTATAATTCCATATGTATATTTCTCTGTTACTAGATAATAAGAATGTTTCTAGTTTACAATTATTTTTAACTTATTAGATTAAAATTTAATGATTGGTGATTAAGAACAAATGAAAAAAAAGCAACTAGCACAGCACGAAGCACTGGGCGGTGGACGCTGTGGGTGGAACTCGTGCTCATGCATGTAGGGTCGACCGAGTTTTGCCCAACTCGCCCGTCGCCAAGTGGCAATCGTCTATAGACTCTATACCACCCGTGATAAAGTCTAAAATCAGCTTGCAATTGAGGAGACCTATTATAATACCCACATATTAGAAATGAATTAAAATATAATATAATTATAATAATATGGTCATTTCTACCCAGATTCATCGACTCGGTGATTCGTATCGGATCGATTCTTTTCTGATCCGACACGATACGACTGAGTCGCATCCGACTCGTATTCGACTCGCATCTGACTCGGCCCTCTCTCTCCCCCTCTCCCTCTCCCCTCTCTCACTCTCACTGTGACTCGGCCCGACTCGGTCAATCCTGGGGGTGATCCTCAGTGTACCGGGCTTGCCCTGATACGATACGATACGATATGCCCGAGTCAACTCGACTCAAACCGAGTCAACAAATCATGATTTCTACTCGGCACTTCAAAATGTTGGGTTGGATGGCCGAACCTATAAACGCTGATACATAGATCGAATTCTTTGTTATCACTAGGAAGTGGGAACCGGTCTTTGCATTTGTAGACCATATGAGGTGCCCAAGATAAAGCGGCTTGCAAAGGTAAGGGCGCCGTTTAAGGGGTAAAACACGTGTAAGAATCATACAGAAAACACAAGGGAAAGGGTCGATGATTGGTCCTTTGTTTGGCATCGATCTGAAAGCGAAGAACAGCAGGTTTGGCATCGATCTGAAAGTGAAGAACATCAATAGTAGACGTCCCGAAAAGAAATATTGCATTACTCTTCTCATTCCTTTCTTTCTCTTGCCTCTTTTTGTGGGGAAGGAACTTCGCACCGGTTATAAGGCAAATGGGGCACAGAATCGATAGCACTTTTGAAGAGCATTGTTAATTATGCTGTAGTCAGATCTCGATTGGTATAACATCTGATAAGTGTTTCACTTCGATTCCCTAATATGGACAGCGCCGATCTATTCTTTCCGGGATGTGTTCTGCTGCATGCTGCAGGGCATTTGGAAGGCATTCATGGCTGGCTACTCCGACAGTGTTTGGATGTGATTGGAAGTATGATTCGGGATCGAGAATAAGTAGAGCTTTCCCGAAGACTTTTTTCTTTGGGAAGAAAATGATTGCAGGACAAACCTCCTGATATATGCACACAAACTTGGTGGCAGATGGACCAAATGCAACCACAAGATATGCACTCCATGTCAATAGAATTTTTTTTTCTCAAACTAAACCATGAACATCAACTTAATTTCTCTCTGGTCGCGATCTTTTACTTTTTAACTTCAGAGAGAGAGAGAGAGAGGTGTACATGAACATGCACATGCACATACACGGTGTGAGGTACTTCGCAACAAAATTAATAAGACCTTCATTAATTGTGATATATTGAACTCCCTGCTTGGTCTGTGTAGTGGAGAACCTTCCAACTATGTGGAAGCTTCATAGACTTCGCGCGGGTCTTCCTTGCGTGCCGCCTCTGGATTGATCGCGTGGCCAGCCAGCCGAGTTGCGTCCGCCATCAAATGACCGCCGATAGAGCGGGCGGCACCTGTAATCGGAGAGGCTAGCAGGCCGGGGAATCCGAGCAGTCCCTTGCCAACGTCAAGCGTCTGCTGGACGACGCCCTTGTCAGCAGTCCCGCCAAACATGCCCTTGATAGCGTCGATATTCTCGTTTGCGGCGTTCTTTATTTCTGGGACGATATCCGTGACCGCATTGCCTTGAGGCGTGCGAAGTCGCTTTATTTCTCCAGCTAGTGTTCGCGCAGCGTCAACGTCTCCGGCGGCATCGGCATTTCGGAGCGCGGTTTCGAGCCGTCCGAGATCAGCCATCAGCCGCCATACTTCTGCAAGAGGGCGTCAATGTCGTTCTTCCCGGCCGGCTTTTCATTGAACGAAAGCGTCTCGCGTGCTGGCCCCTGATTTGGACCATGAATGATATCGAGATAGGCGTTCTTGACGCGCCGCAGATTGTCCTTGAGCTGATCGGTAGTCTGGGACTGCTCCAGATTTCCGACCGTCGCCTGCAACAGGGCAAGCTCTTTCTCAGTGATCGAGCCGAGTGCGCCACCGGTCGGCGAAGCCGCACGCATTTTAGCCAGAGTATCAAAACCGGTATTGGCTTTCACGGTATCGAGAAGCCCGGCAAGATCTCGTGCCGCGGTGCCGCCGATATTCGATAACAGGCCACCCGTCATGCCGGTCGTTGGCAAGATCGAATCATCAATCGTCTTAATGGCGCGATCAATATCGGTCGTGACGATTTCGGCCGTAGCCTTCGCTTGCTTGTCTTTTTCGGGCTGGGCTGCGGCCTTTTCAGCCGCTTGTTTGGTGGCCGTATCGCGCCAGACCTTGGGGTTTGCGCCAGGTGGGACCGGCGGGATAACAGGGCTGGCGGCCGGAGATCCCGGGGGAGAAGCAGGAGACGGGGCCGGCTGAGGCTGCGGCGTTTCTTGCGAAGCGGGCTGATTGGGCGTGACGGTCCTTTTCGCTGGGTCAATCCAGCCATATTGCTCGTTGCCGAATTGATCTTTGCCGATAACGCCGTATGTTGGTTTCGTGGCCGCGCCAACAGGCTCAGCCTGACCGGTCTTTGGATTGACGCGATATAGATTTTCGCCAGCCACTTTGAAGTCAAACGACGGTTGCGCCATTTGCTGCTGAATAAGCGTATTCGCAAGCTGCGTGCCCATCTGGCGCACGTAGGGATTTTCGGAGCGCAGCATTTGCGCGATCTGTTCGCGCGAGCCACCCTGTGGAGCTGCGGCCGGCGGAGTCGCGGGAACGCCACCACGAGACTGAGCGCTTACGTCACTCGGGGATGCTCCTGCCATGACAGGAGGCGTCCCGGCGCCGCCAAAGAACCGATGGTCCTTGATGTCAACGCCCGTGCCGTTATCCCACGACGGCGCAGGGCGCCCGAGCGCGGCCTGAGCTTTCGGCGCATAGAAATGAGTTGCTCCACGGGTCGGATCGTCACCTGTATATGCACGATCGATTGCGGCGGTTGCCTGCTGGAATTGCGGGGAGTTGGGGTCCATGGCAGCCATTTTGCCGCGGCCCTGCGCCGTATTGAACGGCTCAAACTGCATCGACTTCTGAAGGACGCCTTCGACGGTATCGCCACCAAAGTTTCCTGATGCAGCGCGATTACGGACCACGTTGGCGACCGCCTGCAAGCCCTGCGGGCCTTGATTGCCGGCCTCCGCAAGCAACGCGCGGGCGAGCATATCACGGCTTCCGCCGGAAGGCGGATCAAGCGGGGAAGCTTCGTCGTTGGCGTATACTTTGCCATTCGTTGGAGCGGTCGAGATTGGCGCGGCAGAAGGGGCTGGCGTTCCGGCCGGAGCTGGCGTTATCGGCTGGCCGGACCCCAAGAGGAAATCCGCAATAGCTGCCCGGCCCTCTTTCTCTTCCTTCTTGTTTTTCTGCTCAAGCATTCCAGCAGAGAATGTATCGCCAAGTTGGGCAACGCCCTGCATCCAGTGCGTCATGGGCTTCTGACCCATGCCCTGCTTATACAAGGCATCCGCAAGCGCTCGACGACGAAGAATAGTTTCGGGAGTGTATGAACCGGCGTCAGCAGCCATCAGCCCCACCCGCCCATGATGCCACGCAAGCCAGTGCTACCAAGACCGAACAGGCCGGACATCATCCCCATGTTGGACTGGTTCTGCATCTGCGCATTCAGGTTGCCCTGATTGAGGGCCATCTGATTGGCTCCGATAAGATCAGTTGGGGCAACGCCCGTCGTTGGCGTGCTTTGGTAAGCGGGGTTGGACACTTGCGAGCCTGACAGGAGGGCGCTGATCTCGTTGAGCGGCTGATTGCGCTCGGTAAGCGCTGATCCCTCAGCCGTCTTATAGGCATTAAGATAATTCGTATCGTAGGCATTCTGCCGCTGCGTTGAGAAGTTCTGCATCGCGCGATCGTAAGCAGCCGTACCGGGCCGAACGCCGGAATTTATCAGCTTGCTATTGAGAGCTTGTTCCTGCTGCTGCCACTGCGGATCGAGAAAGCCCTTCTGAATATTCGCGATCTTGTTATCGCGGGCCGCATCGATGCTGAACGGAGTGGAAAGCACATCCTGAATGCGCTTGGACTGGTCAACACCAATCTGGCCAAGCGTCTGCTGGGTCTGATTGCCGAGATCGTACAGCTTCTGCTGTTCTGGCGAATATTCCTGGGTGGAGGAATACTTTGGCGTTCCGTCCGCCCAAGTGCCGTTCTGCGTGTATTTCAGCGTCCCCTGTGGGGTATACTGATCCACCATATTAAGCTGCTGCTGCGTCGTCGCAGTCTTCGTATTTGCGGCAGCTTGCGCATTGGCAAGAGCGGTCGGATCAGGAGCCGCCGGAGCGCTGGGAGCTTTCATCAATCCACCTGCATTCATGGCGCAACATGCGGAAAACCAGCGCGTCGTTTTCCCGACGCGGGCCATAAAACTGCTGTTGCGAGTGTTCGAAAACGAAACCCATGCGCGGCAGAATCCTGCACATGGTCTTGTTGCGACGCTCTGTCGTCGCCGTGAGCCTGTTCGCCTTCAGTTGAGTGAAGACGTAACGAAAAACTGTCTTGATGGCGTCCTTGCCAAATCCGCGAGGCCCGTAGATCGTGACCTCGATATTGGAGCCGTTCCACTGGTTGAACACAGCGCCGGCACGAAGATCATGGCCATCGATCCATCCGATCGCCGTAAAGGGGGGATGTATCGGCTTCCTAAGCCCCTCTCCCACCCACTCGGCAACTGCTTGGTCGCAACCAAACAATGGCATCATACGTAGGCGCGACCCGTCTCATAGGCGACATTGAAGCCATTCACCTGGAGCGTGACTTCTGGTGCATCGGGGGCCGACGAAAACCATAGTCCGCCACCCCAAACACCTTCACCCCACATTGCATCGGGGAGTCCTTCGGACTGGATGTTGACCACCATTCGGATGGACATCCAATGACCGATCCCAGAAGCGGCAAGCCAGTTGGTCTGGACCGCGATCTCTTCAGGCCACGTCGACTGATCCCACGCCGACAAGTCCCACTCAGCGCTTAGTGCTACAATCGATTCCTGTACCGAAAGAGGCGCGTTTTCCTTGAAGTCGGTATTAAAGGCGATTGCTGGCGTTACGCGCCCGTCCGTCGTAATAAGCGGCTGACACTCAACCCAGCGCTTATTGACGCCCGGCGTACCGTAAGCGTGAAACGCCGTCATCATGTCAGCGACAATACCTTCGCCGTCATCCGTCCCGTTTCGGTCGGCTTGATAAACGACGCCGTTATTGCCGCCGCCGAACAGATTGTCGTTCAGCAGTTCCCAACATGGGAAATTGTGACCCGTATATCGGCACCAAGCACCCGTGATGGTGTTCATCACGTATTGCTCTTGCTCGGTATTCTCGGCCACCGGGACGTTCAGGATCGCACGCGTACCCTGCGGATAGCTGATGAGTTGCCATCCGAAATTGTCCTTGTAAGCCCTCGCGCTCTCGTTCATCACGCGCTGGATGCGCTCTGTCAGCGAGACCTTTACCGCAGCAGCACGCTCGAAGATCATCGCCCGAGACAGCGGCAGCACGCCGTCAATGCAAATGATCGCTACGTCGGCGCCAACCTTCGTAAAGCAGCGCCGGCCGATCGGAGCGCCCATGTTGAACACACCGACCAATGACCAATCATTCGGAGCATTGTCGGGATCTGTGCCCTGATAGATGATGACCTGACCGCGGGATGTAATGAACACCGCGTAATCATCTGGTCCATTCCCGGCGTCCAGTGACCATGTTGCCATGGCCATCAGATACCCGCCCATCGTCATGAAGCCGCCAAGCTCAAATGACGTTGCGGTGCCCTGAATGGCGTCTACATCCAGGTAATCGAACGACGTAGAGTTGTTCTTGATGGCGAATATGCGATTCTTGAAGGCATTGACCGTAACCCATTCCGTTGCGTCAATGCCGGAACCTGTGATAGTCGCTGTCGCCCATGATGTGCCGTCATAATAGAATGGCGTATCATTTCCATTCACACAGAACAGAAAGTTTCCGCCGGTCGTCGCGATGTTGATGAACTGCACCCGGGCATTCGTTAGCCCGTTGACCTCGGTTGAAACCGAATCCGTCGTGACATTAAACACACGATCATCGGAGGCCGCGAATAGTTCGGCGGCGCTCACACCCTGGTACGCCATCAGAGATTCAACAGGAAGTCCTGTATTCGTATCGGCGTGCCGGATATAGCCCTTACGAAGCTCAACCCACGAAGTTTGCGGGAACCAGTTGACGAGCCGGATCGCGTGATCCTTCGGCATTTGCGCCACCGGAAACTGTGCATCCCATCCCCAAATGGGAGGTGGGATAGCGGTAGCAGAAGACGCGAGCTGACGAACGGACGGAGTACGCGATCTTTTTGAAGGCGCGGCCGCAGTCAGTCTCACGGATTTCCAGGCCCCGGCCAAAATCCATCTTGGATATTCTGCGTTCCAATAAGGAACGGACCAGTCCGACGATTAAGGAAAAGATCAGGGTTGCCGCCATCACGCGCGGTTAGCTGGCTGACATAATCGTTATACTCAGCCTGCATCGAGCCATAGTCGAAGCCCTTAATCTGCCAGTAACGCCACTTCACACCCAAGATCATTGCTTGCGGATCGAGCGTTGGCTCGTCCGTGTCGGCCGTCATCGTATTGGCAAAGGAGCCGTCAATCTTCTTGACCCAATTGCGCGACACGTATTCCCAGACCAGCGCATCAGGCGTTGACTGTGCTGTGGGCGGCGGCCAGATCATGAGATTGGTCGGAGCGCGGCCCCGCTGACGCCACCGAATGCGCGGACCAGTCGCAAAGATGCCCGACTCGATATACTGCCACATCTGCGGGCTATCGGGCCCGATCAGCCGCCAGTGATTTGTCCGGTCCCACCAGGTTTGACCGATGTAACGGTCAAAGTCGTCAGGAAGATCATAAATCTGCTTGGCGAAGGTCAGTGAAGTCCCAACCGCGGTTGCGGTCGAAAGCATCTCGACGCGGACGGCATTGGCATCGATCACCTCCGTGATCATCTGCGCCTGCATCATGCCTTCGCCGGACACGTTGTAGGTTGTGTCCAGCCCAGCCGTGCTTGGGATGTTCGAGATGATTGCAGAGTTTAGCGTTACATCGCCCGTGGTGATCGTGGGCGCCGCGACATTGAGAATGAACTCGCCCTGAAGCTGCGTCCAATCATAGTCGCGATAAAGCCCCTGCCCTTCCCGGTTCGCAAGCGCCATCATCTGGATGGTCTGCTGATCGGTTGAGCCAGCCACGATCGCCGGAGTACTCAGACCAAGTTCGTTACATGCGGTCTGAATGATTTCGAGCAGGTTCATCAGCCAGCAGCGCCAACCAAGCCAACCCAAGTCGTAGGCGACGTGCGCCAATAGATATTGGTACCGCGCGCAACCAGCGGAGACGTGCCAGTCGTGGCCGTATCACCGTTGATCGATTTGTCGGTGCCCGGATATACCAGCAACGCATTGCCAGAGGTGTTGGCGATGACATACGGCTGGCACAGCTCGGCATCGGCCGGAAGCTTGAAGCCGGACGATGCAGCGCCCGTTACGCTCAGAAATGTCGCGTCCTTCAAAAGCTGAAATGCGTCGGCGTTGGTCGTGCCGGCGCCCGTCGCGGTGCCCTGAACAAAACCCAGACGAACGGCAGCCTCCACTTGAATGCCGACGCCGCCCAAATCACTGGCAAGAGCCATCAGTTAGTCTCCTCTTTGCGCGGACGGCCTGGGCCTCGCCGCGCTGGTTCTGAAGTCATTGCCGGTGTTTCCGGCGGCGTAATTCCAGCATCGGCAATGAGCGCCTTGAGCTGTTCGATCTGCGCCTTCATTGCCTCCATTGCGTGGTGGCTTTGGCCGGCACCCGCATTTCGCAAATATTCCTTGGCGCGATCAGCCAGCGTTTGCCCCATCGGGATCTGCGTAATCGCCGAATCCGAGATGTTGGCCAGTTGCTGGATGCTGTAGATGTTGAAGGCCTGAAGCTGCTTTACGGTCGAAGGCTGTGAAGGGAAAAGCAATTCAAGCGGCGTTCCACTCTGGGAGTGGTCTAATCCAGCCTTGAACGCTTCGTATTGCTTGGGAAAGCGGCGCCTATGGAAATCATCCGCTGCAACCGAGACAGGTTCTTTCTCGCCGGGGTTCATGATCGTGACGATTTCGATGTCGTCATAGATCGGTGCGCCGGCCAGTTTAGACTTATGCTGCGAAAGTTCGGAGTGAACCGAGAACTTCACAAGCAACTGAGCATCGTTTGCAAAGACGGCAATACCGTCAGGGGTGTAAGACTGCGGATTGAAATCCATAAGCTCCTCATAGGAAAACCCGCCAGCGGGTGCTGACGGGTCAGGTTGATGTTACCGGGATCAAGTGCCCGCTTCAGGGATCGTATCGACGATCGGATAGTTCAGGACGCCCGGAGCATTAGCATCGGCGCCGCCATTGGCAGTCGTCAGCGTAATGCCATAGACGTACAGACCCGAGGTGCCGGCGTCGTCCAACTGGCCGGGATCGGCAGTCGCGGCAAGCGGCGCATTCGCGAGGGCCGAAGCCTCAACACGGATTGCATCGCAAGTGCCGTAGACCTGCACCCAACCGTAGTTGGTGGCAGATGCAGCGGCCGGAGCAACACCAACCTTCTTGCCGTAAACGTCGGTTGAGGTCGAAAGCATAACTGCTTCAAACGCTTCATCGAACGTCACGACATAGCCGAGGCCAGTTGCGCCACCAGTGCCATACTTCACGAACGTCCAAACCGAGTTGTCGGTTGCGGTGACCTGCTGACCGACAGCAAACGGGATCGTCTGCGTGTACGGGTAGAGCGACGTGGACTGCTCAGGATAGACCTGAGCGAGATTGACGCCAAGTTGACCGGAGGTCGCGTAAGGAATAGCCATGTGTGTGTTCTCCTTACGAGTTGAACAGAACGCCCTGGAGGCGCCGGTTCGAGATGGTCATGTTGCCCGCCCAGCCCATGAGCTTCACGGTCGCATCCTGGTTGACAGACATGCGCTTCGGGCCAATGGCGTTGAAGTTACGGTCGCGGTGCGGCCGATACTTCAGGTAGCGGGAGTTGATGAAGTACATGGTGTTGGTGGGGCAGCCGCCGACCGGAATCGGATCGGACGAGTAACCCTGGAAGCCACCATCCATGATGACCTTCGCGCCACGATACTTGAGGTACTCAAACCCGCTTTCGCCGGTCTTCACCTCTTCGGTGCGCTGGATTGCCTGCAACGACTGGTTATAGAGCTCCCAGAAGTTGTTATCAGCGACTACAAGGTCAACCTTGTCAGTGCCGCGAACAAGCTGGTTCGCAACGCCGTCCATGTAGCCCTTGATGTTCGCAGCGGTAGCAGCCGCGCCACCGTCAGCAATGGCAGCGAACTTGATGTTCTGCCAGAACTGCCAAGTGCCCGGATCGATGCCGCCGACCTGCGTAACGGTCGGGGTCTTCGAAATGAGCTGCTGGAGGCCACCGATCGACTTCGGGGTCGTTCCGTCCGAGTAGATACCGGTCGAGATCAGGGCTTCGAGCGAACGCTCAGCGTTCGACACGCGGCCACCAACCAGTTCAATCATGCGCTCCTCGCCTGCGTTCTGGAGTTCTTCCAGACCGGAGACGGAGACCGACACGGCAGACTGACGGATCTGATACACCGCGGCAGAGAAAATCTGCTGCGGGGCAATGTTCAGCGTCTCATAGCCGCTGTACCACTGCGTGGTGCCGTTCAGAGCGTATTCGAGTTCTTCCCAGATGGTGGTGCCACCATCAACGGGAGAATACGAACGGGTGTTGCCGCGTTCGCGAAGCTGGCTCAAAAGAGCCATGTTGCGGGTCACGTTGTCCGCCGCTTTCTTGGAGCGGTTTTCAATCGTGGTCGCAACGATATCGTCAATAGACGGATTTGGCGTAGCCATATCGTTGACCTTTATTTAAGCCCGCGTCATTGCCGAAGTTGATGGATGGCGTTGCGCACGTCGTCGTAAACGTCTCCAGAGCTAACCGGGGGCTTGCGTGGCGCTGATGCACCGTTCGATGAGCCCTTGATGCTCACAGCGGCTTTTGCGGCTTGTGTTGCCTTCGCCTTGAGGGCTTCGGTCTTGGCCTGCTCTGTCTGCTGCGTCTGCTCTGCGATCAGCTTGGCTCGCACGTCTGGATTGATCCAAACGGCTTGCTCATAAGCTTTGTCCAGCCACTCCTGAGGCGATGCATGCGGGTTTGCCTGCTTCACCATGGGGAGGATATTGAGAATATCGCCCTCGACTGCCGCATAGTGCGGCTTGCCTTGTGCGAACTTCTCCACCACCCCCATCGTCTGGTTCTGGAGGAAGCCGTTTAGTTGATTTTCGAGATAGGAGACTGTCTGCGTGAGTTGCGACACCATCGGATCATACGTCGGCGCTTGTGGCGCAGGCGGGTTTGATGCGAGGTTTGCGAGATCGACGCCGTATTGCTGAGCAAGCTGTGCAATGGCCGCAGGTGCATTCTGCTGCAATGCATGGTGCGCAGCCATCAAGGCGTTGAGCGCCTGATCCGGTTGCAGTCCAAGCTTTGCCGCTTCCTGTGCGACCGGCGCAATCATCTGCTCATAGCGCCGTTTTTGGTCCGACCACTGGCGCCCGCCTTCATTCATCTCAGCTTCCCGCTTTGCGACCGCTGCTTGAACAGCGGGGGGAAGAGATGCCCAAAGGGCTTTCGCGTCAGCCGCCCACGGACCTGGAGCGTCAACCGCAGCCGTTGAGGGCTGGGTGATTGGCTTTGGTGCCGCGTCGGGGGCGGTAATTACTTCGGGCGCAGCCTGTTCAGGCGCTGCCGTTTGTTCTTTCGGAAGAAACTTGCCGTCAGGACCGCGCTGGCGATCTGCCTTCGCTGGCTCCGGCTGCTCGTCCGTTTCTACAATGGGATCGGGCTGCTCGCCCTTTAATTGCTTGATCGCTGCGGCGACGTCATTGTGAACTTCGTCGCGCTGTGAGACAGGTTCGTTCGCTGCGGGCGTTTGAGCGTCCACAGTCTCGATGTCTTCAATATCCAAGCAGTTATTCCTCGTATTGGCGGATTTGCGGCCGGTAACCGGCCTTCACCATCTGAGTGGCTACAGCCACGTCGCGGATGACTTCCCTTACGCTGTCGCCCTGTCGTCGATCAGTGCGCTCACGGTCGTTGCCCTTCTCGACAAGACCGGCTTCCCGCGTCCAACGTCGGAAGACGGATTTGCTGTCCGTGCGCCGACCGTCTGAATAGCCGTGATGCTCAAGCTGCGAGCCAAGATCATCGGAGATGACACGCACGCCACCTGATGGACGCGAATACAGCTTTTCCTTCTCCACAAAGCCGTGTTCATCGGCATCGGGATGGTCGGGTCGATAGGTCCAGGTTGTCATTTCTTCTTCGGCTTCGGTTGCGCGGCCTGCTTGGCCTTGATTTCAGCCGTCTTGGTCGCAAGCTCTACCTTGCGTTCGTCTGCATCGGCCGCGCGTTGATCGGCAGCGACGGCCATTTCTTCCTCACGGCGCGCGGTGCGTTCTTGGATTTCCGCGTCACGTTCCATGGACTCCGCGTTGATCTGCGCTTCCCGCTCCTTGGTCTGCATGTCGATCTGTGCCGACTGCACTTTGACCTGATCGTCTAGCTGCATCTCCTCGCGCTTCATGTTCAGTTCTTCGCGCATCATCTGCAGCTCGGCCTGCATCTTCTGCATTTCGAGCGCCTGTTTCTGCTGCTCATTGGCCATATCCATCTGGGCCTGCTCGCGATCGATTGCGGCCTGCTCCTGCTGGCGCTGGCTTTCCATCTTTTGCTTTTCGATCTCAGCGTTTGCCTTGATCTCTTCAGGCGAAGGAGGCTGTGGCGGCGGGTTCTTCGACTTCTGCGTCAGCTTGTCGACGGCTTGCTCCCACGCGCCCTCAACGTCACGGCCAACGCCAAAGCGGCGAAACGCGAACATGATCGACTGGCCCAGCGCAGGCACAAACTCAGGGACTTGCGCCCCAACCATGACGGCCTTCTCAAGAAAGCCACCCAGCGCCGTGAACATCTCGACCACAGCCTCTTTCTCGGCCTGCCGGTCGATGGCAATCGTGGAATCTGTCTCGATGTCAATGCGGAACGTCCGCATCTTGTCGTTCTTCAGAAGCTCGATAGCCTTGGCGAACAGGTCTTTCGCCGCCATGTCGATCTCTTGCGCCTGCTGCTGTTGCAGCGCCTGCATTTGCGCAGGATCGGGCTGACCATCCGGCCCTTGGCCCGGCTGCATGGGAGGAGACGGCGGCGCCTCGCTCGCGAGCTCCTCACGAATGAACGCCAGCATCCCGGTCATCTCTGCCAGGATCTCAGGCGAGAACTGCTCCGAAATGATCTCAGCAGCGATAGCAAGATTGTCCCGGCAGAAGCGCGCTACCTCTGCCTGCCGGTCTTCCAAACGAAGCGTGGCAAACTGCCCCTTGATGCGCTGCTCTGTCGCCGTCTTGGTCGCCCCACTCGACTGCCCGCGGACGATATCCGAAATGCCGGTAATCTCGTCCATCCGGCGCTTGGTGATCTCGAATGCTTCCTGAAGCTTGACCAGCGCCTCAACAACGTCTTTGAGCGGCACGAAGTCCATGGCGCCCTCAAGTCCGCCCTTGGACGAGAACTCGGACCACTTCTGAACGGCAATAAGCCGGTTGTCAGCGCCCTCCTGAAGAATGCGCTTCAGCTCAGGGATCGAAGCGTCATAGACGCCGTTGACCCGCACAGCATCCGTCAGCGCCTTGATGCGAGCCGTCAGGTTGTCCAGTTCTTCAGCCTGATCGATGTACTCGACATAATCAGGCACCGGGACGAGACAGTCATTCGTCATCGTCGCGTAAAGCGGACGGGCGCACGGCCAGAAATTCTGCAAGCCAAGTGGATCGGGATCACGCTCGAGCGGGGCTAACGGATAGCCCTCCGCAATAAACACGACTTCACGGTTATTCTTGTCCCAGATTTCCCAGACGGCAGCAGTCTTGCGCCCCTTCTTGGGCTTCTCCTTGCCGCCATCGTCGGTATCCCTGAAGGTCTCTTCCTTCAGCGGTATCAGCTCGACAATCGATTTGCCCTTCTCGGAAGTCGGCGCATTCTTGAAGCGCGTCCGCAGCTCACGCCGGGACATGAACTCACGCTTTGCAACCCACCAAACCTCGTCCCACGTCGCAGCGGGACTATGCCGGAAATTCTTCCAGCCAACATAGTCCTGATAGACCTTTTCCCACGTTACGGGGCGTGGGGCTTCGGTCGGCTCACCGGGATTCTCATCGTCAGCCTCACGATCCGCCTTAGGCGTCGCCTGCCCTTCGTCGTCTGACGCATTCGGCCCTGGGTCTTCAGGCGTTCCGTAAGTCGGCTCATACCGATTCCAGATGACACCGCGGCCCGGCAGGAGATAGTCCAGCACGGACTGTTTCGCGGACTGGTGGAAACCGCACTCCTCAATCGTCACCTCAAGAGATCGCTCAAGGATCATCGAGGCATAGCGCGCAATCCGGTCCTTATCGAGATAGCGACGATCTACAATCGGGTCCGGCGCCTGTTTATAAACTGCCGGCGCAAGCGTCTGGACGTTCGACCACAGCGCGTTGAACTTGTTCGAATAGTCCGGCCGACCGTCCGATAGCTCTTGCCGCTCGTCACGGTATCGCTTGACGATGCGCTCGCAACGCTTCTCCCACTTCTTAAATTCCTGGGAATAGCCTTCGAGCTGATCCAGCCAGAACTGCGTAAACTCTGCGTCCTGGTTGGCCTGTGTGTCTTCGGTCATCAGGCGGGCAGCGGCGACCAGCTAATGGTGATATCGGCCGCCGTACCCGTACCCGTCACGATCTGAAGGCCATTCACGAGCGTGATGTCATAGAGCATATAGCCAAGGCCGGCTCTGGTCGTGTCAACGATGGCAACCGCATTGCTCGTGCCGCCCGTCGCATTGTCATAGACGGTCGCAGTATTGGACGAGGCGCCCGCCTTGTTGATGGCAATCGCATGCAGCACACACGGGCCGGTACGAATGGCCGTTGTCGTATTTGTCGCGATGTGAGTGTAATTAAACCCATCAGCAAGAATGGCCATTCAGATTCTCTCTCGTCTGCGCGGTTCGTCTGCCTGCGCCTGCAAAATGTCTGCGTATGTCGGCATGTCCCAGCCTGGCGGTGGCGTACCTCCGGCCACCACGAGGCCCTTCGGAGGAGCTTTTGGCTTCTCGGGGACAATCACGCGGTAAGCCATCGCGAGATACCGATAGGCATCCGCTGAATGGCTCGACCAATCGTGCCGCGGTTCGTTCTTGAACGTCCGCACCTTCTCATCGTATTCAGCGCGGTACTGGCGCAGCGCCTCGATCCCGTCCGCGCATCTGGTCTTGTGAAACCAGCATTTCGCCATCGTCAGCCGGCCGGCGTTGATGCCGTCCATAACCTGATGATCGGGAACCAGACGTGGCTTGCGGCCCAGATTGATCAGAGTCTCAACGCGGGTGCGGCCCGTACCAAGCTCTTTCACCTTGGCGTCGTGTGGCACCCAGTCGCTATAATCAAGCGACCAATTATAAGGCTTTGCTTCAAGCTGCTTCACAAGGTCTGGGATGACCTCGTTATGCGCCCCCTCGATGTGATCGATAATTCCGATCTCGCCAGCGACAACCTGGAACATCCAGATTGCCATGTTGGCGCCCTTGCCAAGATCCCACACCGTATGGACCGGCAGGCTTTCATCCCAATCGAAATCGACAATTCGGCCATCACGCTCGGCTTCGGCAATCTCCTTGCCGTAATAGGCGCCGAGAATGGCCGCATCGAACGAGCATTCAAATTCCTGCTCGTATTGCTCTGCCGTCATATCCTGACGCGCTTCGTCCAATTCGGACTGTGGCAAAATGCCCGTCTCGGACGCACGAAGCATCACACGGAACCAGGCGTCGCTTAGCCCTGCTCGCTCGTAGATGTCGAAGAACTCGTTTCGACCTTTTGGAGTACCAATGAAAGTTGCCCATCCCGCTCGGTCAGCGAGCATAGGTCGTATAACCTCCCCCCAAACGGAGGGTCGCATATCGGCATACTCGTCAAGAATAACACCGTCCAAATACGCCCCTCGGAGTCGATCAGGGTTATCCGCCCCGTGGATACGGATACGGGCTCCGTTGACAAGCTCAACCCACAACTCCGCTTCGTTCTTGTCCGCCATCGCCGGCAGGGAAAATCGCTTCAGATATTCCCATGCCACTTCCTTGGCCTGCGCCAGAAAAGGCGCGACATAGGCGTACCGGCCATGGGGCGTATCAAGCTGCAGCGCACGAGCAATAATATCGTTGATGCACGCAACCGTCTTGCCGCACCGCCGATGAGCCACCAAGGCAGCCCACCGCTCTTTCCGTCTATGGTAGTTCCAGAATACTTTCCGCGGCGAGTACGGGATTACGACGGTTGCCACGTAAACACGATCGGGCCACCCTCTTTGCCCGACACCTCGGCCGTTACATTCGCAAGCTTGGCGTGGACATAAGGAGCGGCGGCTTTTGCAGCGTCAATTCTGATGTCTTGCGGCTGCTTGTCATCCCGAAGCACGGACAGCATATAATCCAGCGGAGTCAGCCCGCTCGCCTCGACCTCGGCGGCCTTCTCAGCGGTGCGCTTGTTGATCGCGCCCTTGGGCCGCCCGCCCTCCCCCTTTTTGAAGGCCACCTAAATCTCACCTATTTTAAGCCGGACCGCCGTTCGAGAACTGCCCCAGCTCTGCCAGCACCTCGTTCGATTCCTTCATCACGTCGTCCGCGTACCGCTCAAGGCTTTCCGTCACACGCGCCTGGTGCTCAAACGCTGCGTTGACCTTCTCGCCGGCCGCTAATGACTTCTCACGTGCCGCCTGTGCTTTCTGCTTGAGGGCAGCCAGTGAATCCCGCAGACCAGTCCGATTGCTGATCACTGGCATTGCCTTGAGCGGTTCGTGGTCCATGATTTTCTGTGTGATTTCGTTGGCAGCGTTCAGATTCAGCACTTTCTTCGTCAGCGCCCTATCCACGGCTCCGAGATCAGACGGGGTAACTTCTTTCCTCGTGGCTCTGAGATTGAGAGGGGAAGTCGGAAACCGTCCTTTGCCCCACTCCATGCTCCGTACCTCTGATTGAATGTGTGAGGTTGCTTGTCTGATTTGGGGAGGAGATCGGCCGATCTTGCCGTGCAAGTCATCACGAAAAGGACCAGCAATGACCCGAAAAATCCCAAACTGAAGCCAAGCCAGTATTGTTTCAAGCCACCACCATTGCCTTGGCTGGCTCCTGTGCGGTCATCGGATATGGTGCCATATCTAGCAAGAAAGGGAACTCCAGATACTGATCAATCTTTTTCGGCATTCTCCGAGCTAGGGAATGTTCAAATCTTTTAATATGGAAGCACAAGACCAATGGAAGCCTTCTGATGGACATTTGCTTCAGTGAATCCTGCCGCATTTCACAGTGTTGACAATATAACTTCTGATCAGAGCCCAACTTCTCAGGCCTTGTAAAGAGATCCAAGCAACCAGTGAGAGTTGATGTTCTGCGGCTTTCACTTGTTTTATCAGTTGATTTTGTTGTATTATTGGATGGTTCCAGGTCCAGAGATAAGTCGACACATGGGTCATATGTGGTGGATGTGAACCCACAGACTGCACACATGACATCTGATCTCAGAACACCAGAGAAAACTCTATGAGCAATGCAATGACAGTCTCCAATTCCTACATCAAACATGGTACGAGAGCCCAAACTAGCAATCAGTAACATAACTGTTGGCTCCATTTCCATCTGTTCAAATAGTAGATCACCAAACTATTGTAAAATATCAATCTTTTACCTTTGTTATGAAAGCTAGATTGCTCCTTCTCATGTATTCCATCAAGCATTGAGATGAAAAACTCATGAGCATCCTGTTGCTCATAACAGGCAAGGTTTGATGCATGCTGCCACCAACTGCAGGAAAACAAGTTATCCAAGTTACTGATCTCATGTTCTTGTTGCTGATGTAATGGGAAAGAAAAGAAACCCAAAATGACACAAAAAAATGGACTTGGAATTGTCCTGAGTCATGGTGTGCGATTACAAAAAATTGTCATATACTTCATAACGTCTCTGACAAGTGCAAGCTTAAGCATCAATAATCTGAAAGTGCTCTTATTTTCCAACTGAAGATGTATTGGCGGGAAACCATTATACACGAAAGGAGTGAAGCCTGAAGGTAAACTATACATTCAAAGCTTGGCACTCAAAAATCCTTACATAGAACTTAGGTAACTGTACAGGGAGACATTTATAAAGATAACTGTAAATATTATTTCCATTCCGAACGTCAATTTTGAGGTTGCCTTGTACGAACATGTCACAAGTGAAATCATAAATGTGTCCAAATTATGACCATTTCCATTTTGTGCATGGATTTGTGCAGTGAATAGGGTGACCAGAAATTGCTCCAACGACAAAATCTGACCAGAAAGTGAGAACTAACCATTCAAAAGCAGATCACTCCTACAGACTACAGTTGCACTACTACGTTGTGAAGTATCCTGCAATCTGCAATTGATCCTGAGGATCAGTCCACTAAGCAGGGTATATCACAAAAACTTTTCTGCATTGAATGTTTAACTAGCTTTTTCCATTGAATCATTCTCCTCTATCGTTAAACCTCACAAGAGCAAGAAAGAGGGTGGATAAATTCTAAGCATAGAAAAATGTCTCAATGACCAGCCCAGTCAGACGGGCAGCATCATGCAAAATCCTCCCTGTGGGAAGGCCAAAGGCGTAATTCTAACAATGGTTGGTTGAAAAAATAAATCAGGGGGAAACTCCCCATACTTCGCTAATGCATGTATGCGTCTATTTTCTGTTAATAATGATCTTCATTAACTCAGTTTCTTTTTTCTTTTTTCTGGCAAAAGGACTGGTAAAGATCATTTGACACTAGCCAATCATCAAGCTATATCGTTTTTTTTGGAAGGTGATCTAGCTGTACTGATATCTGGCCAAGTAAAACATATTACATCTTGGACACTAAGCATATTGATAAGCAAGAACAACCCATCAAAGGTCGATACAGTTGCATGCGTGCTATAACAATAACCATCTTAAGAAATAGATGCATGTGTTCAAGCCAGTTCAGGGCTGAAATGACGACGGGTGTGTCAGTGATGCCCGGCCCTATCTAGGATTTACCCGTCACCAGCAGGGGTTGTCTTTAGCATCCAAAAACTGTGATCGTTTTCCAGCACGATATTGGTCAACGAGATCATTCAGGTAAGCATGGTTACAATGACACACTCGACGAATTTGCTTCATTTCCCTTTGGAGATGTCTCTATCGGCCTTAATATGAAGGACGACCAAAAGACATATAAATACCTACTGAACGAAACAAAGCAGAGCTGCAGATGTTCCAACGCTGCAGCGGAGCCAGCAATGCCTCACCTGTACAACAAGCGGGCCGGGCTGTATGGCGTCCGGTCCCCGGAAAACACCGCCGAGAATACACCGCCCACGTCGCAGGCCAAGCAGGACGCCTCCTCAGCCCGTCCCTTCCTCCTCCGGCGCCGGCGGCAAACCTCCGGGTTGTGCCGGTCGGAGAGGAAGTGGTTCCTCAGAGGTGGAGTGTGCAGCAGCACCTGCAGCACAGAGTTCATGAAACAAGTATTGCCCAAGTTGTTCAGACCCCTCAACCCCCATGGGAAGAACGCCCTGTCGTCCTGCTCCGGCGGCACTGCGGGCACCCCGGGCCGGCCCCTCTTGCCGCCGCAGCTCCCCCTGCACGTGGGCAGCTCCTCCACTTGCGCACCCATGATTGCCCTGTCGAACTCGTGGTCGTACACCTGGTCGGCGCAGGCGCAGCAGAAAAGCTCCATCCTTTCCACGTCCACCGCGATCTGGTGGCCGGCCTCCGACCGCGCGTGGGCGAGGGCGTGGTCCGAGCAGGAGACGGAGGAGCACACCAGGCAGAGGTAGAGCCTGCCGCCATGGCCAGAGCACAGACCGCACCTTGATACCCTTGATCTGAGCCCGCCCATGGCGGCGCGTTCATCTGGGTCTGTTCCTAGGATGCCCCGCAGGTTGGTGTACCCATCAACGCCGTGCTTCTTCCCGAACGCTGCGAGGTGGGCGCAAGGTTCCGGCTGGGCATGCATAGCTTTCCTGCTCGAAGACATCTCCTTGCGTAAGAAGCTGAAGAAATCTTTGATCTGGGAGTATACCCGGATTCCTGAACAGGCAAACAGATCAGTAGAAAATGAGAAAGGTCGGAGCTTTGGCGTGTAGAAGGATCGGCAGAGGCGGGCAATGGGTGTTGGTGGAGGATGCAAATGTAGGAACAGATTGGTGGACAGCTACGGGTGGATCGAGAGAGAGAATGGAGGGATCTTGATGGTCAATCACTGCAGGTGTTTCGTTCAGGATGTGGTTGGGGTTTGGTGGCGGCGGCGAACGTGGGGTGCTTTGCGGAGGCCACGGAAGAAAGGAAGCTTCTTTTTTCTCGTTTGGACGGCTCCATGCCCATCATTCGGACGCTGCCATCAAATTTTCCTAATCACCGTCCAACTTGTTCCTATCGATCATAACACTGTTATCAAAATACCCTAAATCGTTTTTATCTAACTAATGCACACACTCCCCGTTAATCGTTTGTCTAACCCTCTAACCCTCTCTCTCTCTCTCTCCCACTCCCAATTTCTCCTGGAAAACGAGTTTATTGAAAATTTCTTGTCCGGAAATGACCTTGCATGTGTTCCCTCTACAACCCATTTCTGTTGTTTGTTTCAATTCCCCCATACCATCGAACGCATACCAGCTCTGCAATGCAGTAAAATCGTATCATGCAGAAGAGTAAAAGTGAATTGAAGGCAAAGTAAAATATTAAGGGATGGTAATGAGAAACATGGAAAGTGATCTACACATTGAGATTGGATATGGTGAGAAACGAGATGGGCATGTTCCACACATAGTACTGCATTATTAAGTAGTTGTAGGCCCTGTTTAATTATATAAACTGGATAGGATGCTGTTGGTAGGATTAGACTCAGGTGGGATAACCTAGGAAAATTACATTTTTTTTTATGTTGGTGAAAAAGCTGTGGCTATCCTCCTGATTAATCGAGGTTGGCATGGGTAGTTGATTCGAACCTTTTGCTCTAAATCAATTAATTATTCACCCTCTGATCGGTTAACATCCAAGACATTCTACCTGCAATGGCATTCAAGCCGACGTGAAAATCTGAGAGATCTAATTTTAAATCTAGCAGATACCGAACTTAAGCATATCTCTTTTTCCTAATGTTAGCAAACTCATTCACATTCCTCTGGAGTTAAATAGGAGCTAATTGCGTATGCCCCCCCTCCTCTAGTAGTCAAACTTGGGATCTCTATACCATGAGAGAGGGTCCTTAATTATCTGTCCACCCACTCGGGTCCTCCTATTTGCTTGTCTTAATTTTGACTTAAGTTGAAAGAGTTAAATAGTTATTTTGTCCTTATTTAACTTCTTAATAAATGACTAGCTAATGATTACATGTATCATAAACTTGATGTACCCCTGTGACCTGTAACCCACGCCCGGCCCGTTACGGGGTGCCACGCCCCGGCCGGCGGCGAGTCCAGATCTGGACTAATCCGAGTGAACAGAGCGTGGTCGAGTACCCCCTCTCGGCGATGTGCACGGAGATCCACATCCCCTTCTGGGGAAGGTGCACGAAGGTGCACAGCAGATCAACATCCCCTCCCCCGGATGTGCACGGGATGTGCACAGCAGATCAACATCCCCTTCTCGTGCACCTCGTAGACCAGCTCCACGCGCGCGTGCGCGCCTACACGCGTAGGGGCAGCTCTACATGCACGGCGGTGATCTTCGGGGACCCTCAGGGGGAGATTCGGACATTTCAGGCGGTGACTCCCGCAGATCTGCCGGAGTCAAACTATACGGAGCGTGACGAGATCGGCCGGCAAGCCTCGTCGGGCAGGAATGTCTTTATGTCCCACCGTTCTCTACGTAAGGGGGCGCCGGGGGAGGGGCCAGGGACATTCTTCGAGAGGGGCTCCGGGACAATAACGGCGGGCACGGTGCGTCACGCCAAGAGGGGATGTTGATCTTGGTCGGTGTCTGCTTTTCCAGACATCGGGCCGCTACTCGTCGGCCTGGCGCTCGGCCACGAATGTGCCCTTCTGCGGCAGCGTCGTCAGCCATCCCTCGTCCCTGAGCGCTCCGACCGCGCGCCGGATCGAGCTGATCGCCACGCCGAACTCCTCGGCCATCCGCCGTTCAGAGGGGATCGGCATCCCAGGCCGGTACTGGCCCGCCTCGATCCGGCGTTTGATCTCGTCCGCAATCTGCTGCCAGACGTAGGCGTCCGCACGAAACTCCATGCCTAAAACGGTACTGACCTGCATAGATGCGCGTTCCAGCGCCTAGCACTGCGCTGCACTGCATCGCAGGGGTAGCAGTACGTAGCAGTACCGTGCAGACTTGATACCCGGACATTGAACAGGCCCGCTCTCGCGCTGGTGACGCGGGCGGGCCCCGCCGCACGGGAAGGTGCGACGCACATGGAGAGTAACCCGGCCATCGAGATCGTTGGCTGCGACATCGAACTCATCGGCGGCGGCGGCTACCTGCTGACCCACCGCAAGAGCGGCGACACGGCCATCGCAGACACGCCCGAGCAAGCCGAGATCGAGGGGATTGTCCTTCGGGTGGCCGCCTCGTGGAAGACGGGCGACCCGACGTGACTGACCACTACAGGGGCAGGGTCACCCCTAAGGACATCCGCGCCGTGATCGATGCAGCCGTCTTCCGCGGCGCCGATCGGGAGGACCTGGAGCGGCAGTATCGGGAGCTGGTGGCCGAGCTCGGCAGCGAGGAGAAGGTCGCCGAGCGGTGGTCGATGGAAAACGCCTGGGAGGCGTGGCGTGAGCAGATCCGCCCGTCCGAATAGCCCCTGAACCGCCCGGCCGCCCGGTGACCTGCCCCGGACGGTCGGGCGCATCCTCGCGCGCACGCGCGTAGGGTGCCTCGCAAAACCTAGCGGCCGATCCAGGCCAGCTCTTGAGCGATGTCGTGTGGCGACTGGTCCGGCGTGGCATGGAAGCTGCCGATGGTGACCATGGAGCCACCGCCCGACGGGCCCGAACCGCCACCGAACGGATCTCCGCCAGGAGCGGCACCGCCGCCCTGCGCAGGCGCGTACGAACGGCTCGGCGACATCTGCTGAGGTGCCGACACCCGAGACGAGTTCGCCGGCGCGGACGACCTCGACGCCCCGCCCGCGCCTCCGCTCCCCGCGCCGGACCCCTGAGCGTCGTCAGGCTGCGGAGATCGACGGAGCCATATCCCTGAACCTCAACCCCGTTGGAGGTGCGTTCATAGGCATAACCACCCGCATCCAGTGCGGCGCAAAGGCGGTCGGTGTCGGTTTGTTCGGTATTGGACATAAATCCCCCTCAGATGCGGTTGGAATGGTTGGCGGGCTCGCGGCACGCGCAGAACATCGCCACGTGCCCGCAGACACAGGGGGCGAGACGCGCGTTGGATTTCTCGATTTCGCTAGACAGGAAGCGTTGCAGAGCCTCGATTTCCTCGCCCATGCGAAGGGCGGCATCGTGAAGCTGCTCGGCTGATTGGAGCGGGGTTTCGCGGATCACAGCCCGACAGCCTTCAAGGCATCGGCGGTGGCGCGTCGGTTGGCGGCGCACTGGCGATTATAACCGGGGTCACGGCCAAGGGCCTCGTCGGTCGCGGCCAGCTTCTCATGGCGAAGTGCCTGCATCTCGGCCTGCATATGCGCCCAGCGGCGTTCCCCGATGCTCATTGCCTCGAAGTTGCGGATTGCGGTTTCGGGAATAGCTGCCTTCGCAATTGCCGCGCGGTTGGCGGTGAAGGCTTCGATCAGGTTCGGGTCGTGGCGGGACAAGTCGGGTCTCCATCATGGGCCGCTTCTTCGTCCGAGGAGATCGGCGGCGATGGAGAGTGTTTAGATCAACTAAACATCAAGTGCAAGAAGAAACTTTGGCTATTCTAAACTTCCTGGCGCTCGCGGCAAATGCGCGCGAATCGCAGAGCAAATCGTGCGGCATTGAGGTTTTGTAGGAAAGGCCCGCAATATCGCGTCCGAGCGATCGTCATGCCTCGCGCAGCGCAGCTATCGCGGCATCGCTAAGCCAGGTATTGATTTTCGAAAGGGTCGGCTCGACGCAACGCGCGTTGACCAAGGTCGAGGCGTCGGCCGTCGGCTCAATGAGAGTGGCTTGCCCGCCCACCACGATGAAGGGCTGCCGGCCTGCATAGCCTCCATAACCGTTCTTGCTGTTCACGAAGCCGCACACCGATTCGACATTGACAGTCACGTCAGAGAATTGCGCCGATTGCGGGTCGCGCAGTTTCTGCTTTACCGCTGCCTCATAGTCGATCTGCGCGGATGAACCGCATCCCGCCAAGGTCGCCGCCCCGAGCGTCAAAATCCCCCGCCTCATATCGCCCCCTGTAAATCGATACGGTCAGCCGTCCGTCCCCGTCCGCCTTGCGGCCCTCGTCGGCGTTTCGGTCGGGGGTATCGCCTCTGCATCGTGCGCGAGCGTGACGATCTGTTCCGCGCTCGCCCGATATTGCCGGAGGGCCATCGCCCTTTCAGGCGGCAGCAACAGCTCGAACGGCTCGATCTGCAAATAGGCGGCGATCTCGTTCACGTCGTCCCGGTGATACCGCTGCTTGTCGTTGAACATCAAACTGGCCTTGGACTTATTCCAGCCGAGATCCTTGACGACCTCCGCCTGTATCTTATCGAAGTGGAGGAGCCACTGCTTGAAATACCAGTCATGTTGGGGCGCGGCCATGTTCGCATAATACCAACCGCCTTCGAACCTGTCGTTTCGTTGATCTAAACAAAAGTCATTGATCGGATCGTTTAGACAGTCTAAACGTGCGTTCATGACGCTCGACACGTATCTCAAGCGCGAAGGCGCGATCTCGCTCACAACGCTCGCTGCTGACATGGGGGTTTCCAAAAGCCGCCTCTCTCAGCTTCGAGATTCGACGGACTGGCCGCCAGAATTGGCGCGCGATTCTCTCTCTAGGCTAGAGAGAGAAGCTCTGGCGATTCTGCGCAATCGGAGCTTTCCCGGTTGGCGTTTGTAAGAGAAACCTCGTGTTGACACGAGGTGTCCTTGAGAGAGCTTCCGAGTTTCACTGGGGAACCTCGTGTTGACACGAGGTTCCTCCCCCTCATCTCCTTTGGTTTTCTTGGCGCTTTCCTTCCCTCCCGGCCGGCCATGGCCGGTGCGGCGGGGGGATCTCAGCATTTAGCAGAGGCACTCAGTAAACCTCACCTAGATCCTGTTTCCTCGTCGTCCTCGGCGGCTCAGGCGGGGGAAGAGGCCCTCGCTCCTTCGGTTGTTGCAGTGAGAAATGTGAAAGCGGCAGGGGGAGCACGGAAATCCTATGCGCAATCGGTCTTGGAATCGTCTCGATTGCCAGATTTCAGGATCCCGGTGAAAGCTCCGGCGTACACAGAACAAGGTGAACCGGCAGTTTATTTCTCCCCGGAAGAAATCCAGGTATCCTGTAGCCGGCTACAATACTCAATAGTAGCGAAATGTTCATACGGTCACCCCTCTTTTTTGGAAATAAAATCCTCTCTGGCCCGTCTGTTGCATCTTGAAGCCGATATGGTTATCAGTCGCATGAACCCTAGACATCTGCTAATCCGGCTGGGGGGAGAGTCCGATTACATGAAGGTTCTATTGCAACGAAGCTTATCGATTAAAGGTTATCTGTTCAGATTCTTTAAATGGCAACAGGATTTCGATTTCAACTCAGACCCCCCGATAATTCCTGCGTGGATTGGATTTCCTGCTTTGCCGATGAATTTCTTTCAGGAAGACATGTTACGTTCTATTGCAGGAAACGTTGGTCATGTTCTTCGAGTTCACGAGTCCTCATTGGCTATGACCAACACGTCAGAAGCTTTGGTTTGTGTGGAAATCAACTTGGATAAACTGAACAGGGAGCGTATCTGGATTGGTACAGGGAATGGTGGCTTTTGGCAAGATATTAACTACAATAGAGTTCCGAGGTTATGTAATTTTTGTCACAAAATTGGACATCTGGAGAAGGATTGTCACAAGAAATTGGGTAAATCCGCAATTAGGAAGCCGATGGTTCCATTGAAAAACAAGGATGACTCTACTGCCCCCAAGCAAGAAGCTCGTGCAATTTATAGTCCGAATAGTTATGAAGTTCCTCTTGGGAATAGCTTCTCTATCTTAAATCAAATTCCGGAGGTAATAGAGATGGATAAGGTTGACGTTCAAGACAAGGTTTTAGATGCTGGGATACCAAGCACAACGAGCATTTCGACTCAGAAGTTGGTAGAAGCAGATGTTCCTGAGATTGGTTCTAATTCAGAGGTGGTATTGATTAGTTCATTAGCAGCTTGTAAGAAAGCTAGAAATTATCAACGGCTTGATTCAGGTTTATCTTGCATCAAGGAATCGTCAGAAAAAGAAGATTCCGCAGCTGCCCATGAGGAGCAGGGAAGGATAGGTACGGCAAATAATCAGGACTTAATATCACACTCTAATGACTTTGGGCTTGAAGTGTCCTCTTCGAATTATATCTCCTCCATTTCGATGGGAGAAAATATGAGGATGATCTGTGTTGGTGATAATCCCACTGATCATATTTTAAAGGAAGTCAGCTCAGTGCCAACTTCTGGATTAACAGGGGAACTGTTTACGGACACCCGATGGACTAGGGCAAAAGCCAGAGAGAAGGCTGTTTTTGTTACCTCTCATAGAAATGATTAAGTCAGCTTTGGCCCTCCACAATTCCATCACCCCTATCCACCCCTACTACACCTATCACTATCTTGCACACCCAGTTCGCAGGCAGCAGTAGAAGCCCAGCTTGTCGAGTCTGCCCCAGGGCCATCCAGCATCTTCTAGAGGTGTACCATACATCGACGGAAAGGTCTTCAAGTCAGCTCCAACAGAGAGGTCATCCCACCTTCATCCGAGTTCGGGGCTGCTCGGGAGATCCATTTTTGTCAAGGTGTGCATCCAGCATCTGAGGGAAGACCAGAGCACCGGTGCAGAAGCTGCCACTTCCACTCCTCAGCTCCGCTTGGTACGCCGATTGGCTGGGATGTTCCTCTACCAGTCTTCTGTCCAACGCAGCTGGTGGAGCCTCGTTTGGAGTCCGGGGTTGCCCGTTCTGAATTTTCTCCCCCAGGTGCGCAGGTTAGTCCACTTAGAGCCAGCACTGACACCCCGCCACCATTCACCCTCTATCTTCCTACTCCGACCTCCTCTGGTGCCCTCCCTGGTTGAAGATCGAAGAGGACTCATTTACGGACGTGTAAGTTTTGGTCCCGCTCCATTTTGACTATGGGAGTGATCGTGATGACGTCGTCTTCCCGCTGCTGCGACCTGAGAGCAGTCCCAGTCAGAACAGAACACCCCAGTTCCAGAGCCGGTCACAACCAGCCACAACAACGGACGTTTCCCCAAAAATTTTAGACCTTCCTGGACCAGTCAGCGAAAGATTGGCACTGGTTTTGGCATCTTCCAAGTTCGTAATCGTCTGTGGCGGCGTCAACAGCGACTATTGGTTAGTTTGTTCCTGAAGCTGACAGAACCGGTCAAGTGGCTTTTCGATAACCTAGTGTTCCTCTCCCTCACCTCGGCTGGCCAGCTTAGCACCCCTCCCTATGTGGAGATAGTATTTTGATGTAATATTAAGTCTCCCTCCCCTAGTCCAACCCCCCTGTGCGGGGAGTCGTGCATGTATTCTTGAACAGGGGGAAGCTTCTACGACGTAGTGTGTGGGGGACCCACACTTCCCCGCTTGCCCTCGTCTTCGAACGGAGTTGGTTTCTTCAAACCAACTAGGTAAGCCCTAAACCTTGCTCCATATCTAGTGCTTGTTTATTTAATATCCGTGAAATTGCTCCGTTGAGCGAGAGAGGGAGCGTCCGACCCCGGAGTGTTCCACTTCGAGTGGTCACTGTGGGGTTGTGTGAGAGAGGGACCTAGTGCCCCAATTGGCACCTGGCCAGCCCCTAAATCATGGGCTTCGTACCCTTGGGAGGGCCACCTTAGCCCTGCTGGCACTCTACCAGCTAGGGATTTGATCCATCACCTCTACTCGGCACCACCGAGTCACCCGGTATCGTGTGTGAGCGTCGGTAGATTCGGCCACTACCGAGGACTTGCTTGTTGTATGTGTTTACGTGATAGGTCTGAGGACCCATTGTCTATTTGCTGCATACCTCCCTTGTCGTGTCACGTCAGTTGATATCAGAGTATGTTCTAGACTTGTGTCTACGAGTCTAGTCCTAGGGTGTTGGCATTTGGGTCTCCCTAGCAACATGTATTCCTTTGCCCCTTTGCACAACCACCCTAGGGAGACATCCCAAGTACCCATGGACCGATTTAACGCTGCCATCAAAAACATGTGTGATGAGCTAGATATCATTGAAGCCCGAATTGACCGGATTGAAGCAAAGAGGAACCATGGCCTTAGAGCTCGATCTCCGTGGGATGAGTATGGCATGGACGGAATGAACTATGATCCTAGAAGACCAAAGAGGGAGGGAAGGGGCACCCATGGGCCAGGCCAATGAAATGGCCCAATAAGACTCAATGATCGGCAGAACAAATATGCCATAAGGCGGTCATCATATTGGAACTGCATCGACTCATATATGAAATCCCTCACATGAATACATGGGTTGCCATTCCAGTCATACTTGCGATGGTCGACCCGTTTTTGGAGAAAGTTGAGTTGTTGCTGCATGGCAACCCACTTATCAAGGAGTTCCTACTCTCGAGATGGAGTGAGTGGAGTAAAAGGAGCGGGCTCAAAGCGAGGAGCTGAAGGATAGATGGAAGAAGGGGGAGGCCCATAAGGAGGATGTTGGGTCGAAGGATGGCCCAAATTGGAATAAGGCGGGGCCGCCCCATGTTGAGGGCTATAAAAATCAGCCTGGGCCACAAGGACCTGAGGCACCGAGAGAGTGGACCTGTAAGGATCCACCTAGGAAGATATGGGAAGAGCAATCTTCCCTTTATCAAGAGCTTGAGGGGCTGAACCAAAGGACTGGCCCACCTCAAGATTTGGAAAGCGAAGGACCCTGGGTTGGACTGGGGTAAGATCCATAGGAGTAGGTGGAGCCCCTGGCCCATCAACCTAGATTGAGAGATGGAAGTAGAAGATACACCATGTGAAATAGTGGAAGGTGGGGCACCTGACCCTGCAAGATCTGATAAAGGGCCTGAAGTTGGGCCGGATCTAACTGGGCCATCATTTGAAGGATGCGACTTGTGGGGTTATTGGTGGATGGACTTGAAAGGGAGGGTTGACCACCCTCCATGGCGGTGGAAGATGGAGGAGGGATAAACCCTTCTCTAGACTGAAGTGGCATGATCCTAGATGGGTCCTCCAGGAGTCCCTAAGGAATAGAGTCTTCGTGGGAATGGAGGAAATCGTAGAAAGACATAGTGGAATTGAACAAAGGATTGGAGTAGGAGGTAAAGGAGAAATTGCCCCTAGGAAAAGAACCTATGGATTTGAAGCAAATCCACATGCAATGTGGCACCTATCAAATGAAGACAAACACAAACAATGACCAATAAGCAACCAACCAAAATGCCCCAACAAAGGGGATGTGCAAATAAGAAGGGGGTGAGAGGCAACCAAAGCCAACCAAGTTATAATGATGCACAAGCTTTTATTTGTTTCTCCTTTAGGACCTTAGTGATTTAAATTAAATGTTCTCTCCAACAATAGATTCTTAATGGGAAAGGATAGTGGGATCTTGGTTAACTCTAGGTGTAAACTCTCTCTCACGTATGCAACCTAGACATGGGGTGATAAAGGTACAACCAGTCCAGCATCCGTGTGAGAATCCATGACTCACAGGGACTTATGGAGGTCCCAGATGTGATCACCTAGTCGACCCTAAGGAATATGGAGGCGAGAGTGTTGACACCCGTTTTTAGCCCACAAGTTGAGTCATTTCTCTTATTCCTCATTTTTCATGTCCCAAATTGACCATGATTTTGGAGTCTTCCTTGAGTAGATCTCGAGCCCATTTCATTGTTCCATTTTATTTGAGCCTTGGAGATCGTGATTTCTTGGAGCCCTAGAGCTTATTTTATCAACTTCCGCCTTCCGAGTCGACTTACAGCCCATTTAGGTCAACTTCCCTCAAGCAGTCAGCTCCCTTTTGTTGCACAGTCTTAAAAGTGACCTTTTTTCATCCCCTTCCTATTCTCTATTGAAAATGTGTCCTTCACCAAAGTTGTTTGATTTTTCGAGATCTACAACTTCTTTTGCTTGCATAATGTTTCACCTTGGTAATCAAATCAACATGTCTAATTCAACATATATTCATGAGGATGAACAACCTAGCACATCATGTAATCCTCAATTCCATAATGCTCACCACAATCATTCTAGGGGACCAAGCCCTCATTCTTATGGTATTGCCCGACCCATGGGCAATGTCCAATCTCATGGTCCATCGCCTCAATCGCAAGCCACTATTCCCACGGGACTGTCTCCTCCTGACGACGAGAAGGTCTCCCAAATGCTACATGTCATAGATCATCTTACCCCTCGACAAATCCAAGCCCTTAAGGCCATTGTTGAGGGTGCTCCTCGTTCTTCTCATCCTCCTTCTACTCCCTTCGGGTGGCCCATCACCCGCCTCCATCTCCTGTCCATGTTGCATTCCTACTATTTTGATGATGTTATACACTATTTGTCACTATCTTGGTTGATCTATTTCTAATCTTCTTTTAACTGCTGTGTTTATCTTCTGAGCCTTCCACGCATTAAAACTCAATGCAGTGTTAGTTGAGCATGTTTTTTTTCTTCTTCTTTCATCAGTTTTGTGCTTAACACCGTGCATATCAACTCTGTGCACATCTCCTCATAATTCTCAAGATTGGAGTCCATGCAGGTTTCTGTTTGTTCGTTTGTCTAAGTGCTTGCACATTAGTAGTCCATGCATGCTGATAGTAAGTTTCGTATGTCCGTGCACTTTCTCTCAAAGAAAGTCTATGCATTCTTTGCATTCGTGAACGTTTCCCTTGCATACACAAGTTCGTGCAAATGTTGCATGTCTTACATTGAGTCCATGCATAAGTTTGAGTCCGTGCATATTTTAGTTGTCCTTCTATGTCGATGCATTATTAAGTCCGTGCATATGCCTTGGTTGTTTGAAAATGAAGTCTGTGCATGTCTTTGGTCCGAACATGAGTCCATGCACGTTTCTTTCCAAGTCCGTGTATGTTGTTCATCTTTCAGTTTCTAAGTCCGTGCACAATTTATCATGTCCGTGCACGTTTATCTACATCTCATGTCTGTGCACAATGTTCAGACTTTGCACTTTTGTTCATACCAAGTCTGAGCATGTAGAAGTCCATGCACTTTTGTTCATACCAAGTCCGAGCATGTAAAAGTCCATGCACATTTCGCATTTCCGACTGAGTCCGTGCATATGTCTAAGTCCGTGCATGTTGGTGTATGTTGAACATTCCAAGTCTGTGCATGAATAGTGCCCGGTTACATTTTGCTAAGTTAAGTCCGTGCAGACTTTTTGTCTTGCACATATAAGGTCCGTGCATGTTTTGGCCTTAGTAGAAAATTGGAGTGTGAGCATGGAAAAGTCCGTGCATCTTTGTTCATACCAAGTTCGAGCATGGAGAAGTCCGTGCACTTTTGCTCATACAAAGTCCATGCACGTTTCTCTTCAGTAAAGTCCGTGCATATTTTCACAACCCAAGTCCGTGCACATTTTGTGTTAACAAGAAATAAAGCCCGTGCATGTGTTTTGTCACATATAAAGTCCGTGCAGTTTTCCATTGCTCATATGAAGTCCGAGCACTTCCTTTGTTTTGAACGCCAAAGTTCGTGCATGTTTCTTAACCCAAGTCCGTGCATGAACAGTGCTTGCTTCCCTTCGTGCATAAACAAGTCCGTACATCTTTACTTATGCTGTCTAGGTGTTTGTTATAATGACAGGGACTTCCTGTCTAACAGAAGTGATGTTCGAGAAAGCTAAGGAAGGGCACGTGTTCCCAGGATTTAAAGACTTCGCGGCAGCCAGCGCGCCGTTGCACTGGAACTGCGCCAGGTCCGGCCGGTCGGAGGCCTGCACTTGTCCGAAACTCTCCGCAAGACCTTCGGCGGCGAAGGCCTCACCCACGAGGCGCGACAGCGCCTGGGCCAGTGACGTCATGGCAGGTAACGGCCCATCTTCTTGTTGTAGGCGATCTGCTCGGGCGTCACCTGCAGGCCCGACAGAAGCTGATAGTTCCAGGGCAGCTTGCCATTGGCGATCTTAATCTCGATGTCGTCGGGCGACTGCTTGGATGACATTCTCATATATAGTCAGTCCCAGGAGACCCACCTAGATCACCTTAGGCAAGTTTACACCATCCTTCAGCATGAGAGCCTATTTGCCAACCTAGGAAAGTGTCATTTCATGATCAAGACCATTAACTTCCTAGGATTTGTCGTCTCTACCAATGGCGTCTCCAAGTACCCTGAAAAGGTCCAAGCTATTCTTGACTGGTCAGAACCCCACACCCTCCATGAGGTCAGAAGCTTCCATGGGTTGGCCACATTCTATAGGAGGTTTATCCGGGGATTCAGCACCATTATTGTCCCCATCACTGATTGCCTCAAAAAGGGAATCTTTGTGTGAACCAAACCAGCCTCCAAAGCCTTTAAAGAGCTTAAGGAAAGGATGACCCAAGCACCGGTCCTATGCCTACCCGACTTCTCCAAAGTTTTTGAGGTCACATGTGATGCATCCGGGGTAGGGATTAGTGGGATCCTTAGCCAAGAAGGACACCCAGTGGCCTTCTTCAGCGAGAAGCTATGTGATGCTAGGACAAGATATTCCACTTATGACAAGGAGCTCTATATCGTGGTTCAATCCCTTCAACATTGGAGGCACTACTTGTTGCCCAAAGAATTTGTCATCTTTTCAGACCATGAGGCTCTCAAATACCTCAATTCCCAACAAAAGTTGAATGCCTGACATGCCCGTTGGGTTGAGTACATCCAATCCTACACCTTTGTCATCAAACACAAGGCGGGAAGTGAGAACCGAGCGCAACGCTATAATCATTATAAGCACAATGATGCCAAACTATTCCATGAGACATAATATTTATGCATGCCAAAATATCAAATGAACCATAGTGTTTGTCATCATCAAAACTACAGAGTCACAACAATCTCTCCCTTTTTGATGATGGCAACACTATGGCAAAATGGCAACACTATGGCAGCACTAAGAACACTATGTATGATGCTCCATGCCTGCCAAAATATTCTCCCCCAAAAACTATATAACTATTCTCTCCCAAGACTATATGCCAAACAATTGCCAAACTATTCTCCCCCTTTGACTTCATCAAAAAGGAACAATAGTTTGTGGTGAAAGGTGCACAGATGATTTCCTAGAGAGAACAGCAGTAAGATGAATGCAATGCAGATGCAAATTAAAATTGAGCAGGTCATGAATGCAAAATAGAATCAATCTCAACTCTCCCTCTTAAGAAAGGATATGATTTACCAGACATTCACACAGACAGACAAAGTTTATTTCTCATTAACAGGCACTCCCCCTGACATCGACATCTCTCCCTTTTTAATATCTCTCCCCTTTGCTATCAAAGACTTAAAATCTCTCCCCCTTTAATAAGCCATAAGAATATCACTCCCATTTTGTCATCAGCAAGATAGATGAAAAATACAAGTTGAGCTTTAAGAGGGAAGTAACAAGGAATTTAAATGACAATGACAAAGTGGGGAAATCATAGAAAGAATATGACTGACAAACTGATTTATCTTTCACTAATCAAGCATACATAGCTCAGATTCTTTTAGTATAAAATTTCATATAATGCAACCTTGATAGAAATCTAGCTTAAGGAAAATGAAGGTTAGAGTGTATCAACTGCATTCTTTGAAGAAGTTCGTATTAACCCTTAATAACAATAAACCAGACACACATGTATCATGTCAAATTATTCTATCTTCATCTTAATCATCTAAGATTCAATGAATTTCTTAGAAGAATCTGGAACATGCATTGGGGTTAAACAATTTTTGACATCTCTGAAATTTTACCTCAGGGTTACAGCTAGAGTATTTTTCTTTTTGTTCTTGAACCTTTGAACAGGTAGGTATAGTCCATACCATTTTACATAAGGACAAATGTTGATTAGATGCCAGTGCCCCTAGTTACTTAGTAGAACTTACCATTCTGTTTCATTTATTAAACTGTCAGATATAGTTTACACCTTTTTACGTAAGGGTACATGTTGATCAGACGCCAGTACCCCTAGTTACTCAGTGAAACTAACCCTTCAGTTCTTTTTTTTTTTAAACAGAGGTAACTAAACCACTTCATGACCTGAGTTCACTTCATTTCTTTGATAGAGGACTCAGTTTCTCTGTGCATTCGGCCATTGCTCTGTGTGGACGCACTTTCAAGGGCATTATTTTGTTCATTCGTTTGTTCATTTGTTCATTCATTTATTTAGTTTATTTGTGTGAGGGCGTGCCAGTCACCTAGCTGACGATTTATTCAGACTTCGAGGAAGCCCACAGTGTGCTCGATCTGACTAGTCAGACGATCGTATGTATCATGTTAGGACTGAGAACATGCCGTACCATAAGGCTACGACATTAATTACATCCCCACAGAGAGGGTAAAACCCTTGATTGATTGCCCAAAAACGGGGCCCTATGTCCAAAAATTCATAATAATGAAAGCGAGAGTGAAATATTTGATTGCATTTAAACAAACTCCGCATTGGGGCGTAAACGTTCATAGATACATATATGTCAGTCACTTGCGGACCATTTCTTGTTCAGACAAAATTCAGCATTTTGTAGCGTCAAAGACGGCAATAATACAGTCCATATGTCTGCCACATACGCGGCAAGTTTAATGCAGAGGCAGGTCTAGTTAACAAACTATTGGCCCAAGATGACTTCGGATCATGGCCATGTCGGGAAGTGCTCCCGAGGTCCACGTCCAACTTATTGGGGCATCGTTACTTTTCTCTTCACACTCAGTCCAGAGGGGCGAGGGTCCCGAGGTATGCATGGTTATAGCATTTTTTATTATCGTCATTCCAGTTGTTAAACTCTGTTGTTTGTTCATACGCAGGTGGTTCATCCTTTTTTTATTATTATTAGTTTCATGTCTTTTTTTTTATTTGGTTAATCTTTTTATTTGGAAGGCACGCCAATTTAGGGGAAGCATAGGGCACGCCGGTTTGATGGCCAAAGGAAGGGCGCATCAGTTTGATGGGCAAGTGGGGGCATGCCAATTTCAAGGAGACATAAGGGCGTGTCAGTTTAGTTGAAGCACAAGCCGCACCAGTTTCAATGGGCAAGTAGGGGAGTGTCAGTTTTGGGAACAAGTAATGGGTGCGTCGATTTTGGGTGAACCTTGTGAAAATGAGTTTGTGAGAATGGTTGAACCGGCGCGGTACCCCCCCGTGCTGGTTTAGGCAGCGTCGGGTTAGGGTTTAATGAATTGTTGTTCTGTTCTTCTTTTTATTCCCATGCAGATTAGCTAGATGGTTAGGTTGTTCATTCACTTGGAAAATTAAGTAAATAAGAGGCTTAAGTGTTTTGCCCTCCTCTGCCAACTTGCATTAACGAGGGGCTTGGGTTGTTTCATTTCGGGATTTATTACATGAAAGGTTTAGAACTTGGAGGTTCAGTTTATGCCTAGTTCAGAGGGATTCAAGTGTGCATAGTTATTGTCCTCAGAGGGTTTAGTTTGTTCATTCACACCTTATATTCACATGTTCTTTGTTCTTACTGCTTGCATCCCTAGTAAAAATTGGGCAGCATCTCCCCCGGACTAAGGGTTGCCGGGGGAAATGGCGGATCATCAAACAGAATATTCTGAGATGACCCCCAAAGTTTGGAGTAGCCATACGGTGGTCCGATGACCCACAGGTAAGTGTATAAGCCCCAGGACTAGCCTTCAAGGGTTTCTAGCAGCTCGCGGGCTATAGCTCCAGAGGAGTTTCTTAGGGACAGATGTTTGCCATGAAAGGCTATATATATTCACCCATCAAATGGGTCCCCTCAAGGGCATGCCACAGAGAGGTAGGCCTCCAAGGCCCCTGGATGATAAGGAGACCAGGAGAAAGGGGCAGAGGTCAGAGTAGTAGAACACCACGCATGCTTGCGAAAGTCAGTCTTTTTATTCATTCATAGAAGAAGGGGGGACAAGATACATGATGGGAAGCCTACCCCATAATAGAGGAAAGTAGAAGCAAAAGAGAAAAGATACAATGGTGAGAGTAGAGCAAAGCCCGAGCCCCTTCCCCAAGCTCACCTCTCTTCTCTAACACCCTCTCCCTTTTCTTCACCTCACAGGCGTAGATTAACAGACTTCTCTCCTTCTTCGGATGCCAGAGCGCTCAGGGAGGAGGAGAGCTCCAAACTTTTCTTCTCAACCAACTGGAAGCCCTTGGGAGAGAGAGACCGACCCCTTTTCTATTGTCTTTTGCTTTCCCTTTTATAGAACGGCTAGTGGTGGAGAGAGTTCCCGCCACCTCTGCCTCGTCCGTAACGAAGTCTGGGGTTGACCTATTACACTGGCATTCGGTGATTCGTGGAGTACGTTGGCATTCACCTGACAATAGGACGTTTGTGGATTTATCGGTGTATTTACTACTGCTTCAGCCATTGATGCTTGCTTTTGCCATTGATGCCATTGCGCTGTCGAATAGAGGTGGAGATAGGCTTCGTAGCACTGAATGCTCTGCTCTCTCGACTCTGCATGCAAAGCTGACAGGAGAACAGAGTGTTGGAGTTTGGATGGGACTACTTTCGGTTAAACCGATGTAGGCAGTAGGTGTGCCGATTTAGCAACATAGAGGGGGCATGCCGGTTTAAGACCATCCAGGGGCACACCGATTTAAGGCCATACAGGGGCTGCCAATTTAGGGCAATTGAGGTATGGCCGCTCCGATTTAAGTGTCTAGAGATTTCATCCTGGCTTTGTGGTGATTTAGACGAACACTTGCCCTCCCGTAATGCTTTAGTTGTAATGCACCACCTCTGGGGTGTTTAATTTGAAGCTTCCGAGCCCAAGTTTAGGACTTTGAGTGATTCTCGGCTCATGCCAAACCCGTGTCTGAATTCCCATGTTTTTTCTTATTTGGTCTTCAGCACTGCCAAGTGGGGAGTCATGGCCATATCTTCTGCTTGAGGGGCTTCCTTATCAAGTAGCAGACCACTTGGTATGTTCTCGTCTTGATCGGGCAAGGGATGGGATTTATTCGGCCTTTGCGTCCTTGAGATGCTTTCGGGTGTCAAGACGCGCGTTTCAAAATCAAACAAAAATCAAAATTTTTAATACATTTTGATTTAAATTTAAATTTAAATTTTTTAATTTTAATCTAAATCAAATTGAATCAAATCCATCGGTTAGATTCAATTTTATGATTGAACTCGAATTATACTCACCTCTAATCATATCCCTAATCAAATACCCTTCCCAATCATGCTTATCAAGTTTACTGACTGAAAATTTTAATTCCCTTCAACTCAGAAATTGAAGTACACTTTAATGCGGCCCCGCCCGGATCTAGACCCCGGCCCCGCCCGTCACCGCGCCCCTGTGACCGCCCTCCGCAGCATCCCGACCACCGCCTCTGCCTCCGTCACCACCGCCTCCTCCGCTCCGCTCCTCGTTATCTGCGGGAAGAACAGCCAGATCCCCGTCGCCACCAGGAACCCGATGGTCAGCGGCGCCGCGATCGCCCGGTGCAGCGGCCCCCTCCCGCGCCCCGTCCACCACTTCTTCGCTGCGATCTCCACCGCCAAGCACGCGCCGTGGAGCGCTAAGAAGCACCCCACCTCCCCGGTAGGCGGCTGCAGTGTCAGGTAGTAGTACATCACCTCGTGCATCAGCCCCGAGACCAGGAACGCGGCCACCACCGCGGCCGTTGCGCCCCACGCCGCCCGGACGGGGGCGTAGACGGAGGACCGGAGGACGTCGGAGACCATCCGGTTCCAGCGCCGCCCCCAGAAGTCCTGCAGCGACGATGACAGGTAGGGGGCGGCGAACTGCGGCTCTAGCTCCATCCCCGCTGGCAGCAGCGCCCTGCCCGCGGCGGCGGCGGCGGCCAGCACCGCGTCGAGGGCGAGGTACATGTGGACGGAGTAGAGCACAAGGACGAGACCCCGGTGGAGGCGGCGCCGGTGGGGGTAGAAGGAGACGATGAGGGCGAGGAGGAGGCCCTTCCCGGCGAAACCCAGCAGGGTGAGCAGAAAGCGAGGCGCCCCCCGTGCTTGTTGTGGCGGCGGCGTCTTCCGCCTGACCTTGATGGGGAGAGCGGCGGCGGCGACGAAGGCGGGGAAGGAGGGGCGGTGGGCAGGGCCAGCGGGGGAGAGCGGGCCGCGGCCGAGGGAGAAGAGGAGGAGCTTGAAGGTGGCGAGCCAGGTGAGGAAGAAGGCGGAGATGCCCCGGAGGTGGATGCTGGAGAAGGAGAAGGGGAGGACGGCGAAGAGGACAGCCGCGGGGAGGACGGCGAGGAGGCGCCACTTGCCGGGGCTGGTGAAGAAGGGGAGCACGTAGCAGTAAGCCAGGGCGGCTGGGACGAGGAGGCACCCCCGGATCAGCCTCGCCACCTCCCCTTCCATCTCTCTCTCTCCCTCGCTCTCTCGTCTCCTCGACAGAGGAGAGACGGAGAGGGGTGGTAGACTGGAATTGCTACACCAGATTTGGACGGTCGCTCTCTCTCCGCCCTGCATAATTATTGAATTATTAATAGTATCTCTATTGTCACCGGCTGTTAATGCAAGGACTTTGTATGGACATGTGCATGGACTTTGTTCCAAGGAAACATGCACGGACTTCATTTGTGCACGGACCTAGTTTCCTGGCATATGCATAGACTTAGTCTAAGAAACTATGCACGGACTTTAGTTGCAATGGAGCAAACGTGCACGGACTTTGTTTCCTTGCAGAAGAAAAACATGCACGGACTTTACCAAAGCAACATGCATGGACTTGTGTTTTTCAACACAGACTAAAACCTGCACGGACTTGGTTCGTGCCTAAGACAAATATGCATGGACTCTGTTGGCAAACAGACGTGCACTTACTTGGTGTTCACACCAAACGTGCACGGACTTGATGGAAGATAGTGCACAGACTTGGTGTTCTACCCAAAGGCATATATGCACGGACTTGACAAGCAAGTTAGCAAGCAAGCACGGTCTTACCAAAACATGCATGGACTTATCTATGCATGGACTTAGTGTGTGCCTAAAACATGCAAGGACTCTGCAATGTGCACAAGACTAAGGCATGCATGGGCACAACATGCACGGACTATGAGATGCCAACGAAGACATGCATGGACTATGATATGCAAGATGTACACGGGCAATCAGTATATGCAACAATGCCATTCATCTCAAGCATATACAGAATAGCTATGAATGCACATGCATTCGTATGTGGTGACTTATTGAGTTGCTATCATCAAAACATCACATCATCATCAAAGCCCAAGGGGCACAGCACTTGGGAGTGGTGGAGAGTTTGTCTCGGTGAGACGATTTTAGACTGGTTACCGTAGGGCCCCTTATCTTTGCAATCTGAGTCTGGGTTGGGGGAAAAACCAGCTAGAGGACCCAACTTAGAGTGGATAATATATGTGTGCACAAGTGATTGGGGGCATCTGACCCATGTTAACGAATGCGACCCCAACTAGTCCTTGCTCTATGGTTACTTGTGTACAGTGTCTCAGTTTCCGCCTGAGACAAGTAGGGTGACACCTGAGGCTACAGGCTAAGTCATCAGTGGACGCGTATGGCCTTGCTTCTAGTGGACAGTACTCCTGTCACGCGAGATGAGTTTCTTCATGGCTCTTTGGGTGACTTCTGTGCGCTTTCCCTGACGTTGAGGTCTAGGGTCCCAATAGAGTTACTGAGGTTTCACCCATAGAAAGTGTATGGTTTACGACGACGACGTCATGATTGTACCCTTGGATTGCATGGTCAAGTTGGGCCTTTGTCTGTGAGGACGGGCCTCCACGATAGGGATGCCGTGGTTTTCCCTTCAGTAGCGTAGCCGTAGTTTTATTGGTGGTTCGGCAGTCTCGACTATGAGATTAGGATTTCCTTTCTGTACCGTTAGGAGTAGCTTAGAGAGCTATGTTTCCGTCACCCCCTTATGTTTCAGTTGTTGTTACGCTCGCTACTGTTATTGTTGTTATTGTTATTATTATTATTATTATCATTGTTGTTTATCACCGTTGTTTAGTGGTGGGGATCTGCGGGACCCCTACTGAGACAATGAGATGAGGCTCACCCCTTTCTTTTCAGGTGTTGCGATTCCTCCTCAAGGTTTGGAGGTGCAGTGCGGAGGTTCGTAGTTGCCAGCTCGCTAGAGCCAGAGATGTACCCAGCACTTGAGTACGTTTCTTTCCCTATAGACTGTACTTGTGGGACTGGACTCTATAGTTAATTTATTAATTAAAAATATAATCTATTTCTTGTTATTTAAAATAGTTAGTTATATAGTTGTTTCCTGTATTATTTTAAATTGTGAAATGCCCGAAAAATAATCCCGGGCGCAATGAAATCAATTACTCTAAAAAATAAATCTGGGACCTGAGAAGCAGGATCCGAAGGGTCCGGGATATTACAGTCCACCCCTCTTAAATAAATTTCATCCTCGAAATTTAGAATGTAGCACGGGTACAGGGGGAAAGACTCATAGAAACAAGTAAGGATATTGCTGCCGCATCTCATCCTCACGCTCCCACGCTCACCGCCAGAATGACGCTGCCAGACCACCTTAACCAGAGGGATAAACTTGTTCCGCAAGTGCAGCTCACGCTGATCCTCAATGCGGACATGGTACTCTGGAAGGGACAGGTCTGGGGTCACCTCAGGCTAAACGGCGTCCTCCAAAATACGAGAATCATCAGGCATATACTTCTGAAGCATCGGCACATGAAACACATCATGCACAGATGAGAGCTCCGGAGGTAACTGCCACCGATAAGTGACTTCCCCAATACACTCGATAATGGGAAAAGGACCAATGTGGCGGGGACTCAGCTTCCCACGCCTGTCGAAGCGCATCACACCCTTCATGGGAGAAACTCTCAGGAACACCCGATCTCTCACAGCAAAGCTGAGAGGTTACCTCCTCCGATCGGCATAACTCTTCTGTCGACTCTGCGCTGCCAACATCTTATGCCGAACGAAATGCACCACCTCAACACACTGTTGTACCAAATCAGGTCCCGTCAGGACATGCTCACCCACCTCAAACTAATCGAGCAGAGTCCGATAAGGTCACCTGTACAATGCCTCATAAAGAGCCATCCCAATGCTCGAATGATAGCTGTTGTTATAGGTAAACTGCATTATCGGTAAATGGTGGGTCCAACTCCCCTGCCACTCTAGGCAACATGATCTCAATATGTCCTCCAAAGTCTAGATGGTCCTCTCTGATTGACCGTCCGACTGAGGATGATAAGCCAAGCTGAATGCCAACTCGGTACCCAGAGCTCTCTGGAAACTCCTCCAAAATCTCGACGTGAAGCGCGGATCACGATCGGACACAATGGAGACGAGAACTCCATGCAACGAAAAGATCCGCTCCACATACAAGCGGGCCAACTTCTACACACTCCAACTGACTTTGATCGGCAACAACCGGGCCATCTTCGTCAGTCTATCCACCAGTAACCAAATACTATCATGCCCACTGGATGTCCTCGGTAACCTAACCATAAAATCAGTGGTCACGTGGTCCCACTTCCACGTGGGTATCTCCAAGGGCTGAAGTGTACCTCCTGGTCGCTGGTGCTCAGCCTTCACCTGCTGATAGGTCAAACACCTGGTCACAAACTCAGCCACATCTCTCTTCATACCAGGCCACCAAAATTGCCTCTTCAGGTTCTGGTACATCTTGGCCGAACCGGGGTGCATGGCATATCGACTCCCATGAGCCTCACGCAGCACCGTACGCCTCACCTGCTCCTCGATCGGGACGTACAACCTACCTCTGAATCTCACAACTCTATCCTCACCAAACTCCACCTCGGCCATCGATAGAATACGAGGTAGCTCGGGGTCTGCTTGCTGAGCCTCAGTCACCTATCGATGAATAGCTGGCGTGACAATCAGACTAGCAAGGACAGCCGAACCCTGATCCTGTGGGATCTTGAGACTAAAAGTCATGGTCAGAACCTGCTCCCAGAGCCTCCACTTCCTCAGCAACATCTGACTGACCGTTACCCTTCTACTCAGAGCATCAGCTACGACATTCATCCTGCCAGGCTGATAAGAAAAATAGGACAACCGATATAATAACAGAAAAAAATAATTATAATAGAGTCCAGTCTAATAGAAAGTACAATCTAAAGTAGTTAAACGTACCACATGCTGAGTGAACACTTGGCCCGACGAGCTGGTGAGTAAGAACCTCCACGCAACGCCCTCGAACCTCGAGGAAGAATCGCAGCACCTGAAATTCAGGGGTGAGCCTCCTATCACTGGCTCAGTAGGGGTCCCGCGGAACCCCAACCGAAAACAACGACAGTAACGGAAAGCAGCAACGACAGAACAACGACAACAATAAGAATAGTAAACACGGTGACCGATAAAATCTTGACTCTATAGCTACTCCTACTGTGTCGAAACTCAACACCCCAATCCCACAGTCAGGGGACTACCAGAACGCGGACCACCCTAGTCACTCTACTAGGAAAATGCCATGACGCCACAGTCGTGGAGGCCTGTCCTCACAGACAAGGGCCCACACCGAAACCATGCGGTCAGGAAACGCAGTCACAACCTCACCGTCGTGAACTCTACGCCGTCTAGGAAAAAGTCCTTGGTGATGCTCATCGAAAACTCTAGACTTCAACTCCGGGAGAATGCCCAGAACTACACATGAAAACCCCATCTCGCAGATGGGTAACGAAAACTCACGACACTACAACTCACGTCATGTGATGGGAGTACCACCCACCAGAAGCAAGTCCGAAAGCATCCACTGACGACTTAGTCTGCACCTCAGGTGCCTGCCTACGACGCCCTAGGCAAAGGCTAAGACACCGTACAGTAACCAGGAACACAAAATAAGGACTAGTTGAGGTTGCGCTAGTCAGCGCGGGTCTGATGCCCCCAGCCATGTGTGCACACACAGACCATGCGCCCTAGGTCAGATCCTCTAGCTAGTTCTTCCCCTGAAGCCCAGACTCAGGCTGCGCGTGGGGGCCCTATGGTAACCAGCCTAACAACCGTCTCACTTGGGTCACGCTCTCCACCACTCCCAAGTGGGTCTGCACATGCATGGGCAGGAAAGCTACGACTAGTGGGGGCTCACTAAATGTGGACACTGAAAATCATGTACGCACCTATCACGAGGAAGCACGAAGTAACAGGTGGCCCAAGGCCACCAGACTCTAGACAGCCTACTAGACCTAATAACCCAATGGTCCTTGAGTCACGAGACTTGGGTCAAGATCATCATACGTAACGGCACAACGCCGTCAATCTGGCCTAACCCCAAGGTCTGAACCTATGGTAACAAAGAACTCCCAGACACCCCACAACACGAACGTAGAACCCACAGCCTCCGGGGCATCCACGAAGCCGAAAGTCAACCACTGGGTCACAATCGGGTCGACCGGAGATCGATACAACACAAAACGGACACGGCGAGCACTAAGAATCACCTAGCGGCCCTCTCTGTAAGGTTTCTTACAGCACTGTTCGGGAAACACAGCGGATAATAAAAATTTATTTGCCCGAACCCGGCTTGATGGAATCCTAGATCCATACTCTAATCGATGCATTAATTATCCAACCCCTAACTACGGGTTGCAGATTTATACATTACGCGGAACGACACTGTCCGCAGTATCCGATGTAAAATCTCACGAACACCGAGCCACATAGAAGTACGACCTCTAGAGTAGATCCACATGGATCCTCGCGCAGTGATGGTGTCACGCCCCGAGCGCGGAAGATAACTCGGAAGTGGCGTGACGATGTCTATAACGATCAAGTCAATCAGAGCGTAGTGCATTCAACACATACTCGACTCAGACTCACGGGGAATCCTCCCTTGCTGACCATAGACGAGGGATCACCACATCCTACGTTAACGTCTCACCAGAGACCTCCACATATCGACATCGTCCTTCATCCTGCCTCATCAAATCCTTCGTCTCAAAACGATCCGAAAGGACGCCAGTCAATCCCGAATCCACCCTTACCACAGAGCCTCAGGACACAACCTCTTACAACCCACGGCACACTTCTCCAAAACCAACAACCACCGCCTGCTACCACAGCAAGCAGGTCGAAAATGTCACGACCAATGCTCACGGGTCCCCAGATAATACACTTCTTACCATGGTCGATCACTCGATCAACCTCACCAGCCGCTCACGACAACCAATAGGGACCCCATAATCTATCAGAGATCACTTCTCCAAGAGCATGATCTCATCCAAGGACACAACCTCCAACACAGAAACAAGGTACTCATGCGACAACCTTTCCAGCACATTTCCCCAACTCTCCATCTAGCCAGTGCCATAAATCACAATGCCTCCAGCAACGACACGGCAATAACACATCTTACGCAACCAGAGACAATCTCACACCGAGGAACCAATCCTCCGACGCTCGACACATCCTCTGTAACTCCGCAAGCTCCGATTCACGACACCTCGAAAAATGTAACACCAGCCGTAAATCCTCACGAGCACCGGCCAACTGGCATGCATCCTTCTGGAGCAGCGCCAACACACCCTTACACATCGGGGAATGGGCAACGCTTCTCACAAATAGTCACACTCTGACATAGCGATTAAGATAGCCACTGCTACACGCTCCTCTCTTACACCCGCCTCTGACCTTGGAACCAATAACATGCCAAACGCTTACCAAGGAGCGATCAGAATTCCACCAAAATGCCAGGCTTGAAGGCCATAACATCTCTAGCCACCAGACATTATTCTCTCGAACCTATCCATGCTAACACCAACCCATCCTCGAGCTGCCACCGCGCAGACCACCATGCCAAGTGCCGCAACACGAACCATAATCGGCACCCACCAACGCTCATCCAGGCACATCTCGACCAGAGCTCCCGCTCTGCCACCTTGCACCACAATCTCAACGCCTCAGGGGTTGGATAAATCTCAAACTAGGATGGCTAAAACCAATAACAGCTCCTCCACAGCACACTCACGGCCACTTATCCACGAACAATCCTCGCCAGCCACCTGACGTCGCTGCAATTTCTCGAATGCAGAACCGCAGCAACACACCTGTCGACAGCCTCTACCCAACGCAGTGCAACTGGGGCCACCATTGATGAGGGAGAAGGCTCTCGACCTTGATCCTTAGACCCCACGTCGACACTCCGACGATGACGACAACCACCTTCACAGCGCCAACGTCGCACACTTACACTCTCACACGAGAAACCAAGCGAAAATAAGCACGAAACCCTATGCCAGCTGTCGACTGTACTGGACCTTATGGACTTTGATCACTGTAATATCTCGAATTCCCATGTACTTTCACAACCATAGCTCCGATACCAGCTCTGGCGACCCAGGATCTGAGTACCGAAAAGGAACTGACACAACTCGAATCTCAGCCCGCCGCCCACGAGCCTGAAGACTCGGAAGGGATAAAGGATAGGTGTGGAGTACATAGAAATAGGAAATAAAGTAGGAAAATAGATATAATACCAGAAATAAATAACTAACTACAACAGAGTCTAGTCCACTGGAAAGTACAGTCTAAAGCAGTAAAACGTACCACGCGCCAAGTGAACACCGGACTTTCAAGTGCTCGGACTTTGTGTGCAGAGATAAAAACATGCATGGACTTTAACAAACAATCCAATAGAGTTTCTTCTAAGTCCAAAATGTACACGGACATTGAGCTGCTCGAACATACATATGCTCAGTCATACAGATGCTCGGACTTGAAGTCTGGGTCGTGCATCAAATGCATAGACCATGCACGGACTTGAAGTGTAATATATGGAAACATGCATAGACTTTAATGCATCTTGCAAAACCTGCATGGACTTAGACCGAAACATGCATGGACTTACAAGTCAAGTGGACCTTGCTACAGTACGTGCACAGACTTGAACATCAACAGATTGACACATGCACGGACTCAAAATGCATGGACTTTGATTTTCTACTAAGGCTAAAAACTTACACTGGCTTATGAATGCATGGACTTGTGCTACCTTAAGTGATCCACTCCAGCGCCAAGTTGTCGACCCTATGGGTCGACCCTATTAAAAATGCATGCAATGAGCTTTTAAACCAATACCTGACCATGCATGAATTAAAATAAAGTTGCCAATCATCAAAACAGCACACACGTCATGAGACTATTGTTACGTTGCCAATCATCAAAACTACACAGCACAAGGTAGCTGCCTATCAAACCAGAGGAGTCCCAACAGGAACATGATGGTATTGGGGTAGTGGTTGCTGTTGTTGTTGGGGGTGAAAGGGTTGAGGCCTATTATTCTGAGGGAAGTTATTTTGTGGAGGAGGACGATAGGGTTGTTGACCTTACCGGTTAGGTCAAAAAATGAGTGGTGGGACTAGTGGAGGCCTGGGGTTGGCCAATTGATTAGGTCCACCGGTCTCACTCACTTGCTCATTCGTGACGACCACTTCCATCACTCCCTTGGGGACACCAGTATTTAGCTTCCTAAACACCCTGGGCTTTGGTGGCTCGAACATATGCATGAAAGGGAAATCTTTCAGCTGTGTTTGAATATATCGAGCCATCTCGTGTAGCTCTTCCATCGTGGTGAGCTTGTTCATGGCCAAGATATGCCTAAATTGAGGAGTGGCATTAGACACAATCATTTTAACCTGCTCCGACTCTTAGATGGTGTCCCTTATCCTTTCTACCAAAGCCCTCCATCTATCAGCATATTGGATGAAATCTTCATCCGTCCTCATCTTCTGGCCACCAAATCAGTGATAGAAAGGGATGGGCCGACCTAGTCCCGGTACTTCAGAAGGAATTTTCTTTGAACTACATCGAAGTTCTCAGCCTCACTGGGTTCTAAGATATAAAACCATTCTAATGCAGGGCCATCCAACGATCTCTGGAAGAGATATGCCAGGGATCGGTTATCATTTTGTCAGAATGAGGATTCATACATGAAGTCCTTCAGATGGGTGAAGGGGTTGCCAGTGCCGTTATACCTACGGTACGTGGGCATCTCCGAAGGGGGAAGATGGAAGACTGGAAGGATCGGCAAAGAAACTTCAGGGGCGGATTTTACATCCACTATTTTTTTTAAGTCCCGGAACTGCTCATCCATCTTATTCAGCTTATTTAAGAGGGACTGGGTGAGCGGATCAACCGGGGAGGGTGGCGCTTGCCACGGAGAAGGGGCAGGCCTTCCGGAGGCCTGCGAAGGAAACCTCATAGGGGAAGGGTATTGAGGTCCACCAGTGGATAGACCGGGCTGAGCTGATGTTTGAAAGGCAGCTGGTGCCAGGGGTTGCGAGGGGAATTGGAAGGAGGGTGGCTGTTGATTCGCCTGCCCGTATATTACATTATGAGGGAGAGTAGTCCTGTGTTCATGTGATAGGGGGAGTGCTATATTTTCATGTCAAAGGGGGAGTATCAGTTCTTCAAGCTTTGACGTTTCTCTTGCATGTTTCCAACAGGAAATATAATTTCATGCTGTATATTGTTTCTCTCGCAAACTATTTCTCTTTTTGATTCTGTCAAAGGGGAGGATTTTAATTCATAGGGGAGCTATCCAAAAGGAAAATTGTCTCATGCACTGTTATATATTTCTCATCAACCATCTCCTTTTTGATCATGTCAAAGGGGGAGAATTGTTCGACGAGTCAGTGTGACTCATTGTGTGTTGCCATCATCAAAAAGGGGTAGATTGTTGTGCCCCCTGGGCTTTGATGATGGAGTGTTATTTTGATGATAGCAACTTCTTGAGTCACCATATTTGTTCCTAAATTAGTGCTTGATTGAGTGATCATTAGGAAACTGTTATACATGATTAGTATGCATGATTAGTGCTATGCTTGGTATGCTTCGTTCACTGTCCTGCCTATTACATTTGTTGCTGCAAGTCTATGCATAGTCATTGTTTATAGAAGGTCTGTCAGTGCATTTAGGAGGTCTGCGTTGTCCAAGTCCATGCACGTTTGGGTCTGTGTGTGTCGCCTGACAAGTTCGTGCATGTCTTAGCATACACTTAGAGTCAGTGTATATGCTCTATGCAAAGTCCGAGCACGTTTCTATTAGAAGGAAATCAAACTCCGTGCATGAACAGTGTACGTCTTGTGCCTACATGCTGTAGTATTGTCCAAGTCCATGCACAGACATGTCCGTGCACCTTTTGGTAAAGTCCATGCACATGTCCATAACTCCTTGCATGTTTCAACTTTCAAGTCCGTGCACATGTTGCAATGTCCATACATATTTGTATTGAGGTTGAGTCGAAGTCCGTGCATGTTCTAGTGCCGTGTTAATAAGTCCTTACATCTTTTGTGTCTGTAGCCTGTGCATAGTGTAGCAAGGTCCGAGCACACTAAAGTCCGTGCACCTTTTGACTAACCCAAGTTCGTGCACTTTGTGTTGATGTCCGTGCACTTCAAACCCCGTGCACATTCTGGACTTAGACTGTTTGCTGTTGGGTTGCATTCTTAAGTTCGTGCATATATCATCTTTGTATGCATTATAGAAGAGTCAAAGTCCGTGCACACCCCACTGACTCACATGATTATAGTCCGTGCACACCCTTCCAAGTCCATGCATGTCTTATAAAGAGTCTGTACATGTTTTGGACTTAGGCTGATTGGTATTGGGTTGCATCGTAAGTCCGTGCACGTTTTACCTTCCAAGTCCATGCATGTCTTATAAAGAGTCCGTGCATGTTTTGGACTTAGGCTGATTGGTATTGGGTTGCATCGTAAGTCCGTGCATGTTTTACCTTCCAAGTCCATGCATGTCTTATAAAGAGTCCGTTCATGTTTTGGACTTAGGCTGATTGGTATTGGGTTGCATCGAAAGTCCGTGCACGTTTTACCCTCCAAGTCCGTGCATATCTAAGTCATGTTCGTGCATGTCTCTCTAATGCTTCAAGTTTGAGCACATTCTAAGGACCTTACATGATAGTAAGTCCGTGCACTTTCTCTCAAGTCCTTGCACACCTGCATCAAGTCCGAGCAGCATCAAGTCCGTGCATAGTCTAGGTCAGTGTAGGTTTTAATCTGTTCAATTTCATGTCAGTACATATGTCTGAGCACATGCATGCCTTGGGTCGCCATGTCCGAGCATAGCAATCCAAATCTGGTTGTAACCCGACGAACCATCCATAAATGACAGGGCTTCATGACCAGTGGTCGCATCAATCAATACTTCAGTGATTGGTACTGAGAAATCATCCTTTAGGCAGGCTTTATTAAGGTCCCGAAAGTCGACGCATATTCTGATTTGCCCGTTTTTCTTTCTCACAGGCACTACATTTGCCAGTCATGTTGTATACTGGTTTTCTTCGATGAAACCTACATTGATGAGCTTGTCAACCTCTTTATTGAATTGATTAATCAACTCAGGTCACATCCGCCTAGGGGGCTGCTTTGCCGGGTTGGCTTTTCGATCAATTGCTAGCAGATGCTGCGCCACATCAGGGCTTAACCCCGGCATCTCATCGTACTTCCAGGCAAAGCAGTCTCTGAACTTCCTCAAAATTTGTATGTATTGCTCTTGAACTCTGGGTTCTAGCAGTGCACTAAGGAAAGTTGGTCTCGGTTCTTCCTCTGTCCCCAAGTTTATTTCTATCAATTTATCAACAGTAGCCTGACCACCATCCTCAACCTTAGGCGGAGCTTCCTTTAAATCAATGAAGCCTTCTGGGATATAATCTTCTTCGATTTCAGAGTTCTCTGATTCTTCATGTAGGACATCGGCCGATGCTGACTCATCATATAGGGCAGAGACTATTGGACTTTGTTCGGCTTGATCCTAGGGTATGGCCGGTTCTGACTGCGGCTCGAAGGTATAGTGTTCAGCTCCAAGGGGCTTTACTAATGCAAGTTCCTCTGGGGGATCCATGCTTTGTAGAGCTCAGACTTTCTCTAGGTTGCGCTCAAACTCTAAACATTCTCTTGCTCCATCGGAAACCTGGTCTTCATCCGGCGTCCTATGTCGAACTTGGCCTTAGTCTGGAATAGGTCTTCTTTATAAGACAGCTCCTCCCAGCACCGACATGCGATAGTTTCACTAGGCTTTTCTACTTTTGGTTGGCTATCCGAAGGCCCATTATCCATATTGGACTGGTATCTGATCTCTTCATCCTCCGAAGGGTAATCATCATAACCCACCCCAAGAGGGTCTTCATGTGAGGAGAAAGCAGAGATGACATCTACCTCGGCCTCATAGTACACTTGGAGAGTGTACCCCAGTCCTGGGTGTTGAGTGATCTTTCTCAGCTCCTTATTGTTGCAGGGCGGATCCCAAAGCTCCTGGAACGCTTTCTTTTGAGCAACAGGTTGCGATGAAGGTATCTGCATTTTGGAGAACATCTACGATACCCGCTGTGTAGTAAAATCTAAGCCTCCGACTGGCACCATCTGGCTTGTGGATTCTTTTGGGATCATACAGTCTTGATCATCTTCTTCAGTAGGCTCCCCAGTGTAGAATATTATAGGGGGTTCACAGAAGCGAGGGACCTCCATAACTTTGAGTGGCAGCACTATCTGACATTCCAAACTAGCAACGGGTTTGACTAACCCCTCGGGAATCCCAACTTGTGTGTATTTTTCTTTCATCTCTTCATCAGCAACACTGGGGTGAATGTTTGGAGGTGCAATCCGCGCAAAATCCCCAACATGAGAGATATGGGATACTTCATGCTTCTTGACATAGCCCCATGGTGGCGGTGGAGACCAATCCTCCGTCTTTGCTGTCGACTTCTTCTGGCTAGTCACAGCTTCTTTCTTCTTATCTTTTTGCGGAATGTCCGTATAATAGGACGCATCGAGCATGTGACACTCGAAGACTTCAAAGGGGTGCAGGTCTGCGAACACCCTTTCTTCTTGACGATGAGGTCGTCAACATAGCATTCGACGATGTTGTGTAGCATCTCGTCGAAAATTTTAGTCATGGCCCTCTGGTAGGTAGCACCGACATTCTTCAAACCGAAGGGCATGCGTTTGTAGTTGAAGATCCCTTTGGGAGATCTGAAGGCAGTGTACTTCTTGTCTTTCAGGGACATTTAGATCTGATTGTAACCAGAGGATCCATCCATGAAAGATAGAGCTCCATGTCCGATAGTCATGTCGACCATTATTTCTGTGATCAGAACTGGGAAGTTGTCCTTCAGACAAGCTTTATTGAGGTCTCGAAAGTTGACGCAGATGCAGACTTGCCCATTCTTCTTTTTGACTAGGACAATATTGGCGAGCCAAACTGGGTAGATGTATGGCTCGATGAAGTCGACCTCCGCCATCTTAGTGACCTCAGTCGCAACCTAGAGTTCCAGCTCATGGCGCATGCACCACTGGGTTTGTTTGACCGTCATGGCTAAGGGAGATATGGCCAGGTCGTGCTCTGCTACGGAGGGACTTAACCCTGGCATCTCTTTGTATGTCCAGGCAAAGCAGTCTTTGTATTCAAGAAGGAGCTGCTTGTAGTCCTGTCTCTCTGCTTCGGTGAGGAGAGCACTAAGAAATGGTTGCTGAGGGGCTTCATCTTCGCCCAGATTAATTTCGACGAGCTCATCGACGGTCGCCCGGTCACCGTCCTCCAGCTCGGGAGGTGCTGGCTGGAAGTCGATGAAATCTTCATCGTCGGTGTCGGCTTCGTCAACCCGTGGGTCCTCAGAGCCAATAGTTGAAGCTGGTGGAACTGGAAGGTTGTCGCTGTTAGACCCAGCCTGAGGTTGCCCCCGGCCGTCCATGTCGAGCTGACAGCCATCTGCTGGCATCCCGGAGGCTTGGCTGAGGTTGTCTGCTAATGCCGGTGACGCCTCACGGTCTTTGGTCTGGGGACCTTCGTCATGGGGAAAGTGTGGCGAAGTAGGTTCTTCAATTGGCCTGGAGGCCGCGGGAGTTTCTTCCGTCTCCAGATCCTCGTGGACGGGCGGGGAAGCCTCATCAGGTGCTGGAACTGGGGTACTGGTCCTGGCTGGCAGTGGGATTAAAATTTCCTCTCTCTCGTCTCTCGACCTGTCAAACTTGGTGCTGGTGACAACCGAATCGATGGCTGGCTGCATCGGTCCCACGATGTGGACCATAGGGTGGACACAAAAGTCTGGGTCTTGGTCATAGCCAAGACCTTTGGTGTCCTTTTGGGAGAACGGGGGTTTCCCTCGGACTTGTGAGGGTGTCCAGAGATTCTGGAAATACCTCTGCTATGCGGAGCTCTGCCACTGGGGAATGTGCTACTTGAGGCACATCTCCCGGATGCAAGGCGATAGGTTATCCAGAATTTGGACGGCTTCAGGGGCGTTGTTGGCTCGCCTAGACCAGCCGAAGTCAACTTCTGGTGGGGTTGGAGGGACCATGTCTCCTTTGTGGAAAATGATTGATGCGGGACGGACACGGGAGCTGACTCTACGTGCATTGGACCTCGGACTCTAAGACGGACATGACCAGCAACGCGTGGTTAGGAGTCACACTAGACCCGACACTAAGAGCTCCTAGGGGACTATACGTCGCTTACAGAAATGCTAGCTCACTCGTCGTCCCAAGCGAGGGAAGCGCGGATCGTGCGTGGTTGAGGAACCGGCCGAGTCACTGGGTAATCCGACTCAACTTCCGTGCTCGGATCGAGCCACGGGATGGGTCACTCCTGAAGTGTGGTGTGAGGATGGCCCACGTAGCCCGAGCGATGCTCCAGGAAGCCGAGTCGAAGCCGAGGGCCACTCTCTGCTATCTAAACGGTTCATCCAGAACTGCCCTGTCACTCAGCGGTCAAGCCCCAACCGCTCTATGCTGCCCTGTTTAACTTTTCGACGGTCTGATTCTGACCGCCTGACATTCCTCTCACAGAGCTTCCTCTACCTCACTCCCGGTAGAGCGGTCCATGGAAGACCGTCTACATAATCCACGGTCCCAAGGAGACCGTTCTGTTGCAGCATCCCTCCCATTATCACAATCCCCACATGACCGCTTGACTGAGAAACGATTTTTCAGTCAACCGTTCCAAACCTGACCTTTAATATTCCGAACGGTCCATGTTGGGCCGTCCTATGTGAAATGGTTTTTCAGTCAATCGTCCCAAGCCTGTCCCTTCATGTTCTAAATGGTCCAGTGTAGGCCGTCCTGTTTAAAATGGTCTTAAAGAAACCGTTCCAATGGTGTCGTTTCCTATTCTAAACGGTCCCATGTAGGCCATCCTGTTATTGAGCGGTCCTATATGAACTGTTTTATTATGTCAGTTTGGTAGGTTTTAAACGACCACTCCTGGGCCGTGTTTAATAGGACGGTTCTATGTGAACCGCTTGGTTTAATTAAATGGTTACTGTGGAACCATTTCCATCTTGTCTTCCCGACGGCATATCCCGCCGCCGTGGGTGGCCTAATGGCCACCATTTGGGCCCCCAAGGACCGTGGAAACCTCCCCACCCCCCTAAACTAACATGCATGGCTTGAAAACAAGGATTTATGGCAAGTTTTGGCCACCTACCTCTGGGTCCCGAGCGGCCTTCGTCGTCGCCTCCGTGGCCGGTGTCGCTTCTTCCACGACCTCGTCGCCTCCGGCTGGCCCTCCATCGGCCGTGGTCGTCGTGAGTCCCTCGTCCATGGGCCTCGCCTCCTCCGCGATAGACTCCACCTTCGGTCGTGGTGACGTCATCCTCACCTCGGCCATCGGGTGTCCTCCTCGCCGTGCGTGGCGCTTGACGGGCATGTAGGCCGAGCAAAGAATGGGTTGAGGGGGGAAGCCTTGGCTTTGGCTCTCCTTGGCGGTGTGGTGTTCGGTTGGTCTTCCCATCCTCCGTCGGTGGCGGTGGGGGAGGAGGAAGATGAGCAGTTGTTTTATTTTAAAACGCACAGGAATAGCACGGTCTATCGATAGACCGTCCCATAATGAAGTGGTCCATAGTAGACCGTTTGGAAACCCAACGGTTACTCTTTTGGACGGTCGGATTGAAACCGTGTACAGGTATAAATGGTCTTGTTATGACCGCCTAATAACGAGCTTGTTGTTAATCCTTCATGCTGCAGTTATTCTAATTCAAACGTTCTCTTGATATATATTGCTAACAAATTGCCTTGCAGCATAACATCCTCCGCCTCGTCATCCCCATCAGGTAAGTCAGGTAAGTACCCCGATCCCTACAATCTCTTATTGCATTACTATATGGTACTTAAGATTATATTACCTCGAGAACCAGTTGGTTGTTCGCAAACTCCAGGATCTGACATTCCCCTTTAACAAAAATGATGATGATCCAGGAAGGCGCGTTTAACCTTCGGACAGGCCGTTAGGTTGGGAAAATTGGGGAACGATGGAACTGTCTTGTACGCCGTGGTTACAAGTGGTATCTTGACCCTGATCAACCTAGTCTAGCAATATTATTCTCGAGTATCTTATATTTTATCTTTCAGGCGGGTGATGAGGCCTCCTGAGGTGAGATATAGGTAGGTTCAGATCGTCGGTCTGAATCTCAGGTTGGTGTCCGGGGGTATAACACGCAAACACCCTGACTGCGTCATTGAGGAGTCAGACCGTCCTCCTTTTCTGGGAGCGCCTCTTGGGGCGGACAGGTGTCCCCAGCCTATCAAAGACTGAGGTACCTTGTGGAGGAGTCTCCATCGTGGCGTCTGCCTGAGGAGAGCTTGGGGATAGATGTCGGTGGGGCCCAGAATGACCCCATCTCTGTTTTCGCCTATCTATGCGAGAGGCGATGAAGGGTTGGACAACGCCAGATGACGTGGCTGCGGCGTCAGTCGCACCTTGCTTGGCGTAACACCTTAGTGCCCGAAAGGGGTTGCTGAGGCGTGCTTCCCGGACAGCTTGAGCTTCCTTCGGGGTGGCCCAGATCCTTCTCAAGTCTGGCTGCTGGTCTTCCTCGTTTTTGTTCCTCCGATGGGACTTGGGAGCTTGAGTGCCAAACCAGCGCTGGTGCTTTTGGGCCGCTGCCGAAGCGTCCACCCGCTTAAGTTCCACCTTGTCTTCCCGCATTCAACGCAGGAGGCTAAAGCTGTTGGTGATAGGGACCGTAGGGACGATCCGTTCTGGAGGAATAATGGGTTCGCCCCCATCCAAGTGAATCCGTAAGTCTCTAACAAGAATGGTCTTGCCGGAGTTACTGGTGGTAGCAACGAGTCACTTGCCTTTACGGCTACGACGGTGCTTCTTCTAGGGAGCGAAAGATGACTCCGCTCTAAGGTGCTAGGCCAAGAAAATCCAGCTTGCGGGTGCTGGTGGCACAGGGCCATTCATCGGGAATACCGGGGTAGGCCCCCAAGACGCGAAGTCTGTAGTGAAGTCTGGCGACTGGGTGGCTCTTGTGTAGGCTTTCGCACGAGCCGACAGTAGTGTTACGGACGCTCACCGTGACGTGCTTGCGCCCAAAGTTGTCACTGCAAGGGGTACTGGGAGGCTGGTGACCCGAGGCCTTGAGCCTGAACTGGGAGCTGGCAGGACCGAAAGGCGTGACAGAGGGCGCTCAGTCCATACCGAGGTCACCGCGTCCCACAAAGGTAGACCCGTGCTGGGGATCAGTGTTGTCAAATTGCGGGTGGAATGCCCCCGAGGTAGAGCCGAGGGATCCGGGACCTAATGCGGACCACTCATAACAGACGTCGTCCGCGGGAAATCCCAGAGTTGTATGTCTGGTCTGGATGCTAGGACGCCTCGTGCCAGGGGTTGGGGACTCGGGCGAGGAAGTCGCGCTTCTGCAGTTCAGGTCGGGAGGCCCGAACAGGGTGCTGGGGAGCCCTGCCCCTGGGCTAGGAGGCCCGTGTGGGGAGCTGGCTCGGTGGGAGCTCTGAATTGACGGCCCGAGCAAAGTGCTGAGGAGCCGAACACCGTAGGGTGGAGACCCACACTAGAAGTCGGCTTGGCTGGGGCTCGGGGCTGGACGCCCGAGCGAACCGCAGGACTGGAGACCAGAACCTGGGACACAATGCTTGCGTCAGAAGTCAGTCGAGATTGGGCCCGAGGACTAATGCTTGCCCGGGTTGGGACTGGTTTGGGACCCCTACGGGCGGTGGCGAGAGAGCCGAGCCTGACGCTCGGCCTGGTTGTCGAGACTGGCAGTTGGCATGGCACATTGGCGGTGCCACAGGAAATAGGAGCTGGGGGTGGCGGTGGAGCCGCCATGGGGACCACACCCAAGAAGTAGGGTGATCCGACGACTAACTAGCTTAAGAACCGTCAACGGGAAACACCCCTCCACCTTTCCCAGGTGGGCCGACACTCAGGTCGCTGGGCTATGACTAGTGGCTCCATCACAAGGAAAGAGAAGACTACTCTATCGGGGTCTAAAATAATGCCATAGCTTTATAAAATAACTTAAACATGGCGATATGCACTACTGAATGCATTAGGAACTAAACATGCCCTTTTAGAATGCCAGAAGGTATAACGGACCAAGCTGGGGCCGTTACCTGACATAACGGATTAGTGCATGGGCGTTATATGGTACATAACGCGCCTCCATCCATCCGTCAAACTCACCCGAACTCCTAGGTGAACACAAGCACACAGATGCATAGACATGCATACCATAACACACCATCACTAGGGCGTTATGTTCAGTATAACGCACCTACCCCCGTGCGTTATACTCAACTGACCAATCGTGAGAAACCAAGAACACAGATCATAACGCGCCAAGCATGGGGCGTTATGTTCAGTATAACGCGCCTCCTGTGGCCTGTTATACTCACCAGAACTCAAATCAGAAACCACAGAAACATAACGCAGCAAGGCTGGTGTGTTATGAGGATAAAACGCATGGGTCCGAGTCCGTTAAAGTCACCCGAATGCCAAGAATCAACAGAAAATCCACAGTTTTAATGCATAATATAACGCAGCAGATCTGGGGAGTTATATGACCATAACAGATCTACCCTACACCACTATGCTAACCACCTTACTAGTCAACGGTCAAACGATCGGTCAATGGTCAAATGACGGACCTAGAGGAGTCCGTCAAAGGGCACGTAACGCACCACTTTAGGCACGTTAAAGGACTATAACACACCGGTCCGGGTGCATTATGTCGACTGGGTTACGGGTTGGATGAGTTCGATACCGAACTCCCTCCCGGTCGATCAAAATCGATGGGGGACGTGTGAAAACAAACTAACCTGCCAAACCATGCATCCAAACATCCATTCTATAACTAAACATGCCATTAAAATCACAATACAATGGCCATAAAAATAATTTCATAGTTTTAAGCTAAAATTATGCTAACATGGAATAATGCATAGAAAATGATGCAACTGGCGTCGGACCACGGCGCATGTGGTACTGGCGGGTTCCTAGCGAGGAGGAGAGTCCATCCCCCTACCTCTGACACGCCGAGGAAGCCGATCCGATACCGAACGGATGACGAGGGCCACGACGACCTCCCGGCTTCATGTGCCTCCACGCTCCGTGGATCGAGGGAAGAAGGATGTCCATGCGATCCTCGCGACACAACCTTCCCAACGGCGCCTCCCGTGCCTCGATCAACGGCCGTCTGGACTAAAACCGAGCGAGGAGAAGAAAAATCCCAAAATTAGGCCTAAAATCTCCCAAAAAGAGTTTTGTACGAAAAATGATGAAAACGTCTACCATCGGTGACGCATGAGGCGTCAAAACGCTCCTGGAGAGACGAGTAACTCATTCCCCTACCTCAATCGCGACGAAGCCCGCAAAATGGTGCAGATCGGATGACAGGGCATCGTGGCTCTTCTTGACCTGTCTCGTCTCCATGCTCCCCGAACCGCAGAATAAAGGGTACCACCTCGACCTACACGTCGAGCCCGTTCCAACGGCATCTCCCACGACCCGGTCCGACGTCGTTTCAATCGAAACCGAGAGAGATTGGGAGAGGAAGAGAGAGAGCATTTGAGGGAGAGAGAGAGGAAGAGAGAGATAGAGAAGTCAAGAGTGAGGAGAGAGATAGTTAAAACAAGTGATGTGCTGGTTGGAAGCAGTTTTGCTTCTATACGGGCCATGATAATTTGCAGATAATTTGACATACATTCTATCATCTTGTTTCATTACAAAGCATTCATTCATATAATGACCATATCTACCACAGTAATGACATGAACTGCTGGGTTCAGTGCGCCCCCACGTTATCTTTGACAATGGTTTTGATGATTCTAATATATTATGTGTCTTATGCTTAATGGCATCTTGATGATAAACAAACTAACATGATGATATCTTGTCTTACAGGTTAAAAGTTAATGATCTTTCATGAATACATTTCTGATGTTGACTCGTGCGTGCTGTGAATGAGATTGTTGGGTATGGGCTTTATGACTGCTCTTGCATGATATTCTATTGGTTAGTTGATTTGATTACATTGGACTGCTAAGGTAGCTTTCCATTCTCCTTGGGATGGGTCAACCCCATGGTTCGACCCCTGGCTCCTTGAGCCTTAGTTCTTACCTTCTTATGAAGCATGGTCCTTCATGTATATATCCTTGATGTCCTTTGTATTAACCCTATCTTGGGTATTTTACAATCATGCACATTGTGTTTTCATGTTTGATCTAATGCTTTCAATTGGATATCAATTGCCTCTAAACATCTGCGAAAATGAATGAAGTTCAAATTGATTCCAACTATGCTTGAGTTTACTTAACTGAACTGAATGGGGTTCATGTCTTCAGAAGTGAAACCCATTTCATTTGCTCTTGATTGAACTATATTGAAACTGGATTTTCCTTGTTTTGGATCTGAATTTAATTGAGCTGAACCCTGACCCTTGTATTCTTGGACATGATGGTTTTGAGAACCTTGAATGTGTTTAATGTGTATTGACATGAAATAGTGGTTCACTCATATTGGTTTTTGTATGGGGTGTTCAGCTTGGGCTGAAACTGCTTATTTCTCATAGCTTTTTGTGATGGACTGAACTTGGTCTTATAAGACAGAACTTGGTCTTATAGGACTGAACTTTGATTGAGTGGATTCTATCTGGAACTTTAGCATTGATCAACATCAGAACAAGGAAGTCTTTAGACTGAATTTGATTGTCTTGGTTTGGGCATGGAACTTTTTTGTGGCCTACTTGAATATCCCCCTTATAAAATCCGAATCGCCATATTTATGGGATCTAAAAATACTCTCGATTTTTTCACTTGAAACCCCACAACTTTCATGAAGAACCCATCCTCTGAATCGGCATTATACCCTACGGTCAATGCTAGTTCTTAGACATTAGTAGTTTTACCCTAAGAATTCTGGAACAACCCAGCAACAGCTTGTAAATTCGGTGAAGGCCATCTACGTGCATATCCGACCCAGATCCTTGGCCCAAGGTTGTAGAGCTTCAAAAGAGCTTTCCAATGCCACCAACGCTGCCTCGATCCGACATCGGATCAGGGCGCAGCGGAGTTTTTTGTCCAGTCGCGTGCTGCTCGACAGCAAATCCAGCTCGTGGCCGGCACTCGGTGACCGTCCCCGGAGTGACCACCTCACCTTCCGCGAGGCCGACCAGCACCCCGCCGCCCCCGGGGCCGCCCAGCTAGGGGCCATCGGCGCTACAGCATCCCTTCGGCTTCCCCGGACCGTCATCCAGAACGTGGGCCCCATGAGAGCGGGTGCCAACATAGTCCAAGCGGCCCCAAGTGCAGCCCGTCAACCCGATCGCGTCGCTCCCGGGTTCTCCTTGTAGCCCTTTACCTCCCTGTGTGGAGTGGGCAGAGGTTGGATTTCTTCTCCTCCTCGAAAGGCGGAGGCCACTGCCCCTAGCAGTCTCTGACGACCCATAGGGGTGCTACCGGGCCTCGGGGGTAGTTTCTCATGGCTTGCTCGATCCCTTCCCACTCCTGGTCGGGGAGAGCAGCCGGTAGTTGCGAATTGACGGCGACAGCAGCATGAGTGTAAGTTGTGAATGCCGAGCGGTTAGCATGGTGGCGACGCCTGCGACGTTGGTGGCGGGCATTTTTGGGTAGCGCTGGTGCAGCAACTACCGGTTGGTGGGTCGTGGCCATCACCTCGACCCTTTCATCTCTTCGGTCATTTCTGCGACAGGTGTGACTGGGCTGGGCTTCCTTGGGAACCATAATTTACTTCAGTTTGGCCGGCTTGTGAGTCGGCGTATCCTTCGGTGCCGTGGCTGGAACGGCGAGTGCCATCTTTTCCTTCATCTTTTCCAGTCCTTCGAAGGAGTTGAGGACTGGAATAGCCGGCACGATGCGGTCTGGGACCACTTCGAACCTTTGTCCATTCAAATGGACTTGGATGGTCTCGACAGTCATAGACTTTCCAGTGCTGGAGATTCGGTGCCCTATGGCAACGCCAGGGTTGTCCCTTCGGAGCTTCCTCCGATAGGATGTCGACCCTTAGTGCGATGGACCGATAGCCTGGTGCACATGGTGCACATTGCAGCTCAATGTCCTTGTCGGGATGCGGCTGCTGTTCTTGGCCACAGCTTGGCTGGCAGTGGCTCCTGGGATGGGAGCGTTGGATTCGGGCTCGTCGGACGCCTCTACATCCAGGATGTTGACGAAGGCTACCCCAAGGAAGTTGGGGAAGCCCATGACCAGAGGGAAGCTCCCGAAGCAGAGCAGGATGGTGAGGTAGCCTTCTCGGACATGGCTCTAAATGACTTGCGAGCCAAAGGAGACCGCCATTCTCGAGGTTGAAACGTGATCTTCCTGCATTTGCAAAAATGGAACAATTAGCATTACATGAAGGGGGCCGTAGGGTCCCTAATTTCGGCAAAGAGATGAAGGGTGGATGGGTCCCACCAGGCATGCCAAACTTGTGGATGCACTAAAATTCACTCGATTTTCTGTTCGTTTGTTAGTGTGCTTATTTATCTATTTAGTGCGAGGGCGTGCCAGTCACGAAGTGACGATTTATTCAGGTCTCGTGGAAGCCTGTGGTGTGCTCTATCTGACTTCGTCAGGTGATTGTGTGGTTCGGGTCGGGACCAAATCTCGTTGCGTCATAAAGGTCATGACGTCATTTACATCCCCCATACGAGGTAACACCCTTGATTAATTACCGAAACTAGGGGCCCTACGGCCAAAAGAAGCAAAGCTAATTGCAATAGAAAGAGGCAGGAATGAATCACACAAGAGCTTGTGCCGAGACACGGGCAATCAGACATATCGGTCAGTCATAGACCCTTTCATATTCGGACGGGAGTCCATGGCGGTGAAAACTGAGATAAATCCGTTCAGTTGTCTGCCGAGCACGCGGCAATTTTAATGGTGATCCGGCAAGAATCCGGTTTGGCAAATGGGTCCAGTTTAATCAGAATGTCGGCCCGAGGTAAGGCCGGGTCGTGGCCATTTTGGGCTAATTTTCGAGACTCAGGCCCGGCTTACAGGGGCAACATTATTATCCTTTCAGCACCAGGTCACGAAGAGAGACAGGGCTGCAATATAGAATTTTATTATTATGATCAGTGGAGCCCCTGATTATATTTCTTTGTTGCCCATTTCCCCTTTCAGTCAGATCGAGCGCACCATGGGCTTCCGTGAAGCCCGAATAAATTGTCACCTCGGTGACTGGCACGCCCACGCACTCAATAAATCGATAAACTAATATCCACGCTAATCTAATCCAACGAAGAGTGCGTCCACAGACCCCTATTGAGTCTGGCTGTGACTCACCCTTCCTTCTTGCAGGTGAGCCGTCTCAGCCGTTGACCAGTGGTTCCCGAGCTTTTGGAGACCGCGCTTAGAGTGCCAGTAGCATTAGTCGGTCTTTCTTTTTGTAGTTCTGCCGGAGTATGCCCCGTGTAGTTGTAGATTACATTTTCTCTTTTCTGGGGGACTTGTACTTCTGTGGATGCTGTAAATCTGGACTAGTTTATATATATACCACTCTGATATTTTAAATTACTTCTGCCTTAATTTAATTAATCATTGCCAAAAATTAACAATGCGCGCTGCGAATTCTAATTTCTAATGTAATCCCCCAACAAACCCCACTAACCCTTCGGGGCCTCATCAGCCTCCTAGGTGGCGTCCCCAGTTCATGGTAGCGATAATTTGGTACTTGTACCGGGTTATCGGTGCCATGGGCTCTGGGTCGTTACAACGTGCATGGACTTTGAAGACTTGAAGAAGATGCACGTGGTATCGACTCCACGGGGTTCACAGAAATGTGCAAGGACTTGAAGATTTGAAGAAGATGCACGGGGCATCATGTGCACGTACATGAAGTGCTCGGGGTTTAATGTGCATGGATATGAGATGTGCACTGACTTCAATATGCTCGGACCTTTCAACAAATTGTGTAGACTTCAGATAAAAAAATTACACGGACTTAGTTTCAAGGAAATGTGCATGGACTTCGTTGCTAATAAACTGCACGGACTTGTTGAAAACATGCACGGGCTAGAGTGTGCACGGACTTGTAAAAACGTGCATGGACTTGGTTTTCAAAACACCTAAGACTTATGCATGGACTTTGATAAGAAAATGTGCACGGACTTTGCTGCTGAAGAACTGCACGAACTTGGTGAAAAAAATGCATGGACTTCATTGCTTGGGTAAAACATGCATTGATAGGAATTTGAAGACTTAAAACATGCAAGGACTCAAGAGTTTGCATGGACTTTATGTGGCACAGATGTACAGTGTGCATGGGCTTTGTGCAGTGGAGTTAAAACATGCACAGGGTTGTACGCAAGAAAGAATCTGCACGGGGTTTAAACGTGCATGGACTTGATGAAACACAATGCCAAAACGACTAAGTCTAGAAAGTGCACTGACTCAGTATGCACGGGGTTAATGTATGCATGGACACAGCGAATGCATGAGTATGCACGGACTTTGCAACAGAAAAGAAACTTGAAAATACAAGCAAATATAAAGGCAATTGCATAGACCAAGTACACAGTATGCACACTGATGAACACACAATTAGATTTTAATATAAATCACCCTCGGATTAAGCACATAAAACAAGTGTTATTAAATGGCAGATCAATTACAGAGTTAACAGATAGTGTATGACATCATCAAAATAGTAGAGGTTCAACATGAGGTCGGTGCAATCCCTCTCAAGAACAAAGGAAGGTCGGTGCACATCCAAGGCTAGTCAGTACCAAGGTCGGTGCATGTCCTGCTTCAATGCAAGACTAAGGTCGATGCTAGTTGCCCCAGCATAGATGAAGGTCGACGCACATCACTGTTCACATCTATTGAGGGTCGGTGCATGTTCTGTTTAACCTACATACAAGGTCGATGCTAGCTTTGCGGCGAGCATCATGGAACATAGCTGACGAGCATCGGGTCCTTCGGAAAATGAGGAGTGGTAGTAGATGTCCCCATCACTTCACCTCGTAGATCGCCATATCCTAGCAAGTCTTTGCTAACCCTATACAATAAGGGCTTTCCTTTTCAGAGGACTAGTCCCCAGCATTTGGCCTATGCCCCTACTTCCCGGTCTCCAGCCCCCAGTTCCCAGTGCCCAAAGTCTAGTCACACTGTCCCTCAAGCCCAGTTCTCTAAATCAATGCCCCCCAAACTGGGTGAACCTGACCTATTACACCCTGTACAAATACATGGTAGGGGAGAATCAAGCAGACCAACAGTAAGTGGTCGTCATTCCCTACATTCAACACTATTCCGTGGAACAAGAAGTGGGACAACTCAGTAAGTAACAATATCAAAATCCAAAATTTGTCATTAGTATTCTCTAAAAGGGGAGCCCAAGACATGCCCTTGGGGTAACAAAAATGTGTAATCTAGATAACAAAAAAGGGAGGGGAAGTGATACAATCACAGCCTAGCCTCGTTCCCCTCCAGCTCCGCTAAGCGGGACTCCGTGGTAGCCAGCTCTGCCTTCAAGGCCGACGCAAGCTGCGTGCTCGCCTCGGCACTCGTCTCGGTAGTCTGCCACTCGACCCTAGCGAGCTCCACATCTTATCGCTGCTCCTCCAGGGCCTTCGCCAAGGCCTCGGCTCTGCTCTCCGCATCTCTCAGCCAAGCAGCGCGGTCCTGGGCAAGTGACATAGCCGCGTCAGCGCACCTCTCACGCTCGACAACCGCCAGTGCAAGCCGAGCCCACTGCTCCTCCAACTCTCAGACGGTCGCCAGTCGTAGAGCCCTCTTCTCCTATGCCTCTAGAATCCGCAGGTACTCCGCCCAAATGTCAGCCAAGCCAGACATCCAGAGTTCACGTGGGAACCCGAGGCCATGGTAGCCCTGGGTGCACTCCCTCAACTACTGTCGGAGCTCCTCCAGAGAAGGTAGGGGGCTGCCTCCTGCGTAACCTCGAGCACGTTGGAGCAAAGCCACGCCCATGCTAGTGTCCAGCAGTGGCTCTGGTGGCGAGACAGATGAAGGCCACTCGATCCCCAGCTCCAGGCAGGAGTGGCCCACTTTAGCCAGCACACCAGAAGGACCTGTGCAACACCACCAAACACAAAGAGGGTCAGCAACGCTCAGGACTTGACAAGGTGAAAAACCTGAGAAATGTCCTGGCTCTCACCTGCTATGGCCACCGCCATGCCGGTAACACCCCCGCTCGGGGTCTGTGAGGGTAGTCCATCCTCCACCTCAGCAGCATCTCCTGCCGGAGTCGGAGAGGGCAGAGGTTCCTCTGACATCTGTTTGCCCTGAGTAATCGTCGGAGTAGTAGGAGGCTCCCCCAGATCCACCTCGATGGGAGTCGGCACGCGCTCCTCCTCGAACTCCAGCTCTGGACATAACACAAAATGTTAGCCCTGTCATAAACCCTGAGTCAAGCCAATGAAGGGGAGTGAAGGAGCTACATGTACCTTTTAGCGCTGCCTTCATCTCAGTATCTCCGGCGGAAGAAGCCTCAGAGGAGGAAGAGCTCGGGCTCGAGCTCTCGTTAATCTCCATAGCCGTACTGTCGCTGCCCAAAGAACCAGAGGAAGCCCCTAGTGAACCCTCCATCATGGGCAAATCGAAGGCACCTGCACACCCATGAGCCGAGTCAGGCTACTACCGAGTCCAGTCTTGCACAAAGATAACTCCCTAGCCAAAGCCATCACCGTAACTCGAATGGTTAACAACACCCTGGGCAATTAACAGAAGAACCGAATACCAGCAAATCTCGATCGAAAAGGGAAATGCCAACAACAATAACATTAAGAAATTCTTATACTGCATGAGCAGCACAAATGACGGCTGTCGAGCAATAACGTCGAACAATCCACAAATCTAAACAATCAGATATTACAAGGAAAGAGTAGAATTGATTACTCCTACCTAAAAACACGGAGCACAATGTGGATTATTACACAGGGCTATCAACACTGCGGGTGACAAGCCACTGAACCCACGCAGAGAAACAAACTTCCATGAAAACCGCAGGTGATTAAACAATCAAGCCACGTTAGCCTAGGATCCACCCACGAATCCCGTTAACGTCCACCTCATCCATCATTTCATCGCATTCTAGCCCATTCCATCGCGTCTCTACCTCAGTCAACTCGGCACGGTCGCGTGCCCCACGTCGAGAAAAATAGAGGGAAAAGAAAAATAAGGGAGAAAGTAGAACGACAGAAATGACAAGGACAGGAGAAGGAAAACCACAATCACACACAAACAACGTCACCACAATAAGCAATTAATAAATAACTAAATCACATAAAACACAAGTAGCTGGAATAATTAGGACACTAATTAACTAACTGAAAAAGTGAAAACATACCTTACAAGAGACAGGACGTCATTGCTCAGCATGAGGAAGCTGAGGCGCTGGTGAGTCCTGCTGAGGTTGTGGCGACACAGGTTGAAATTGGCACTGCTATGACTGAGCCGACGAAGAGAACTGCGCTGGTATCAGTCTGTACGGGCAGTCTCGAACAATATGACCCAGCTGATCACAACGGAAACAAATCACCGGCAAAGAACACAGCCTGCCAGGGTGACTACCACCATACCTCGCACACGAACTCGACTGACGGATAGCAGATCCCTAACGTTGCTGAGAAGACGGAACTGACGATGAGACAGTATCAACAGAAGACTGTTGAGCACGCCGTTCCTTATGCTTCCTTGACTTGCTCCTAGTGTTCATGGATAGAGGTGTACCATGATCAATTGGCGCAAGAGAGGAGGTGCTAGTTGCATACGGCTATTTGCCCTGCCGCTTCTCACGCTTCTTATTCTTGTATCTCCAGAGCCTCTCGCCTTTGGACTTTGAAGACGAAGCACCATCGGCAGCAGGAACAACAGAAGGAACTCCGGGGACACTCGGCAGATAAACCTGCTACAACTGCCTGATCGATTAAGGGACAAGGTGATGTTGCACACCTGGCTGAGTGGACTGGACCTGGGCATGCACTTGAGAGATCACCTGCCCTACTCCAGACGGCAGACGAGGCAGCAAGGCTTCATCCTGCGTTCCATGCTGAACATCCAGCAAGCCTTCCACAACTGGGGCGGGAACCACTGAACCTTGACTCGGCTCAGGCGCATAAACCATCACAACGACCACCGGAGGAGGAGCATCATTTCCCTCCCTGGAAATTTGGGCCTTCTGGCGACACACCATCGAAACCTAAGAAACATATGTCGATGAAAATCACATCAAAAATCATGAAAAAACATCCTAAACCAGCAGTAGACGACTCAAGTGGACTTGCTCTGGAAACGCTATGCAATTCAAATTCATTACACGCATCCTCAATGCTGCTCTGATACCAACTGTAACATCCCAGAGTTCAGGGTATCGATAACCCGATAATATCGAATTACCGCCACCAAGGACTGGGGACGCCACCCAAGAGGCTGATGAATATTTCTATTTTTTAATATTTTTTTAATTTTTTAGGATTTTCTATAAATAACCCATTTCTATAAATAACCCATTTCTTTTTCTTTTTTTTCTTTCTTCTTCTTCTTCTTTCTTCTTCTTCCTCCTTCCTCCCGTGATCGAACCGAGCGCCCCCTCTCTCTTTCTCTCTCCTCGATCGACGACGACGCGGCGTGCCCCTCCGGCTACAGACGGCGGTGGGCGACGGCGTGACGGCATAGGCGGCGACGAGATGATCATGGTGACGTGCGTTGTTCGTGGGAAGCGTGAAGGATGATGGTTTCTAGCAACATTCTTTGCGGTTTGGGCTCGATCCGGCGCGCCTCGAAGCGAGATCGGTGTAGGGTGACGTTCCCTAGCTCCATGTCTTCCTTCCCCGTGATTTCTAGGCCGAGGCGAGGTCGAGAGTGGATTGTTCCATGCCGGGAAGGGAAAAACATGATTTGGGGTTCAAGAGCCTGATCTAGTGTTTTGAGCCTCTATTCTACGATTGGAGGGTGTAGATGCATGCTTGGTTGTTCGGGGGTGAGTTCCCCTTCATTTCCCCCTCAACCGGGCTCGTTTGGGGCCCAAAATGGCATTTTTTGATGAGGTCCACCGTTCTCGGGACGGAAGGATGTACACGGTCCTAACAGAGACCGTGTACACCCTTGCATGGCCCTGAGATGGACCGTTCAATGGTCCTGGAATGTCGGTGGAGTACATGGTCCATCGTCTGACCGTGTACCCCATGGACGGTCCATGGGCAACCGCGTACCCCGTGGGGTCAGCGTGACTGTCGAGGTGTTTTGACTGTTGCTTCTTGACCGTTACATAGTGTTGGAATGGCACGGCCTAGGGCTTGGCCGTGTTGTCCTTTGAATGGCCCAGGGTTGGCCGTTCCATTTCTGTGCCGTTAGACGATTGAACGGCCCAGTGAGGCCCGTTCATCTCCTTGTACGGCCTAGGGCTAGCCGTGCAGACCTTGAACAGCCCAGGGTTGGCCGTTCTGTTTTCGTGCTATTGGGTGGCTGGACGGCCCCAATAGGGACCATTCTGTTCACCAAGCGGCCTACCGTGGACCGTGTGGGTCCTGAACGGCCTGAGGCTAGCCGTGTATGATTCCCATTCTGTCCAGGGGTGGGACGACCTTCTATTGGGTCGTTCATCTTCTGGAACGGTCCCAGAGGGGCGGTGCATGGATGGCACGGCCCATCGTGGACCGTGTACGATGATTTTTAGGTGGTTATTGGTGGACCGTTTCACTCCCTGAGGCGGTCCATCCACCGTCCGTTTACACCGGAACGGCCCATGATTGACCGTTTACTATCTGAGGCCTAACCGATGATTTCTTCCGTGCCGACTCAAGTCTCGGGTGAGTAGACCTCGATCCACGTGCTGACTCGTGGTCTGACTGATGTTAGGCATCATGAAGGGGCCATGTGTGGGGTGCCGTGGGGGTCCTGGGAGGTGACATTCTCGGCTTGCGTCACCGTGAGTCGGTGCCATGCGAGGGGTGATCTTCGTACTTGTTCAGTTCTAGAGTCATTTTTTCGTGACTTGTGAGTTTGTTCTTTCGGTGACACGTCCACTAGCTGCAGCCTTCTTACGGCACGCGTGTGCTGACCCACCCGGGAGTGGTGGAGTGGGTGACCCGAGAGAGACGGTAGTAGGTTGGTTACCATAGGGCCCCCACGTACAGCCGAGTCCGGGCTTAGGGGGAATTACCAGCTAGAGGACAGGCCTAGGGCGTATGGTCTGTAACAGGAGAATCTTCCAGGCAAAATGGAGTGGACATGAAATCTCCGGAGGGTAACTCAACGAGCAGTTCACAAGGCGACTCGGTCACCGGCTCCTCGAGACGAGCAAGAAAATCCTCGGAAACAAATGAATGAGTGGCACCTGAATCGAATAGCACACGAGCAGGATGACCAAAAATTGAAACCATACCTTCTATGAGATTTGACACAATTGCTTCTGCACGAGTGATATGCGTGATCCGGCTCCGCGGCTTCCGGCTAGAGGCTACAGAAGATTGCTGGGAAGAAGCTGGAACTTGCAAAAATGACGGCTGAGGCTGAGGTGGTGCAGGAAGACAGAATTGTGACTGCTACGGCTAGGTGACCTGCGAGAACTGCACCGGAACTGACTTCATCGGGTAATCTCGAACAACATGACCCGGCTAATCACAGCGATAGCAAACCACCGGCAAGGAACATGGTACATCGGGGTGGCTGCCACCACACCTCGGACATGGTCTCAGCTGACTCACATGAAACTCTCGACGCTGCTGATACGGAGGAACAGACTGCTGAACTGAATCAGAAGACACCGATTGCTGCTGCACAAAACCCGAAGATGCTTGATGATTGAAATGCTTCTTGGACTTCCGAAACATCCGCCTCGAAGGACCACCAGGAGTAGGCCCAATGGACGGAACGCTAGGTGCTGACGGCTGAAAGGACTGCTGGAACAGCACAACCGGCTAAGCAACACTAGACTGAGAGAATCCTGCAGATCTCGCCAAATCGAGCTCAACGGCGATTGCTGCCTGATATGCATCATCCATGATAGTGACATGGGTAGCAAGAAGTGGGACTCTCAATTTGGCTCACAAACAACGAAGAAACTGCTCGGTCTTTAAGGCTTCATCAGCAATAATATGCGGCACATACCGACCCAACTCGATGAACTTGTTCCGATACTGCAACACGATCATCTCACCATGCACCAGATCCAGAAATTGGTGCATCTTATCCATACGAAGAGAGGCTGGAATGTAAGTACACTCAAAGATAGTCACGAACTCTGTCCAGGTGATCTGACGAAGTGGTCAGGAACGGAAGGTGACTTCCCATTCCGAACTCCACCACATCAATGCTGCACCCTGAAGCTGAAAAGTAGCTTGCATAACCTTCTCATCCTCTGCACATTCCATCGATCAAAATACATGCTCAGTCGCCTCGATCCAAATCCTGGCAGCATCCGAATCTGACTGACCTTCATATGTCGGCAGGTGAAATAGTAGAAATTCCTTAAGCGCTTTACCACGGCCACCGGGTAAGTCATCATGCGGAGCTGGCACGGCAGGAACAGGGACTGGCACGATCGGCGGAGCAGGCATGACAGGAGGCGAAATGCTGCCACTCTCTTCCAGGGGAACAGGGGCTCTGCTTTTACGGGGCGGCATCTAAAATATACGACAACGGAAGAACTCATTAATAATCACGGAAAACATCCTAAGCCAGCAACAGACAACACGACTGGACTGGCTCTGGACAAGCACATGTAATTTCAATTCTTTACACATTTCCCCGATGCAAGCTCTGATACCAATTGTAACATCACAGAGTTCAGGGTACCGACAACCCGATACAAGTATCGAACTACCGCCACCAAGAACTGAGGACGCCACCCAAGAGGCTGATGACGCCCCTGAAGGGTTAGTGAGGATTATTGAGGGAGCGTATAAATAATTGAAATTACACTGCGCATACTAAAATTTATTTAGGCGAAATAAAGTGTTGGGCGCTTGAAATTCATAAAAATGGGAAGAAAAAGTAAACCCAAGGTCCATTAAGTCCTGAATTGAAATGGACCCAGCCAGGGAGGGAGTCTACCTATAAAATAAGCCCAAAATATTGGCAGAAAATAGCCCGACAAGTCGTGGACAACTCGAGACATCAACAAATGTGAGTAAGAGGGATGACCCGACTTATCGGTAAAAAATAGATGTCAACAGATGCTCCTCCTTAACGTCCTCTTTGTAGGGGAGCGAGCGGAGGTGAAGCGTAAGTGACATAGGACATGGAGATAAAGTGGAGATAAAGCGGAGTGGACTGAAAAGCGGGTGTTAAGGTAAAACAACACCCGTTTTCTTGCCAACAAGCAGCGGGAATTTTCCAGAAAACTCTGAACAACTCACAAGGAACGGTCAGATCAAAAGCAACACCAATCCGGAGGAACTAAACTAAAGTAAAAGGAACACAAGATCAACCTCATGGGGGACACAATTGTTGACACCCGTTTTATGACCAATTAGTTGGGTCATCTCCTTACTCATCTTAATGATACTCCGAGTTGTTCACCCTTATCGAGTCTTCTTGGACAGTTAGAAGTCTCTTTTATGGGTCATTGCCTTCCTTGGTTGAGTCTTGTCCTTGATTGATGCTAGGCAAGCGCTTCCGGTTCATTTGTCTCCCTCTTGTGCATAACGCATCCTCAATGGCACGTTATATGTAACATAACACGCCTAACAAGGTCTGTTATAGTCTTCTCGCCTACCGTCTCACCCAGCGTCTCACTTAGTGTCTCTATAGTTTAACGGTCTACACCTAGCCGTTATAATTAGCCTAACGCACCTAGTAAGAGCCGTTATAGTCTGCCCACTTACCGTCTCTTCTTCCGTCTCAGTTAGCGTCTTTGTTGTTTAACGGCTCTAAGTTCCCCCGTCATCAGTAACATAACGCTCGTACAATGATCCATTATATACCTACTAAGGTTGAGTCTTATCACCACCTCCACAGACTACCTTGTCGTCCAAAGCCCCGTCTGCCTTGGCATCTTCAGGTCCATGACCGACTGCCTTAGCCACGTTATACCTTCACTATAACGCCCTTGTTTCCATCCGTTATGCTCGCCAGAGTCCTAAGCCCGAACGTCTCGCCTGTTGTTCTTATCTCTTGCGGATAAGGGCACATGACGGACTGATGGAGGTGCGTTATGTTAATATGGCGGTCTATCACTGATGCGTTATGTCACAGGGAGGAGTTTTATCAGAACTGTTCTTCTCTGCTGTTCTGTGGATGGATTGTAGAGGTTGTTATCTTGATTTCTCCCCTAAATCTGATCATTAGGACCTTCTGTTGGTTTCTATGGACTCTTGGGAGTATTATCTTCAAGAGTTTATCTTCAACCCTCCTTCTTATTGGCTGTTCTCTCTCCAACTCGCCCCAAGACTTGGAGGGTCTATAAATAGAACCCTTGTCTTCTTGGTGAGAGGAGATTTTCTAGAGTTCCCACGAAGTGCTGCTATATCCTAGAGCTAAATTCATCCAAGGAAGACTGCATCCCATGTTCATCTGCTGCCTAAGTCCAGGGAGTACTAGCTTGAAGGGGCTATTTCATTAAACTTCATTCTTTTAGTTGATTTCCCCTTTTCCTAGCAACCATGGCATGTTCCCTCTTCTTCTTTCACGTTCTCATCCATGCTGCATGCATCTAATTCTTCCTATTCTTTTAAAACACCCCAGAGGGGTTTAAAAACCCAAACTTCCTGTATAAGAAAGCCAAACAAAAAAGGAAAAAAAAGAGTGACATGACAAAACCAAAACAAAATGATGAAATAAACAAACAAAAAAAATAATACGGTAACAATCTTAATAGATGAAGAAAACATATTCACGCTTTCAAATAAAAAAGGGTCAAATAACTCATTCAAAGAAATGTATGATCACAATGATAACAACTTGCCAAAAACACATCCGTGCACTTAAATAAAAGTCAAATAACCAAAAAAAAAACACGAACGTGTATATCATGACGTCATTTCGGAAACCTCCTCTCCCCCAGACCTTGGACACGAGAACATATATGGCATCTCAGTAAATCGGGCTTATATCTTGGGGATCACCCCAATGTGATAGTGACTCGATCTTGTCCCGGGGCCAATAGCTCAATAGACTGGACCCGCTCCGAGTGGGATTTAATCCCACATTCTTATTAAATTTATCGTACACTCGACAAACATTTACATAGGTTTGTAGCCGTCTTCATCATGCTTTCAACACAGACTTTTGTCTGGACATGAAATGGTCGGTAGGCAACCAACACGATTTAAATGTTTTCACCCTACCGAGGGACATTTTAACATAATTCAAGATTTTTGTTATCTTATTTTTTCCTTCTTTTACTAATGTTATCTTTTAGGCCGTAGGGCCCTTATTCTTAGCGATTAAAAAAGGGTGTTCCCCTCTCTGAGGGGATGTAATTAACGTCGTGGCCTTTATAGCACGGCCGATTTTGGTCCCGACACGAATCTCACTTTCGTCCGGTCGGTCAGATGATGCGCACCTAGGGTTTTCACGAAGTCCGAATAAATTGTCACTTTGTGACTGGCACGTCCACACACTTAATAAACCAATAAATAAATAAAATAATGATTTAATAAAAAGTGTATCCACACTCCACTAAAAGGGGGAGGCCATGCTCCCAGCTCATCCACCCCCAATCTGACTATGATGATGCTGCTCCAAGCATATCGGCAGAAGATTGAAGCTCTGAAGAGGCAAGTGAGCGAGTTGACCATGCATGTGTCAGCCTCGAAGCAAGTTGAAGCTCCCCCTGAAACATCCCGGTGGGGTGCTGATGAATTTGAGGGCTCGCCCCAAATGACAGCTTCTCAGCCAATTCCAAACTATGCTGAGAGCACGGCCCCGATACCACCCTTGGCTCCTCAACACCAAGCAATGGCCACCATACCCCAAGCGACAGTGTTGGCGACGCCGCAAATGCAACTTGCTCATTTTTACCCAGAGCTGGTGGACCCAGAAATGGCGAACAAGCTAATGATAGAGCAAATGATCGAGATGAGGCTGGCTGATCGAGGCGGCGAAGGATATACTTCTTTTGATGTGTACAAGGTTCCCTACCCTATCCATCATGTAGCTAAAAGATTGCCCCCCAGTGTCAACAAGCCACCGAAGTTCGATAAGTTCAATGGCCAAGGATCATCAAAGGAACATATACCCTGTTACATCAATGTGATGGGCGATTTGGCGGTCGATGAATCATACCTACTTAAGTTCTTCAGGTCCTCCCTCACTGGACTCACTTTGAGTGGTACTCAAACTTGCCGGCGGGGAGCGTCAGCGACTGGCCAAATATGCAAAAAAAATTCTGGGTGCCATTCCATGTTACCGAAAGGGAGGTTACCGTTGCTGAGCTTTATGCCACCAGGTAGAAGAATGATGAAACTACCCTAGAATATATCAAGAGATGGCAGAATCTCAGTATGAGGTGTAGGAGGCCACCGCATCAAGAAGACGTTGTCCAGATCTATAAATAGAACCTCAGGTAGGAAGTCCTCGAAAGGATGATTGGCATGGAAATTAGGTCTTCCAACCGATTAAATAATGTGATGGCGGAGATTGAGGCTTTCCTTGCTAGATATTCCTCTACTCTAGTTGTTTCAAGCCAGAAGGCGAAGTCGACTAATAAGCGGCCTATGCCCAAAGAAGTCAACACGGTCGATTTCATTGCCTTCGAGCAGCAGAAGAGCAAGGGCAAAGGGGTCGTCGACACTCCTCCTCCCAAGCCAGCTAAATAGTAAGAGGGTCCCTCCTTGCGATCCAAGATGAAGAAACTCTACTCCTTCCCAAGGGAGAAGACCCAGGTCCTCTTTGAATGGGCCACTAAATGCAACAAAATCACCCTCCCGGAGCTAAAGAGACCTGACGATGCTAAGAGAAAGGATGATCCTCGATATTGCCCATAACCATCAAATGCTTGGGTTCCCTATTGACGATAGTTATGCCTTTAAAGATGTCATCGAAGGTCTAATCAAGAAGGGGGAGCTTCAGATGGGTGAACATAAGGTAGACCCACCTCACTCGCACGAGATGCCTGTGCTGGGGGCAACAACAAACATGATATCTCTATATCAACAATTGCTTGAAGAGGTGTCATAAGCATGTACAAAGCACAGCTACGAGGCATTGATCCTGGCTCCTACACAAGACTAGGGAAATTGGCAGATAGTACGAAAGAAGGCAAAAAGAAAGCTGGCTCCCCACCCTCCTCCGGGGGTCCACATCCATGGTGTCACGACTCAGCCAGCTCCGCCTATCGTGATCCCAGTTTGGTATGAGATGGACCCTCACATGGTCATCCGAAGGCCAACCAATAACAAGAAGAAGTAGGTCCCACTGCGGATGTATAAAGAAGTCAGCCCGACAGTCGAACGACTGCAGGCGATCATAGATGGGCTAGAAGAGTATGAACAACCTGAAGTCTAGCTGGTGCTGCTAAAAGAGTGTGTCCCTTGGGAACAACTCGAGTCTCTCAGACTTGACCAAGAAGCTATAAATGAAATTTGGGGGGAAGTTGCCCCGAAAGATGCTTTAAGCAAGTAAACCCTGACTGAAAAGAATAAGAAAAAGATGAAGAAGTCAAAGATAAAAGAAAATGCAACATTGTGTCTTGCAACACTTTGTCAGCTTTGTTTAACATGGCCCAAAACTCTAACGAAGAGGAAGAAATATGCTTTACTCCAACTGAGGCAAACCAGGCAGAAGCTTCCACCTCCCAGCATGCTACTAGATCTGGGAGAAGGTGGGGACACTTGCCCCTAGCCAACCACAACATTATATTCAGGGGTGAGCATTCATATCAAATCCCTGAACCTGAAGTAAAGGGTGCAAGAGTCCCACCTCCACCAGGTCTCTATCCTGAAGATACAACTGTCCAGATGGTCCCCTTAGTCGCCGAGTTTCTCCTCGCAAAGGAGGGCAAACAATCAAGCCAGTAGGCGCCATCCCCCGCAAGTAGAGATGATGAAGGCACTGCCCTTGCGGCCAAGCCCATACAGATCAAAGAACCAACTGATCAAGCATGTCAAGATAGGGCGGCGCCCGAAGAAGATGATAGACTATCTTCTCTGCCGACTCCTCCAACACCAAAACATGGCAAGCATAGCAAAGTCGAAGAAGCCAGGCTAGCCCATGTCAGAGTCGACAACAGGATAATGAGGCAATTGAGGAGAATTCTAGCAAGATTCAGTGTCTAAGAGATACTCTCCCTAGATGAAGAAACCAGACAAGCTGTCATGGCAGCTCTACAAACCCCAACATACTATGAGAGCCGTTTCTCCGAAATGCACTCGGAGGCAACCATCACCTTCACTGAAGAAGACATGCTCCTACCCTCGGTCAACCACAACAAGCCCTTGTATATGAGGGGGCAGTTGAATGGCCAACCAATAAACAAAATCTTGATTGACCCAAGTGCAGAGGTGAACATCCTCCCCTACTGGGTCTACCGGAAGCACTACTTTGATGTGCACCTGATCAAGGTCAGGGACCAGAAGATAGCTTGATTCAACTAGAAGTTTGAAGTCCCGATGGGCACGGCAGAGTTTGGGCTATCGTTGGGAGACTATATCACTAAGGTGCGGTTTCACGTCATCAACTCCGATACTTCATGTAAAGCATTGCTGGGCCGACCATGCCTATATCAAAATTGGGTGGTGCCTTCCACTCTGCATTAGTGCATCAAGTATCCCCGGGATGGGAAATAAGAAAGAATATTTACAGATTTACACCCATTCGAGGTATTTGAATGTCATCTTCTTGATGTATCACTCTATATGGAGAAGCCGGAATGAACTTCCCAGCCATCTAAAGGCAAAGGGAAAAAGATAGAAGAAACTGGAGACTGGTTTCCTACACCCCCGCCTGACTATGTGGCTAAGCAGGAGGTGTAGCGCCTGTGTCTTAATGAATCCGTAGTGGTTCGGAACTGGATCCGACTCAAAGAAAGTCTCCAAACCTTCCCTAAGGTTCTGATTGCCCCTCTTCCTCTTACAGGACGGGAAGAGGAGGGCACATCTTTCTGTTCGCTTGAGTGCTCTTCGTGCACTCGCATGCCAATCCTTTCGTGCTTCGCACCACCACCACCACTATCAACAACAACAAGACGATGGCAGCCGTCACCTACGGCCCCCAGGTCATCGCCAGCCACGCCAGGTTCGGATACCTGGCCACTCTGCTTGTCGGCTCGCCCTTTTTCTTGGGCGTCATACCCGTGGCAGAAGTTAGTCCGACCACACCTGCAGCAGCTACTGTCAGGGGTGTCAGGCCCTTGGCCCCAGCAACTGGCCGAGTTCGCTCGGCCAACATGCCAACTGTTGGGGGGTGTTAGGCCCTCAGCTCCAGCAACGGGCCGAGTTCGCCCAGTCAACAAGACCACTGTCGAGGGAGTCAGGCCCTCGGCTTCAGCAACTGGCCGGGTCCGCCCGGTCAGTAAGGCCATTGTCGGGAGTGTCAGGCCCTCGGCTTCAGCAACTGGCCGGGTCCGCCCAGTCAGTAAGGCCACTGTCGGGAGTGTCAGGCCCTCGGCTTCAGCAATTGACCGAGTTTGCTCAGTCAACCAGCCAACTATTGGGGGTATCAGGCCCTCAACCTCAACAATCGGCCGGGTTCACTCGGTCAACAAACCAACCATTTGGGGTGCCAGGCCCTCAACTTCAGCAACTGGCTGGCATCGCCCGGTCAACCCTTCGTTGACTAAGGGTGTCAGGCCCTTTGTCCCGGCAAGTGACCGAGTCCTCTTGGTCAATCAAATTACTGTTGGCGCCGCTCCTGCTCAATGGGGGCAATGCCGTCGCCGCAATGGCTCAAGCTCTACTGCGCCCACTCTCAGAGGTATTGCTCCTCCACAACGGGGGCAGCGTCGCCGCCACAATGACACCAGGTCTACTACAGGCGTCACCAGTGCTGCTCCTGCTCAACGGGGACAGCGCCATAGCCGCATGGGCGTAAAGCCTACTGCGGCGACTTCCCGCTCCGGCAAAATTATGATTGTCGGGGACATTCGCATTCGGCTCGATAGAGGCGAGCCGATTTTGCCACCGGACTACCACATCCCGACCATCTCAACCTCCAATCGCTTCGAGCTACTTCGGCAAGTCCGGGAAGACGGAGCGAAGTTGAAGAAGTCCGCCGTATCGGCGGCAAGTCAGGGTCCCAGGCAGCGACCCAAACAGCCCGCTCCCTGACCCAAGTCAGGGGGCAACCCAATCGAGGAGCGCCAGCTCCAGTTGAAGAAAATATGGGTCACCAAGGAGGAGGCCCGAATCATAAGGCGAGCAAGGGCGGAGGAGCCCTTCCGCATGTCGGATCTGTAGCAAATACGAAGTCTGACAACCACTAAGACTTCGACGTCTCCGAGGTCCACAACCCAGCCCCTACGCGGGGAGAAGCGCCGAGGGGCCGGCAAGAAGGTACGGCCTATCTCTCCGTGGGCCAGTTTAACGCACACAGAGGAAGACTGCTCGGCTCAGGCCTCCACGTCCCGAGTTTCTATTTTTGACAGTGTTGCACTCGAAAATTGTTTCAAAACAATTGAATGAAGTGTTGCTATGCAACGTCCGACGAGAAGTACGGCATATCGTCGACAACCGTCGGACTACGGAGTATCTCCGTAATTCAGAGTCTATCGACCCGACAATATTATCGTCAACGTCGCAGCAAGAAGATTGGCGGGGAAAATTAATGCGTATACCGTCAGGGGTTTGTTTTTGTGATCTACACTTTTGTTTTGCAGGTCAGCAACCATCCAGCACGAGGCCCATCCTTTCTGGCCGGTCGGAAAGGGTGGAGGTTGAGAACCACAACTTGGAAGGTGGTGTAATAGGACAGTCTTTACTCGTCCGTTTAGTTCTTTGGGCGGTTCTCTCAAGACCGTTCCGTTGACTAGGCGGCTCATCGAGGACCATTTTCTGAAGCCAGAGCCTTCTTCCTGCGTTCACTCCAGCACAGTGGAACGGCCCCTCGACAGACCATTTACTCATAGAGCGGTTCCAGGTCCTGGTCAGAGAATACCAAGGTCTGATGGTCGTTCACCGATAGAGCTATTGGGGGCTCAGAGGCCAGAGAGGCTCATTTGACGTGACACTTCCTTCCTCGACTACTATCCCCTCTTAAGATGGATGCCCCCGAAATGACGTTGATGTGGACAGCACGGGGATAGTTGTCAATTTCTTTTGGGGGGACCCCACGATCTTCCTGTCGCTCGACCACATACTGGGAAATGTGCCCTTGGTAGATGAGACTCTCGATCTCATCCTTGACGTGCAGACAATCCCCAATGTAGTGGCTGTGTCATTGTGAAAGTGGCAATGCTTGCTGCAGCTACGGCGTTGAGGGTCAGCCTTCATAGGCTCGAGTCGGTGAAGAAGGCCTGAGTATTTGATTTCTTGGTAGATCTTATAGATAGGAGTGGATGGAGGAGTGTACCGCTCAGACTTTCGGGGAGGTTCCTTGTGGTCCCTGTCTCGATTTCTTCTTTTTCCTTGGCTCGAGGCTTGCTCGGATGGTCGTTTCTTATCTCCCGCTCATCCTGAGCTTGATGGTTCTCGAAAATGCTAAGGACTTCTTCGCACTCTGCGTGGTGTAGAGCCAAGGTCACAAAATCGGCGAGGGAGGAGGGAGGGTTTAGCACCAGATCTCATCGGAGGTTCTCATCTCGGGTGCCTCCGATCAGTGCTGTGATGGCTGAGGTGACATCCAGGTGGGGGATGCACAGGGCTTCTGACTTAAATCAGTTGATGTAAGCTCATAGTTTTTTCTCATGTGCCTGCTTTAGCACCAACAATCCCACAATCGACCTTGGAGGGCCACTGCTGGTGAAGCTTTCCCTGAACAGTCTCCTGAACTGTCTGAAGTTGTGGATGTTGCCAGGGACGAGTGCTCAGAACCAGGCTTGAGCTCCCTGGACCAAGGTGGTCATGAACGCTCGGCACTTGATAGCATCAGATGCTCCGTGTAAGGTCATTAGAGCGTCAAAACTATCATAATAGTCGACCAGGTCACCCTGGCCATCGTAGGACTTGAAGGTCGGTAGTGAGACTCTCGGGGAGACTTCGGCCTTCAAGATTTGATCAGAGAATGGGGATTGCTTCTCATCCTTCAGAATGGGTTCTTTTGTTGGGCGTGAAGGGCATGCTCTTGTTCGATGAAATGCCGCTCGAAGTCCCGCATGCGGAGGGACAACTCTGGCTACCGTGGGGTCGGGGGACTGCTAGTATGTCCCTGATAGTTGCCTTGTCGCTCCTCAGCGGGGGCGTCTGCTTCTCAGTGTTGGTGAGGTAAGCCAAATTTTCTCCCTCTCAGATTGGAGGAAGCTTCTTGCTCTGGAGGTAGGACTTGAGTGGGCCCACTATAGGGTGTGATGGACGATTAGATCTAATGGGGGTGAATAGATCTACCCTCAAAAATTTTATCTACAGCAACCAGACACGATGCGGAATTAGAAAAAGGCTATTGCGGGGTATTAACTTCGTGTTGATCATATATTTACCTTATTTATCACATCGTTTACCCCTCTTCCAAGCCCAAACTTTTGAGGTTTCACCACTCTGTTCTGCACTTTTCTGAAACCCAGATTTCTTGCGATGGGGGCACGTTTGCGTCACCGGAGCGAGGCCATGGTGCACTTCGGATCCATCCTTCCAACTCCATGCTCTTAAGGGAAGTATAATCTTCATTTTCCAACATTTTGGGCTCGTTATGTTGTCATATTCATGCATATCTTCCTCCATTCTTTTACAGTTTCATTCTGTTTTCATACTTAGTCCCTGTTCTGTCATGTTCTGCACCCCATTATTTTCTTCTATTTTTTACCCCATTTTTCACTGATGTCTTCCATGTTTTAAACCATTCTTTTCACCCTCGTTTTACCAAAATATTCCCACCTTTCCATAGAATCATTTTCCTCTTTTTTTGGCGTCTTCTTCTGTAAGATATTCATCATTCTTTGAGTCCATTTTGTGCACTGTTCTGCATTTTCTGCACTGTCTACATTTTTCCCCAAATCTCTGTCATCATAACTTTCTGTCACAACCTCCTTTTGGAGTGATTCTTGTTCCTAATTCTTCACAACACTCCAGACTTCTGTCATCCTAATTTTCTCCCCATTTGGACCTCATTTGCTTTGCTGTTTGCATCAGTATTTACACCATGTTTGTACAGTTCGCACAGTTTTCTGCACTGTGTCTGCATGACATGCACTTTTGCACATTGTTTATCTATGTTAATCATGACATGTTAAACTAATCTCTGCATTTTAATCACATCACAATATACACACCTATTATTTTCACCCTTCCACAGGGGTTAAAAACCCTCCCCCGGTGAGTTTGCCCTCAATCATTCATGCTAGTTTATGCACTTGGACAGATTTCTACACTTAGCATTTTCTAATGGGTTTCGCCTCTTGTGTTATTTTTGTTTCGCAGGAAAGCATGAAAAGTGAGGCCCTTACCTTCTAGCCGGTTGGAAGGCGAGAAGAGGTAATCTACATTGGTTCCTGCATCCTTATATTGAGCACGATCATCTTCTTTGTCCAAGGTACACAACGCACACATAATCTTCTTTCACACTCTTTGGCGTTGTCTTTCCTTGGTGGCGATCATGGTATTCTTTCTCTATCTTTTATCGCCTTTTCATTCACATATGATCATGCTACCATGTTTACATAGTCATATATTGATGATGTTCACTTGATTGGCATATTATGTCATCAGTTATTCACATATGCTTGTTCATGTGACTTGTGACATCATGTTCCACATTTCTACACCCACAACCTTTTTGGCGATCACGGTGGGACCTCTAGTGCCCATCACTTTGTCCATACTTTTCTATGATTTTGGTGTGTTATCCATGTTTAGATAGCATTTCATGTTCATATTGTTCATATTATTTGTATCCATATTGTTATGTTTGCATATGTTCATTTTATCTTGATTTGCTAGATTTAGGCTAGCATTTACATGCACTCCGGTGCACATAGGATCATATATATTTACATATTGTAGTTGCATTCCCACTTGGTAAGTGATCCTCTCGCTCCCATATTCTTTGGGCTCGACTAGGTGATCTTATCTGGGACCTCCATAAGTTCCCACGAGCCGTGGATTCCCAAACGAACGTCGGGCCGGTTGTACCTTTCCACCCCTTAGGCTTGCATTTGCATACATGTGAGGGAGTTAAACCTTAGTCAACCCAAAGTTTGGACCTTATTACTTCAACAGATTGGATTGTGGATATGCTCTTGACTTTGACCACCCACCCCTGGAATGAAAATTTGAGGCATTGGTGGGAAGTCGAAGGTACGGTGTGAAGGCTATCAATCCACGGACGACCCAGAATAGCTTTAAACATCAGATCATTGTCTAAAACATAAAATTCAACAGGCATCGCCAGAGGCCCGAGCTCGACTTGAATAGTTACCACCCCATGATAGGCCCTTCTTTAGTTGTCGTAAGCTACGATAGTTGTTGGGGTGGGCCTTAGTATATCTTCAAAAATATTACAAGCGCGGAGAGTGCTCAAGGGATAAACATTTATTGAAGCTCCTGTGTCGACCAGAGCTGCATCGACAGCCACTTTATTTAAGGTAATTGAAATGCAGAGTGGCATCTGGCGTGCCTCGAGAGCTGCTAATTCTGACTCTGGAAAGGAGATGGCTGGCCCCTTCGTAATTGCGGCCAAGGCCGATGGCAAACTGTCCACTTCCATATCCTTGCTGACCATGACCTTTTGAAGAAAAGCCTTTAGGGCATCTTGGTGCAGCGTGGATCGCTTAATCAATTCCAATATAGAAATCTTGGCCGGCATCTGGTCCAAGTGCTGCAATAAATCATATCGTGTGCCAGGTAGGGGGTCTGCTTCTTCTGGTTCAACTGTTGCTGACGGAACTGGAGGGTTGGGTGCAGGTGCACCAGTAGAGGGATAACTTCTTTAGAATAAATGCCCGCTCCGGAGGGCAAGGTTCTGTGCTGGCACGGCATTAGGCAGACTCACAATGGGTGACTTGATAGGCCCAGTGGGGTGACTAGAGGGAGTGAAGGTGGGGGTGATGATGGTGGAAGCAGGTCTGACAGGCCCTGGCGGGAGGATGATAGGCGATAGGCTAAGTGAGGGGGTGATAATGGAGGGCGTGACGGGTGATGGTGAGAGGATTGGCGAAGCAATGGGGGATGCAGTAGGCAAGATGAGGGGTTTGGAAGGAATGGTGGGTACGATAGAGGTCACTGCGGTGGGCCGAATGATAGTGGGGGTAGGAGGAAAAGAGGGATTATTGTAGGTGTGGTGGAGGGCCAAAAGGTGGGCTAGAGTCTCGTCATTATAGGACCACCCAGCGTTGGGAACTGGGCGATGGACAATGCTCACTTGGGCCGGTGTCGGCGGCTACGGTTGTGGAGTGGGCAGGTGGTTTAGCATCGGATTCTGATGAATCCCGAGTTCTTGTGTGGGCTGCTACTACTGCTGAGGTTGGGGTTGCTGTGGCTGTTGCTACTGCGGTGTCGGCTGCTGTAGCCTCAGTGCCTACCTTCTTCTTTCTTTAATCTCTACAATCAACTGGTGCATTTCTGCGCAATCGATGCACTGTCCTTCGTGCAAATCATAGACCAAATCACGGAATTGGTAACACCTCTCAATCGTGTGTCCGGGCTACCGATGGAATATGCAATATCTGGACGGGTCAGCCGTTGGATTCCAGTTCGGGCATTCCATGGGAAGCTGGAGATCACCAGTGTGCATAAGAGTGGAGAAAATATCCGGGAGAGTTTCTGGTCGGGGAGGGTAATGGGCTCTCTTAGGACCCGGGCGAGCAGGTGCGTAGCCGTTTGGTGGAGGGACATTGTGATACTGTGGGGGCTGTTGCGACTGTTGTGGCTATTGTGGAGTGGGGAAAGATGGTTGGGTGGTTGATGGAGCGGTGAACTGCGGGTTGCAGGGTGGTTGCTGGAAGCAAGGGTGAGCGGATTGGTTGGGGAATAATAAATGGCTACCAAGGGTAATGGAGGAGGATAAAATCGACATGACCCTTACAAGGTCAATCGACGTCAGGCCCGCATCGGCCCGAGGTTCGTAAGTTACCTGACAGATCCCCGAAGGTTACAACCCGTGACAGGTGACCCAAGAGGGCCGACTATCAGATTTGCTAGTCCACGACGGGCATCAACCCAGGTATATCGGACGCCGGACTACCCTCCGGTGACTGAACGTTACTTTCGCCTTCATCGGCCTCCACTCCACTAAAAACGAGTGTGCCCTACGGGTGCCATAAGACTCACCTAAAGATCGCCCATTCCTGGAGGAACGAATGCTTAATAGGAAACTCTCCACAATCGTAGGGAGACGTTATCCCACGACTCACGCCCTTCCCTGCTACCTACCCTCGACAGTCCAGGGGGTGCTGACCCAAAACCGGTGCCTGTTGGCTCCTCTGCTGATGGCCCATCAAAGGACCCGACTGTCTCGCCACCTGTTGCCCCTCCAGCTGCCCCACGTAAGCCCCTTGTGGCTCCTCCATCCGCCTTTGGTGCTGCTCCAACCGCCATTGCCTCTGCTGCTCCTTTGGCGCCTCCTCTACCCGCGGTGGTTGACCCCTCTTCCTGCTCTGCTGAGCCTGCTGCCCCTTTGGGCGTCGAGGTTCAGCCACCACCCACTTCTCCGCTCGCCACGGCTGCTCCTGCGGTGGTCCCTGCCACCTCCCCTGTGGTGCACCAGGTGGTTCCTTCCCCTGCAGTGTCTGCTTCTTCTGAAGGTGGGGGCCGAGTGCGTCTCTGGCCAGCCAGCAGACCCCCCTGACAGTGCTTCTCCGGCCATCCCGACTGCTCTGGCGGGCCCGGATGCCGTCATCCTCCCTAAGGAAGCGGAGCGGTTGGCCCGTTTGGCTGCTCTGCGCACGATGAGGGATGAAGTCAACGCTCTTCCAACCTTTTCTCAGCCTGGGGCTTCTCGCCTCCTTCGGCCTTGCCTTGCTGCAGCGCCTTTGGCGCCGTCTCCACAGGCCTTGCAACCCCCCCCCATGCCGTGATCCTGGCTTTGCGAGCTGAGCCTCGCGATGACGTTCCTCCACCACTTGCTACCTACATCCAGCCTATCGGTGGTTCCGCCTGTGACTACCCCAGCTAGTAGCCTCGCCTGATGCTCCCCGGGGCTCCCCCACGCTACTGCTGCAATAGGATATCCACCCTCCGGTCCATGATGCTGCCTCCGACGAGTTTGATGGTTCGGTTGATGAGCAAGGCCTGGAGTTTGATGCTTCTTTCCAACCCGCCCGCAGGAGCAAAAGAAAGAATCGACGTAGACCCAATCACCTCGAGTCCTACAGTCTCAGGCTTTAGCTGGCAGTCTCTTTGATTTGGCTTCCTTGACCTTGTTTCTGTTTCTTTGGGCCTTATTTGGGTTCATAGGTTTCTCTTAGCGACTTTGTAGGTCTATCTCCCTTCTGTTATTTGTGGCCCCTTTCGTCTCTTTTAGTTTGTGTCTTTCTCTCCTCCCCCCTCCTCCTTGTATTGCTTCTAGTATTTACTGCTTTATTTAATGAAAATTGCTTGTCTGGTGGCCAAGGTGGAGCGTCCACCCCCTTCCGCAATGAAGGGATGAACGGAAAACCTCGACCCACCTTGCAAGTATTACCTTTGAGTTAAAAAAATGTTATTTAAAAAAAATGCCCTTCCCTACTAAGGGACATGTCTCCACCGCCAGGACAATCTCTATAAATGGACCTTCATCCAAAGAAAGAGTGTTTTCTCCTGCGTTGTTGGACAGGCTTCACCGTCGGGTCGAGGTTAAGCTCGTGCGTCACTACTTCTCCAGGGATCCCGGGAAATTGCTCATCAGACCATGCGAAGACTTGGATGTACTTAGCAAGGAAAACTTTATACTGCTCTTGTACATCAGATGGTAGGTTGGCTCCGATCTTGACTCCTAGGGTTGGGTCACCTTTGAGGAAGACCGTTAGCAACTCATTGCTATGCTCGGATGTTGTTGGTCCTTCCTCGATTCTCCTGATCCCTTTATTTTTCCCTTCCGGCCATATGGCTTCAAGTGAGATTATGTAGGACCTTCTAGCCATTGCTTGGTTACCTCGGACTTCCCCTACGCCATTTTTGGTGGGGAAGTTCATTTTTTGGTGATAGGCGGAGGGCACCGCCTTCGTTCGGTTGAGGATGCCTCGGCCGAAGATGGCATTATGAGTTGTCATTCCCTTAATCATGATGAAGTCCACCATAACTGTAGCAGTTTTGGGCGGGGTGTTGATGGTGACTTGCAGGCTCAGGGCTCCCTTGGGATAGGGTGCTTGGCCGTTGAACCCACAGCGGAGTTTAGTTGGATTCTCACCCATCTTGAGGAAACATTCATATGAAAGTATATCAGGAGCACTACCATTATCAACTAAGATCCTTTCTACGTTACAATGGTTTATCATAGCCGATACAACGAGAGCATTGTCGTGCGGGATAGTTAACCCCTCCAGGTCTTTGTCAGAAAACACCAGGGCCTATTGTTCACTCGCCTGCGAAGTTTTGGGGGGTTCAGAGACCCGGCTCGCCTGCTCGACGTGACGCTTCCTTCCTCGGCTGTTGTCTCCGCCTGATGTCACGCTGCCAGCAATGACGTTAATGTGGACTCCGCAGGGGAGATTGTCGATTTCCTCGGGAGTGGCAGTGTCCTTCTTTTGCTCAGACACGTACCGAGATAAGTGCCCCTGGCGGATGAGACGCTTGATCTCATCCTGGAGTTGATGACAATTGCCAGTGTGGTGCCCGTGGTCGCTGTGAAACAGGCAATGCTTGTGGTGGTTGTGGCGCTTTGCCTTCATAAGCTCGGGTTGGCGGAGTAGGCTCGAGCCCTTGATATATTCATAAATCTCGTAGACGGGGGCGGTCAGAGGAGTGTACCGCTCGTATTTTCGAGAGGACTCCTTGTGGTCCCCGTCCCGGTTCCGCCTCTTTCCTTGGCTGAAACCCTGCTCGGTCGGCCGCCTCTTGTCCCCCTCCCGACCCGAGCCCGTCATGCCACGGCAAGCGCTGAGGACCTACTCGCACTCTGCGTGACGCAAGGCCAGGGTCACTAGCTCGGCGAGGGAGGTAGAGGGGTGAAGGACCAGCTCGCGCCGGAGGTTCTCGTCGCGGGTGCCCCCGTTCAGCGCGGTGATGGCTGAGGCAACGTCCAGGCGGGGGATACGCAGGGCTTCCGATTTAAATCGGTTGATATAGGCCCAGAGTTTCTCCCCCTATTCCTGTTTAAGGGCCAATAGTCCCGCTACTAACTGGGGAGGATCGTTGCCGGTGAAGCTTTCCTTGAACACTCACCCAAACTGTCGAAAGTCATGGATGTTGCCGGGGGCGAGGGCTCGGAACCAAGCCTGAGCGCCTTGGACTAGGGTGGCCGTGAACGCTAGGCACTTGATGGCGTCTGATGCCCCATGCAGGGTCATTAGGGCGTCGAAGCTGTCATAGTGGTCAGCCGGGTCTCCCTGGCCATCATATGCCTTGAACCGATAAATATTCGAAAGAAAATCTAGGGCGTTATAGCCCTCCCCCCTTAAAAGAATTTCATCCTCAAAATTCAGGACAAGCACCAAGCGACAAGGGGTGAATGCCATAAACCAACTGACAATGCCGTCAGGGCCCCAACCAAATCTCGAAACTCATAAAAATCACGGTCCTGAGGGACGTGGCCAGACAATGATCATGGACAACGCCTCGCTCACAATCCAAGACGCATCGATCATCAGAGCAGGCATATACAAATGAGTACAAGTCTGACGTCACCTCAACCGACGTAAAACCAACCACGATCTCAGAGAAAATACACTCCTCACCACGAAAACCAACACCACCGGTCAATGCCCACGCCCGGCAGACCAAACGAATGCCAGCTTCACAACCCGCTGACCGATCTCACGTCCTGCACCAAGGACAACCAACACTGAGCTTCCACCAGCTCACACCCGGCAAGCCAGACGCTGACAACAGCACCGGACCAACTCTGCCAGGAAATAACTTCTCACAAACCCCAGATCCAATCTGGAAAAAGCACACCTCATAATCGGCCACTCGTGGCATCGCTGGCACACGGCTCTCGCCACTCTCGAGCCCCAACAACCAGCATCTTCTGTCTATGAAAGACCATCCACGGGTCACCAGATACTCGTCAACAGGAAACCTCTACCGGCTCAACCGGCGCACTCTAAATCACGACAGGCCATCCGCTGACTCTCCCACAGACTATTACCACAACTCGAGCCAAAGCTCGCTCAGACACTGCAACCGATCTCGAACTTCATGCCAACTCTACCCTCTCAGGGGAGCACGGTGAAACCACATGACAGGATCTCCTCTCGGTCTGTACGTCACTCGACACAACACACCGGGAAATCCTCCCCTGCTGAACACATACCGGGGATCACCATATCCAACGCCAACGCCTCATCAGAGACCTCCGCACACAGGCATCGTCCTTCGTCCTGTCTCATAAAACCCTTTGCCTCAAAAATGATCCAAAAGGACGCATGTCAATCCCGATTCCGCTCTTACCACAGAGCCTCAGGACACAGCCTCTTACAATCCACAACAGACTTCTAAAAAACCAACAAGTGTCGCCTGCTACCACAGCAAGCAGGTCGATAATGCCACGACCAATGCACACGGGTCCCCAGACAATACACATCTTACCATGGTCGATCACTCGGCCAACCTCACCAGCCACTCACGGCCACCAACCAGGACCCACAACCTTGCCAGAGATCACTTCTCCAAAAACACGATCTCATCCAAAGACACAGCTTCCAACACAGAAATGGGGTACTCATGCAACAACCTCGCCAGCACATTTCCCCAATTCTCCATCCAGCTAGTGCCACAGATCACAATGCCTCAAGCAACGACACGATAACAACACGTCTCACGTAACCAGAGACAATCTCACACCAAGGAACCAATCCTCTGGCGCTCAACACATCCTCGAAAATCCACCTGTAGCATCCAACGCTACGACCTTCTGTTGCGCACTCAGATCCACATGCACAGCCACCACAACAACTACTCAGGATCCTCCAACCCGACAATCCTCTGCAACTCCGCAGGCTCCGATCCACAACACCTCGGAAAACACAACACCAATAGCAAATTCTCACAAACACAGCCCAACCGGCACGCATCCTTCCGGAGCAGTGCCAACACCCTTACACATCAGGGAATGGGCAATGTTTCTCACAAGTAACCACCTTGCCAACACACAGAATGCGTCTCGCGTCCCACCGGGCCTCTCCGCCTTCCAGTCTCTCTCTTCCGACCGGATCTGGTCCATGGACCCCGCCGCACGCGACGCCCGGTGGCGCTCCCACTACGGCCTCTCCTACCCGGTCTTCGCCACCCTTGTCGACCACCTCCGGCCCCACCTCCGAGCCGCCGCGCTCCCCATCCCCGCCGACTATGCCGTCTCCGTCGCCCTCGCCCGCCTTTCTCGCGGCCTCCCCCCGCGCTACCTCGCCCGCCACCACCAGCTCCCCCCGGCCCTCGTCGCCAAGGCCACCAACGCCGTCACCCGCCTACTCTCCACCAAGCTCTACCCCGACTACGTCCGCATCCCCGCCGGGCAGCGCCTCCTCCAGACCATCCAGTCCTTCCGCGACCTCACCTCCCTCCCCAACATGTGCGGCGCCATCGATGGCTCCCCCATCAAGCTCCGCCGCTCCCCACCGCCTCCTCCGCCGGCCGCCGGCGCCGAGGCGGACGGCGATGAGCGGTCCCCCGGCCAGGACTCGTACCAGTGCCGCCACGGTTACCCCGCCGTACTCCTCCAGGTCGTCGCCGACGCCAGGAAGATCTTCTGGGACGTGTGCGTCAAGGCGCCTGGGTCGTCGGACGACGCCTCCCACTTCCGCGACAGCGTCCTCTATAGTCGCCTCAACGCCGGCGACATCCTCCGCGACGCTGTCGTCTCCGTGCGCAGCCAGCACGTGCGGCCCTACATTGTTGGGGACTGGGCGTACCCGCTGATGTCGTTCCTTCTCACGCCGTTCACCTCTGACGGCAACGGGACACCTGTGCAGAACGCTTTCGACGCAGCCGTTATGAAGGGGCGGGCAGCTTCTGTGGAGGCGGCCCTCGGGCTGCTCAAGGGGCGGTGGCGGATACTGAGAGATCTCAATGTGGGGATCAACCATGCTGCGCAGACAGTGGTTGCCTGCTGCGTACTACACAATATGTGCCAAATTGCAGGTGAGCCGGAGGATGAGGATGTGTACGTGTGGCGCGACCCAAAGGAGAGTGCACCTTCTGCTAGGGCATTGGACAGCGAGAGGTCGTTCTTTTACTTTGGCGAGAGCTTGAGGCAGGCCATGGCGGATGATCTCTATGAGAGGCAGCAGAAGCTCTCGGCATCGGCTGGTGCAAGGTGATGATGATATGTAGATTGTAATGTAACATTGTTAGAATATGCTCTGAACATGGAAGGTTTGAGCTCCTCCATTGACTGATGATCTTTATTATTAGAACCTTGGTGAGCTGTCACTGTTTGTAGTTTATTAGATTACATTTTCCCTTCCTGCCACCCCCTGAGTACGCTGTATACAAGCTGTACATAGGACTTGTTTCCTCTTTAGCTTTAGACCATGTAAATCCACAAGATTTTGTTAGCATTTCAGCATGGTCTTGGTTGCCAAATCAAGTCAGAATTCTTAACTGTGATGGACCTGTTGCGCAGTCTTGCATTGTTTAACACGCATTGGCACTTCGTGTTTTTTGAGAGATAGATGCCATTGTTCTTTGGTCTCAAGTAGACTTAAATGGCATGGGTTCTGATGTTATGTCAGACTATGGTAAATACAGAGAATCCTAAGAAAGGAGAATTTTATGCCTAAGATTCTCCCATGTGTTACCCAGTTTATTACATAGAGTGCTTTTCATGATTTGGTGGGCCTTTGACATGGTTCGTCCTTCCATGCCCCTACTATAATGATTAAATATCAAGAATGCTCAAGCATAAGTGGTCAGTTTCTACTTTAAACACCAACCCAACTTTTCTTTTTTTTCCGTCCCGTTTCTTTCTTCTTCCTCCTCATTTCTTCTTCTCGTTGGAGAGCGCCCCCAACCACGGCTTCCTTCTTCCCTGGATGACTGAGGCGCCCCCCCTCACTCCGGCAATGGCGTGGCGACGGCGGCGACGACGAGGCGGACGCGGTGGTGCTCTTCTCGTGACGAGAGGAGGGGAGATCGACTTCCTAAAAGTGTTTTCTTGCAATCGGCGGCGAACCGGTGGAGCTCTTGCTCCATTGAGGTAGGGAGATGAACCCCCATGCTCTTCTTGTCGTTCCTCGTGATTTGTAGGCCGAGGAGAGGCCTAGAGGGGTGTTTTTGAGCAGGGAGGGTTAAAAATCATGTTTTGGGTCTTGAGCGTCGATCCATCATTTCATCGCGTTTCGGACTGATTCGGGGCTTTCGATACATACTAGGGGGGTTGGGGGAGCTTCCCCCTTGTTTTCCCCATCATCAGGGATGATCGGGGCGTGGAATGGGATTTTGGGATTCTTCCTACCATCCCATTCTCGGGTGGGTGTGGTAGCCCTTCCAGAGACCGCCACACTCACTGGCGGCCCAAGGTAGGTGCACCAGATGCCCTGGCGGCCTAGGGTGGGTGCGTCATTTGTTACTGTTTTGTCGGCAGGAGTTTTCGTCGACTGGCGGCCGCATGATAAACCGCCAATTAGGGTGGCGGCTGAAGCTTCGACCGCTACCCTCATTTTTGACCATTGCACCTCGGGGCGCGTATTTTTGACCGTTGGGGTCACGTGCCTCTAGCGACCGTGGGTACGGGTGCCAGAGGGTTTCTGGTGGGCCAAGGTTAGTCCGCTAGAGCGCTGTGGCAGCCTGAGGCGGGCACCAGAGCCAGTGTGACTCGTATTCTAGCGCGCCTGGGTTGGGCCGCTAGAGTCCCTGTAGCGGACCAGAGTTGGGCCGCTAGAGTGTGGCGGCCTAAGGTTGTACCGCCAGGGTCTAGGCTGCACCGGGTGGTTTGCAGTGCCGTTTGCTTCGATCCGTAGTTTTCGCGAGTCAGTTCTTACCTCCGGTGACCCGTCCACTAGTCGTACCTTCCACGGCACGTGTGTGTCGGCCCACCGGGGGCACTGGTGTGGTGTACCCGAGAGAAACGGTGAGTAGACTGGTTACCGTAGGGCCCCCGCGTACAGCCGAGTCCGGGCTTAGTCGGAATTACCACCTAGAGGACAGGCCTAGGGCGTATGGTCTGAGTGTTCACACGGGGCTGAGGGCTTCGGACCCGCGCTGACGAGCGCGACCTCAGCTAATCCTTGTTTGTGGTACTTCTGGTTACTGAATGTGTCTTTGTCTCTGCCTGGGGCGTTGTAGTTAGACACTTGTGACGCTGTGTAAGACGTCAGGGGACGCATCCGATCGTTCTTCTAGTGGGTGGTGCTCATGTCTGCTGGCAGATCTGGACTCGAGTTTCGTTGGACCGAGGTTCAGTAGCATGGTACTGTTAGAGTAAATAGCTTTTCCGTTTATTTATTACAGCTTGTTGGTTCTACCGTACTCCTGTTAGGTAGAGATGCCTTCCTGCTTTCTTGCTTTCATGTCTTGTTTTTCGTGCGAGGTGGGGGTCCGCAGGATCCCTACTGAGCCAATAAAATGAGGCTCACTCCTGCTTTTCAGGTGAGGCGGGGTCGTCGCAGGACGCAGAGGGTTTTCAGCGAGGTTCTAGTAGCAGAGGTTAGTGCGAGTTGTCAGAGCCGGGGTATGTCCCGCGTACTCTCAAAATAAAATCCAATCTCTAAAGCATGAGATCCATGAGTTGAAGAATGTCATTCCGTTGTGCCCCGGCTTATTTTGGTTTATGTTATTGTTGTTTTGACGAAGATTTTGACTCTAATGTTGTTGACATTTTGTTGGTTTCAATGTTCAAATCTGGCTCTGGTTCCATGTCTTAGTTAGCTAAACATTACTCTTTAACTCGCTTCTAGATGGGCCACTACGTTAACGCAGTGACCCGCTGCGTCAACGCAGGACTCCACCCAGCAACATATACTTCTGGCTGGATGGTCATGTGCGTTAACGCACCATGCTAAGAGTGTTAACGCTGCCTTCTTTGTTGCTGTGCCTTTCCTGGAATGCCCGGGGTGCGTCAACGCTGTGTACACACTGCGTTAATGCACCACAGGCTTGTTTTGTCCTTTTCGCCAGCCAGGGTTCGAGGGTCGACCCCCAGTGTGTGTGCGTCAACGCCGTCGAGGTGTTGGTCGCAGCGTGGAAGCCAAGTTGTAACTGACCAATGCGTCAACGCACTTCACAAGTGCGTTAACGCATCAGTCTTTATGATGGGTATTTTGTCTTCTGTTTTGCTCCGGGTTGCACATCTGCGTCAACGCTGTGTGCTTGCTGCGTCTACGCAGCAGCACCTGCTACACTGGTTTTATGCTACTGGCTGGGCTGCGTCAACGCCTCAAGGGAGCTGCGTCAACGCATCAGCCTTTTGTCTTGTGATTAATTGCATATGAAATACCCAGTGCGTCAACGCACTCCCTCAAGTGCGTTAACGCATCTGTAAGGCCTTGTGTGCTTCTCACCTTGGTATACCCTGTGTGTCAACGCATTGTACCAATGCATTAACGCATCAGGGTATCCCGTTTAGTTCTCCTTCTGCTTTGCTTCTGGGAGGGTTGTGCGTCAACGCTCTGTAACTGGATTAGGTTGCTGCGTCCACGCAACAACGCATCTAGCAGCCTTTCAGCCTCTGGCTGCTAAGGCTGTGTCAACCCCTTCACTGGCTGCGTTAACCCTTCTCTGCTACCCATTCTGACTTCGCCCTGGTTCGATCTCCGTACAAGGGCCGATCGTAATTCTATTTTCTGTGCAAATGGGGCCCGATTGCTCTGTAAATGTACCCCACTGCCCCTTAGCCTTTTTCTATCTTATAAGGGGGTTTCTGCTAGGGTTTTTAAAAGGCCTTTTTCATCCTGCAAGCTTTACCTCCACCGTGTATATATATATGCTGCAATTTTAGGAAAAGCAAAGAAGAACGTGGGAGCCGTATTGAATATTTTCTGTCTTGCAGGAGAAGAAAGGAGAAGAAGAAGAATCTGGCCATTGCTGGAGCTGAAGGATAGCTGTGCTGAAGGCGTTCTCCATCGAGCTCAAGCCCAGATCTGAAGGGGGCGGACTGCATCCTCTTCATCCGGACCCTTGGGCGACTTTATCCTCTCGACCAGCTTCCTCTACACGTGGTTCTATTGATCTAATACTTCCCTTCTTATTCTATCTGTCTAGTTGAGGTTCTAAGAGGGAGATCTGAACGTGTTCATTCTATTCTGTGCGTAACTCATCATATCTGTAATTTTCATCTCATTTCTAAACGATTTCGGAGTCTTTCTCCGAGTGTGTGGGTTGTCTCGTTGTCACACGAGAACCCACGTGTGTGTCTGTGTGTAGGGGCCTTCGTGCCCGTGTGTGGTTGCTGCCGTTGTGCAGTGTTCTCTTAGTGGAATCCTCTCGAGGTGAGAGGGGTGGACGTAGTGGAGTGTAGGGACAGGAGGATTCATGAATCATCCCCTCATCTTCCATGAACAAATTCAGATTCTTTGTAAAATATTCTTTTGCATTGTATGATATGAAAACTTTGATTTTTTTCTCAAATTGCGTCTGCACCATCTTGGAGAAAACCTGAACAGCCCGAGGCACTTCTTCCCTGGACTTCAAGAGATAAACCCAAGTGCAAAGGGAGAAACCATCAATAAAAGTGATGAGATATTGAAAGCCATCAACAGAGCACACAGGAGATGGGCCCCAAACATCATAATGGATTAACTTAAAAGGAGAATTGCTCTTTTTTATTGACTCAAAATAATTGGTTCTACAATGATTTGCCAACAGGCAGATAGAACAGTGAAAGGACTCAATGGAGACAGACTAAAATAAGGATGGAAACAAGACTCTCAAAAACCTAACAAAGAGATGCCCTAAACAACGATACCGCAACCGAATTTCCTCCAGTTTACTGGCAATTTTCCTAGTGGTGGTAGACTGAAAGTGTGATACTCCCCCTGAGATTAAGCCGATAGAGTCCACTGTACTCAAGACCACTCCCAATCGTTCGCCCAGTCTTCAAATCCTGAAAGATACAACGATCATTAAAGAATGTTACTGAACAATCGAGGGATTTGGTCAAACTACTAACAGACAAAAGATTTATTGGAAGGGAAGGAATATGTGAAGTAGATGTTAGGGAGAAATTATCATCAAGACTGATGGTGCCCTTGCCCGCGATTGTGGCACAGACATTAGCTACCACAACCTTTTCTTGACCAGAAGATAATGAATAAGAGGAAAAAAATTTCGGTTGACAGTCATATGGTCAGTAGCTCCCGAATCAATGATCCAAGAGGTACTGGAAGTGGAAGATGCAGCACTAAGTGTCACCCCTCCGTTGCCACACATACCCAAGGTGATGGAAGCCAAGGCAGCAGAGTCAAGCTGAGAAAGGATCTTATGAAGATTGGTGATGTCGGTTGAGGAGAGGCCTTTGAGGCTGGCCACTGGGGAGGCCAAGGAGTCACCAACATGGAAACTTGTGCCGCTGCTGGAGTGGTCTTGGATGAAGGTTTACCCTTCTTGTTTTTGAACTTTTGGGGTTTCTTGTCTGGATACAACACCCAACAGCTATCAGCTAGGTGATTCAGTCTTCCACAATGAGTACACTTTCAAACACGCTGTCCTTCATCATCAAAAGTCATAGTGCTGGCCCATTTGTCGGACGTCCCATCACTAACCAAGGCTGAATGATCAAGAGTGGCAACAGGTGGAACTTCAGCAAGCATCACTTCCCTTCAATTCTCTTCAATTATGACTCACTGATAAACTTCATCTAGAGGGGGAATAGTTGCTTCGTTCTGGATATGTCTCCATAGTGATTCCCACTCAGAGTTTAATCCACCAAGAAATTTGAGAACCCTCCCTTTCTGAATGAACTTCAAGTGTCTCTAATGATGAGCGGGAGTATCCCAGTCATTAGCATCATAGCAATCAAGTTCATCCCAACGAGTCTGAAAAGTGGTAAAATAATGTGTCACAGACATAGTCCCTTGCTTAGTTGCATAGATGGAATTTTATGGTTGATAAACACGGACAGCAATATTTTTTCTCCCCATACATCTTTTCAAGGAAGACCCACATAACTTTAGCAGTTTCCTTTCGTATGATCAGTTTCCATTGAGCATCCTCCACGGAATTAACAATCCATGTCATAAACTAATTATTCTCTTCAACCCAATACTCAAACTTGTCACTGTTCTCATCAGGTTTGGTTGCTTTACCACTGATATAACCTGATTTTCGCTTCCCTCCAATGTACATCTTGGCAGCGGCAGCCCACTCAACAAAATTGACTTTGTTCAACTTGACTGGAGTGATCTGTAAGGAATGATGTTCATGGCTGTGCACAGATGGAGCACGGAGACCAGGAACTTCCTTGTCTTGTGAAGTAGCATCAGAGGTAGCAAAACCTTGGTCGGCCATGGGAGATGGGAGCAGCCGAACCCCAGTGAAACAAGCAGACCTTCAGCCGCAACCACAGGAAAAGACAGCAGCAACCCAAAGTAACTTGGGACCTCCAGACCCTGCCTCCTGCACGTGTAGGTGAAGAAGAACAGGACAAAGGATGGGGTACAGCAGCCGCACAAAAAAACCCTAGCCGCAGGAAGCAGACAACCTAGCTGCAGGAAACCCTAGCTGCTAGGAAGAACAGGCCGAAGGATGATGGGGAATCTGCAGTTGCACTAGGAAACCCTAGCTGCCAGGAAGAAGAGAAATCTGAGCTGCAGGAAGAAGGATTGGTCCGCCCCCAAGAAAAAAGCACAGGAAAAAAACCCTAGCAGCCAGGAACCCTAGCCACAGGGAGGGTGTGTACTTGCACAGGGGGCAGAACAGATCACCGGCAAGTTAAGGCTTCTTCTCCAAGAGCCACTGGCTCTGATACCATGAAAACACCAGCCAGACAGAGAGAAGAAGAGCAGAGGGACCTGCGATGGGAGAAAACCCTGCGGTTCCCGATGATTAACCTCCCAGACCACCCACAGTTGTATTAAATCTGATTAGGGCAACCACCCAACAATACAAGACAGAAATGCCCCTGTAACTGACCCTGACCAAGGCGCACAAAGGTGTTACATGAGATGACAGATAGAAGGACCAAAATGCCCCTGTACTTAACAGTGATCAAAATGCATTAATCTGTAACACAGTAGGATAGAAAAAATAACTAATTACAAACATTTCCAACTAAATACAAAACTGTCCTATTTACTCAACACTAATAAGTGTCCAGATTGTTGGGTTATTGATGACAGTTAACATGCCTACTGGCTGCTCCACTGTTCAAGTTTACTGCTAATATTGTCAGCAATGATCCCATGCAAAAGAGGATTGCCCAAATGTACATTGCCAGCAAGCTCATGCTACTTGATCCGCTGCTACTCTTGCTAACTTACGGGGATCACCACCAGCTTGTTTGCCACACTTGTTACTCCTTTTGGCCCTCCAGATCTTGCTCAGTTGGCCACTCGACATCAAAAGTTCAAGCAAATGCTCCAGACAGCTGGTTTTCACATAGTTCTATGTTTTTGTGTTGTCTGTGGTCTACCTCTTTTGGTGCTGCTTCTGTTGGGTTTAGACTCTGGGACTTCACACCATAAACCTCCAAGTTACCCATTGTCGAACCATTATACACCAGTCTTGAGGATGGTAGACACAGCCACTGTCGATGGTGGACATAGGCACAGTCAACAGTCATGCACCTCATGGCATGCACAGGGAAGATGGTAGTAGCCTCCTCCCCCACCTCCTCTCCCCGTCTCTTGTCAAATTAGGCATAATTGAAGGTTTACAAAGTCAGAATTATAAATGACCAATGTGAAGAATGTAAAATACGACATATTTTGCCTAATCAAATATTATATGGATGTCCAAAAACATATACCATCAAGATAATAGATGCAACACTAAGGAAGGACACTGAGAAAAAGACAAAGAAATCAAAGGGCAGACCCTTCTCCCCCCAAACACAGTCCTCAAGTAACAAAGGCTGTCCACTGCATCATTCTCTGAACCAATTTGGTGTCCTCTACCTGTTGCATCCCTATCAAGGATGACCAATCTTCAAAGAGTGCAAGTGCTATCTTAAAACTGTCACAAGGGTTATGCCAGACCTGCTTAAACATTCTGTCAATCATCTCCCCCGAAATAAACCAAAAGGCAGCATGAGGAATAGTGTTGGAATGTAATGATTTGTACCAAAAAATGGGGGGCCATGATCAAGGGGTTTTATGGCCTCATTCTGAAAAAAGAAAACAGACCCTCGCAGGGTCCAGCAAACCCCACTCGATGGACAGCCACCCAGTGGAGTTGGGTGGACCTGGGGTCCACCAAAGTCCAATGGGGACACCCACCTAGTGGAGTTCAGCGGACCCAGGTCCACCAAACTCCATTGGTGACATGCACCCGGTGGAGTTTGGTGGACCCATGAGATCCACCGAAGTCTACCACTGACACCCACCTGATGGAGTTGGGCGGCCAATGTCCACTTTGGTGACATGCACCCGAAGGAGTTTGGTGGACCCATGAGATCCGCCAAAGTCTACCACTGACACCCACCTGATGGAGTTGGGTGGCCAATGTCCACCAGTGGCCTCCTTTGGAGCATCTTCTTCTCTCTGATGGAACAAGAGTGAAAGTGTTTGACTGCAAAGAAAAAAGAAAATGCAAGGAGTTTTGTGCAACCGCACTAAACCACTGTAAACACAACTAATGGCACAACCGGCCACTCATAGACAAGAGAAGCCCTCTGTCTGTCTACCTATAGTACCAGGTAGGGACTAAAATACCACAAACTGGAGAACACCTCCATCTATCTTCCTACTCACACCGGTAGGGATGGTTGAAGGTATCTTTAAACAAGATGAAACAAAAACAAGATTGAAAAGCTCATACTAGAAAAGTAATGTTCAGTGCTTGATGCAAGAAGTCCTTTGTCTGAGTTGAGAAGTGCTTGAGTTGCTGCAAGGAGATTTGATATATTTCTTGACTGTGGTTTTATATTTACAAGGCAACCAGTGGGAGGAAGAATGCTTCAGGAAGGCCCCCCTTGATCTTCTTCTTCTTCTTCTTCTTCTTCCTCACTTGCTACACTGCTGCTAGTGTCTTTTTCTCCAAGGATCCCCTTTCTCAATCACCACGGTTGCTACACCCGCTCGTTTTGCCTCTCTACACTTCTTCTTCTATACTGTTGAAGCAACCCACTTGATACGCCATCCTTGCATGGGTTTGTGTGCTAGGAGAAGAAGTTTTTCCTCTAGAAGTTCTATCCTTCACTTTTTCCATAAGGGACAAGGAGGAGTGTTTTTGGACTCCATCTGATTTGACCGCAGGCAGAAAAGGAGCTTGACAGCAACCAATTTTGATCACCAAAAATTTGAGCATTTAATGACCCTTGCGCTCTGCATTTCTTTAGGCTTTTGTTGACTTTCTGCACCCAATACTATTCTAGGATCATATCCCTTTTAATGCTTGCAGAAAGTAGTCCTGACAAGAGTCATGTCCTAGGTAAGGACTCTGACAGAACAGCCACCAAAAAGATGTGTTTGGTAGCGTAATGATGATAGGAACAAATGTCAAACATGGGAGCATCTTCTAGGCCTCAAAATCTGTGAGGTTAGACATTTACAGTACCTATTTTCTCTCTCTGAAAGGCCCACTTGATCTGACAGAAAATAGGCTTGAAATACTTCTAGGAGCGCAGATAGGTAGACTTTCTTCTTCAAAGTATGCTCAGACCTTATTACTTGGCTTCCACATGTGCACAGACCTTGTAAGGTTAAGGGAAAAGCATGCACAGACCTTATGAATGACCAAGGAAGATGTGCACCGACCTCCTATATGCACAAGGAAAATGTGCACCAACCTTCATTCTGCATTGGCTCGATGTGCATCGACCTTAGTTCTTCAATCTTCAGCATGTGCATCGACCTTGATGGTACTGGCAAGAGGTGCTCAGACCTTGGCTTGTGCTAGCAAGAATGTGCTCAGACCTTGGCTGCGTGCTAGCAAGAATGGGCTCTGACCTTGCCTACGTGCTAGCAAAAGGTGCCCTGACCTTGGCTCGTGCTAGCAAGAATGTGCTTTGACCATGCCTGCGTGCTAGCAAAAGGTGCTTCGACTTTGGCTTGTGCTAGCTAAAGGTGCTTCGACCTTAGTTCGGTTCTAGCCATAATGTGCTCGGACCCTATGCTGTCCTAGCTAGAATGTGCTCAGACCTTGCCTTCATGCTAGCTGGAATGTGCTCGGACCTTGCCTTCGTACTAGCTGGAATGTGCTCGGACCTTGCATGCAACCTTAACAGAATGTGCACCGACCTTACAAGCACTCTAGCAAATGTGCTCGGACCTTATATTCAACCTTAACAGAATGTGCACCGACCTTACAAGCACTCTAGCAAATGTGCTCGGACCTTATATGCAACCTTAACAGAATGTGTCAGTCCAATGTACTACGCGACAATCCTTTTATCCCTTTAGTAGCTTTACCGCTCTTGGGAGGCCTCACGGGTTCCAAGTGGTATCGGGTGTATTCGATAGTCCTATCGTGTATATCTGGTATCTGGGATCCGGGTCATCACAGCTAGTATCAGAGCTGTTGTTGTGTGAAGTACATGGAAATCTCAGATATATAGTTACCAGAGTCGTAAAAAGATTTGTACAGTCACCCAGCTAATGGCTGGTGGAATTTGCTGGCACTTGGTTTCGTGATTCTGAATCGCTTGGTTTCTCTGTGATGTCTGTCTCGACCATGTTGTACTTTGTTAGAGATTTTCGTGTAAGTTGCTCAGGTTGCTGTTGACTTTTAGCATTGGTGTGATGGCCGTACACGTTCTTACGTTGTTTTGGTCACTCCAGCTTAAGTCTGTTTCAGCTCCTGATGTGTTTCGCTTCTGTTGAAGTGCTTGACTAGATTCCATGATTGAGAAGTTGCTCAGGCGAGCTAAGATTTTCCCTTCCTGGTAAGCTTTTGTTAGTGAGCTTATTGTTTCTCATTCCGTTTGGTGGAATCTTTTTCGAGATTAGCCTTGGGATTGCTGTCTTAGTGATACTTTTATCCTGTGTCTACTTAAGTGTGGACAGTTTTATTCTGAGCCTGATCTGCTCTTTGCTTTAAAGTTGCTTGACTTTGGATGCATTCTTGTGTTAAGAGCCGTAGTGTACCTTGTTCGTCGTGCCATGTCCAGTGGCCGATGGGTTGAGAAGGCTCATTCATTATTTCAGGACGTGAAGGTGAGCTAAGATTAGTAATTTTCCTTGTGCTTTGTGCTGAAGCTGGTGCCCTTTTTTTCATTGCACTTAGGCTCCTTGTGATCGGTTGTTCACTGGATCAGTACTCGTGGCGTGTTAATTGCGATTCTAATGAGTTGTGATGGGGTCAAACGTGTGCTGAGATGCAATTATCGAGGTCTTTCATGATGCCTGTGTATGTTAGAGTGCGTAGCGGAAGCGTATGGGCTTGTTACCCATTGGCTGAGGATCATTATTATGAGATTCTCGCTGATCGAGGAAATTACTTCTTCTCGATGTGACTTCATCTTGGCTTCATGTGCCCTGATGTTGTCGATCATCGTGTTGTTGCTTGTAATTTTTCTGTGTTGGCATTGGCATTTGCGAGTGTTAGGGAATTTGTCGGCTTGTCTGCTAATTGAGTACCCTTTACTCTGCATTTCCTTTCTTTTGGGTGTTGTGCTCTCGAGACTTTGTCTTGGTCCTTGAGATGCATCCCTTGAGATTGTGGTTCTCCCTGTCGTTTCTTGTTGTCGTGGGTCTTTCTTGGTGTGCTATCTGATGCATGACCTGTTCCTTGTGATCGCGTGTTCAGTTGCTCTTGTGCCTTGATGTGACCCTGCTTGCAGTGGTGTTCCATGGTTCTGTGTGTTGTACGGAGCCGAAATCCTACAAGTGCTGCCGTGTTGTTATTTCGAGTGCTATTTCTATATGATTTTATATTTCTGTCTTGGACCAGTGTCTTGTCAGTTAGCATTGCTGTACTCCTCTTCCCGAGTGGAGTTAGCTTGTGACTCGATCAGATGTAATATCTAAGTGAGGACTGACTTGATTGCACTTGTGGTCCAGTGTTGTTGTCGTTGGCGTCCTGTGTGCTAGGTATTCCCTATTACCTTTGGCACTGGAGCCGATGATGTGGTCGAGTGGTCAGCTGTGAGGACTGTGTTTCCTTGTGTAAGCTGATGCGAATGAGGCGTGTGCTCTCCACGTTTCCCGCCCAAACCTGATCCAGATCTGGAGTCGTACAGCCACGTGTCATCATATTGACTTGGGTGCTCTCCACGTGCCCTTCTTAAACTAGCAGATGTCATGTCGAAGTCTGGAAGAAATATCACCTTGAAGCACTTAGAGAGTTTAGTGAAGCAACGAAGGATTGCGCAGAGTAGATAAAATGTTAACACTAAAGGGCACCGACTCAAGGTGGTGTTTGCACACCCATGTATGGACTTAATGCACACACACATTCACACACGAGCATAAGCACAAACTCGATATCCGCACAGCACATAGATTCTCATACTTGATATATTCCAGAGTGGAAATGCATAGAGAATGTAAGGTGAACAGCAAGTCATTGCACAGACATAACGTGCCATGAGTGCACGGACTTAGCATGCATCTTGCCTTTGATTGCACAGACTCTAGCAAGTGCATAGCTAAGAAACGCACAGACCCAAGATAGCATGAGGTGATAAAGCACCGACTCCGGGGAATGATGAGGTAAGGAAGTTCACCGACTTAGAATCATGCAAATAGCCTTAAGCACATGATGCTTGTCGACAATTGCACCGATTCAAGAAATGCATGTAGGGCCTATGCTCATGAGAAACAACAACTAATGCATCGACTCAATGTAGACTAAACAAATGCTGCACTGACTCAGCTATAGTGTAGAAAGATACTATAAGCAAATAGTCGTGTGCAAAACAAGAATTGCACTGACTCAATGACGAGTGGAATAGCTAGGTCGTGTGCACTAACAAGACTTGCACCGACCTGAAGACTCAGCAATCCTTAGACTTAGCCTGTGCACAAAATCAATATAAATCAAACATAGAGATGCACAGACAAGAATGCGAAGTGAACGAATACTGAACCATCTTTATGGCATGCAAAACACCAACTGCAACAATCCCGCTTCTTGTATTATTATTGAAACTAAAAGACTACAATTGATTAATGTGCTTATTTTATTCAATCTAAACATGACTCAAAAGTTGTCATTATCAAAACCAGATTTCCAACAGAATTCAATTATCCTCCAGCAACCTCTTTTGGTATCACTTCTTCAGACGACTTTGTTTGGCAGCATCTGGAGACATTACAGTAGTTGGTCTCATCTCAGCCAGCCCTGACTTACCCCAAACTGTGGAGGATTGCTGAGCAACTATCATCTGGCCTTTAGGCTTTGGGATGCCCTACAGAGCTATGGACTCAGAGGGTGTTGCTTTTGCTGAAATTTGTAAATCATCGAGTCTTCTTGGGGCGCATAAAAAGTGACAAAGTTGCTATGCTGAGAATCCAAAAAGCTGATTGTCGAGCGGCCCTGGAACTGTTGGAATTGGCCCTTTACGAACGCCATGCTCTAGCTGTAACTTTATCCTCTTGCATTCAATCATTGTGGGGTAGGCTGGAGGAGTTGCAGGTAGAACTAGTTTCTACCAAGGCAGAGTTGCATCTAGCAGAAGACATGGAGGCTGAGAGTGTTGAAGAGACTGCCCTACTGGAGGGTCAAATGGCTTCACTACATAGCGAGCTAGCTCGTCTTCAGGAGGAAGAAGTCCATCTCGGGGAATAGGAAGCAACCCCTTCTGTTGGGCTTTTAGAATTTGAAGATATTTTTCATCAACAGTAGCTGTACTTTTATGTAATCCTACTCCTTTAAGGGGAGCTCTTTTGTAATTTCTCATTCTATCATAGTGGAGATCAGAAGTTTATTCTGTTATGTGACACCACTATGGGGGTGGTAGCCACAAGACCAATGAACCTTGGACCTAGGATTGCAAGCGCGAACCGAACGATGGATTCACTCAAGCGGGCTCACCCGCGTAGTGCACACCCGGGTCCGTAGGTGGACCGGCGATGCGGGGATGAGGGTCCAAGGTTGGACCTTGAGATTCCAGGGGTTTGGCTAGCTTGGGCTAAACCCCTAAGTGTCTGCGATGCCCGATTCGACCGGAAGCCAACACGTCGAGGGCGTGGGGTGTAGGGCCACTCTCACAACTCACTCCGCGGTGGCACTTGATTTGGTGAATTCTGGACCGGGCACTCGCTCACCGTCTGACGGGTAATTGAAAGCAATACTAAGCTAGCAAAGATAATGCTACCAGCAGAGGAGAGTGATCAGGAGCTCACCTAATCGGCGTGAAGAAGCCAATCTCGAACGGAGACGAGGCCGAGCGGGGAGTGTGGGTTCCCCGCACACTACGCCAATGTCGCTTCCCCTATTTAGATTATACAAGCACTACTCCCCACACAAGGGGGTTGGACTAGGGGAGGGGAAATTAAGGATTACATCAAAACTACCTTCGCACGGGGAGGGGCACTAAGCCAGCCAGGCGGGGAGGGGAGATTAGCTAGTCGGGGCCGGAAGGGCACTTCTCCAGTTCTGTCTAGATCAAGATCTGCTGGACAGTGAGTCACTAAAGACGTCGCCAGGCACTCCACTGAACTCGGAAGTCACTGGGACAAGTGCCGAATTGTCGCTGACGGACCCTGGTACACTGGCGAACTTCTGTGGATGGACCCGTCATCGCCACCGGCTAGGGTGGCTCCTGGAACCGACTCTCTGTGCTCTGGCTCAGTGATGGGGACATCACCAACAGTTTCCTCAGGCTCGGCACCTCTCTCCCTCGGAGTTTGTAACAATTGAGTGGACTTCCGATTGACGAAGAGCCCTACGAGGAAGTTTGCTTGCCCGACCGATTGAAGGACCAAACTAATGGAGAGGGCCACTATTTGACTAGTTATGCCTATCGGTACCTAATGAAAGTGTACCAGACTCTGCACTTGTCGCACCGCGACACTACTAACACTTCTTCTTCTTGCACCTGCTCTCGAAAAGAGAGGAAACAAGTGAGGATGGGCTTATGGCTGCACTATTTTTTTGGGGGCGACCATAAGTACAAGGATTTTCCGTCTGTTCCTACAGCTCCGAGCAAGTTGATAAAGCATGCTCGGCAGAAGACCCACCTCGCATCTTCATTGCAGAAGGGACAATGGGGTGGTCCGAACCCTGTCGGAGTAGACGCAGTCGCACATTGTGTGGCGTATCTAACATATTGGCTATGTAAGTTCACTCTTCCCCAAGGCAATGAGATCATAATTCGCACTGAAGCTATATATCCAGCGTGTCTTATGGCATGGGGAGTGAAGCTATCCCTCTGCCCGGCCACCCTATGCTTAATTTAGAAAATGCTGGGAGACCTTCATCATTTACATCTCTCGAAGAACTTATGGACCGTAGGCCCGCTCCATTTCTTCAACACCTAGGTGTGCACTCTATTCCCTGAGTTCGCTCCTCGGTTATTGCAATCATCAAGCTTGTTTCTGAGGATGCTAGAGTTTGCCAGTGCAGAATCAAACCAGCCCACAGACCAGCTGTTTTCCATCAGGGGGCAACTGATAAAGGTCCCCTTGAATGCCCCAGGTGCCCTACATTTTTGTAGTTTGGCTGCACACTCTAGCCCACTGGTTAACTGCTCCCTCGCTAGGGACGTACGCGAGCTTGCTTAGAGTTCCAGGTGGCCTCGAGCCCTCGTCGTCTCCATCCCGCATCAATGGCTGTAGCTACTCACCTGAAAGAAGGAAGGGTGAGTCACAGTCAGACTTAGTAGGGGTCACATGGACCCCTACCTCGCGACTAAACATACAGACACACAACTATAAGACAATTAGAACATGCATTTAAAGCAGTAACATACACTGGCATAATATGGATACAATTATAGTAAAGCTATAAAACCTATCTAAGCAGTTACAACAGCTAACTATATGCCAATTTAATATAAATATTAGCATCAGGAGCTAAATCTACCAATAGAGTAAACTTCAGCTAACTGAGTCACAGGAAGAAGGAAAGAAAACCCACTAGAAGGTAGAAACCAGATGTGTCCACTGACAGCTTACACTACGTCTCAAGTAACTCGCATGTCAGAATGACGCAACATGCAAGAGGTGTAATAATACCAAACCAAGTAACTAGTTAGAGTAACACTCGTCAGTGTCAGTCCAAGCCTCTGACCACATGTGCACACACTGACTCTTGCCTGAGTCAAGCTCTCTAGCTAGTTTTCCACCTCAGTAGGACGCTAGTATTTGCCAAGGGCCCATGGAGTTAGCTTAAAAATCGTGTATTGGGAATACCCCTCCACCTCTTCCAGGCGGGCAGACACTAGTGGTCGCTGGGCTACAACTAGTGGTTTCATCACAAGGAAAGAGAAAGTAACTCTACTGGGATCTAAAAGTATGCCATTGTTTTATAAAATTACTTAGACATGGCGTATGTGCAACATGGAATGCATTAAAGAATGAACATGCAACATTTAAACTGCTGAAGAGTGTGACAGTCTAATAGTACCCCGTCATAGGGTGTGACAGTCGAATGGTGGTGCGCTACACAAGCTGTGATGCGCCACACTCGGGCCGTTAAAGTTACCCAAACGTCTAAAAATCCTCAATGTTTCTACAATAGACTGTAACGCACTAGGAATGGCGCGCTACGCGGCTCTGACGGTCGCACGATAGGCCATCAGGCCAATCGCCCTATTAGGTCAATGAAGGGTCAAAATTCTGTAACGGTCTAAGACCTGGCCGTTACAGGAGCTGTGATGCACCTCTATTGGTCCGCCACAGGACTGTAACGCAACCAATGAGGAGCGTTACCTGTGTGACGGCTCTTGGAAGGACCGTCACACTGTCTAGGTTGTGAATGAGCGGAGTTCGAAACCGAACCCCCTCTCGGTCGACCGAAATCAATGAAAAACATAGTGAAACCTATTTTCCTGCCAAACCATGCATCCACAACAACATTCTACCACTATAAAACTCAGCATCAATGTTCATGGTGGATTAAAACATAAAGACTATGTCCATGGCATGAAAAATGAGAAATTGACAATGGGCATGCTTTAGAAGACATAACAACGATGGGCATGCTATGGGGAAGGCTCCTAGCGAGCTCGGGATTCCATCCCCCTACCTGGATTACACCGAAAAGTGAGCTAAGGCCGCATGCGGGCGAAGGTACCACCACCATCTTCTCACCCCATCTCGCCTCCACAAGTCATGAATCGTGTTGAGGTGGGCGTCAACGTGCTCCACTCGTCGCGAGGATTCCAACGGCGTGCTCCTCGTCTCGATCCGTCGCTGTCTCACCTGAACCCGAAGGAGAGAGAGAGTGGCGATCGTGAGAGAGAGAGAGTGTGAGGGAGAGAGAGAGAGTGAGAGTGGCGAGAGAGAGACAAAGGATTGTCTGTAAAGGGTCCCGTCAAGGAGGATGAAATGTCTACATTGATACTTTAGTCTCCTTGGTTCCTGAGGATCGATGGGCACTTGGGAGTCATGAAGCCAGCCTATATATGGAGTCCTCCAGTCAGTGAATGGCACCTCCACAATAGCTACAAGCTCGGTCTCCACACTCAATCGCTCTATCTCCTCTAGGAGGATCGACCAGGTCCCCTTTAAGTTGATAGAAAAGGCCAAGCGAGAGAGCACATCCACTCGAGAATTGTCTTCCCCAGCTATTTAGATCACCTGAAAACTCTCGAAAAGTTGGGCTACCTCCTTTACCAACTGGAGGTATTTGACCATTTGTGGTTCTTGAGCTTCGTAGTCCCTGTTGATCATACTGGCGACTAGCTGAGAGTCGGGGTAGATTCTGACTCATTTGCCCCCAAGCGTCTTGCCATCCTGGCCCTTGAAATAAGGGCCTCATACTAGGAGGCATTGTTGGACGTCAAGAAGTTGAACTTCAGAGCATACTGCAGCTCCAATCCTTCTAGGGATGTAAGGAAAATGCCGACGCCGCTACCATTCTAGTTTGAGGATCCATCCATGAATAGGTCCTAGGTAGGGTCGGATGTTGGCCGGGATGCTTCCTCAGGCAGGGCAACACTCTCTACTATGAAATCTATGAGAGCTTGCCCCTTGATGGCTGTGCGGGGTCGATAAGAGATGTCATAGGCCCTCAGTAATATTGCCCATTTTACGAGACGACCAGAACCTTCAGGGTGGGATAGAATTTTCTTCATGGGTTCACTAGTCAGCACCACAATAGTGTGTCCCTTGAAATAAGGCCGAAGGTGCTTGGCCGAGGTCACCAATGCTAGCACAAGCTTCTCAGCTACGGGGTACCTTCTTTCAGCCTCAAGGAACACCTTGCTGACATAATACAAGGGCCTCTGTACTCCTTGGTCATCTCGAACCAGGACCGAGCTTACTATAGAAGAAGTCACCGAGAGATAGAGATACAACATCTCTCCAGGCACTGGCTTTGACAAAAGGCTAGAAATTCCTTTAGCTCATTAAAAGCCTTCTGGCACTCACTGTCCCACGCAAATACTGGACATTGTCACTAGCGTTGAGTGCAATGATTCTTCCTGTTAGGCGTTGGACATCCTTGATGAAGTTGGGTGGCCGCATATCTAGGATGGCTTGGATCTTGTCGGGGTTGACCTTGATCCCTCGCTGAGTAACGAGAAAGCCCAGGAATTTCCAGGACCTAACTCCAAAGGCGCACTTGGCTGGATTAAGCGTCATGATGTACCTCTAGAGGGTGCTGAAGGTCTCGGCCAGGTCAATGAATTGGTTTTCGGCCTTGGGTCACTTGATGAGCATGTCATCAATATAGGCCTCGATGTTCTGCCCGATCTAGTCTTTGAAGATTTGTTTGATAAGCCTTTGATAAGTTGCTCCGTTGTTCTTGAGCCCGAACGACATTTGGGTGTAGCAGTATATGCCAAAATCGGTGATGAAGGTAGTCTTCTCGATATCTTCAGGGTTCATCCAGATCTGGTGATATCCAGAATAAGCATCTAAAAAACTACAGAGTTCATTACCCGAGGTTGAATCAAGCAGTTGGTCGATGCTCGGTAACAAATAGCAATCTTTCGGAGTGACTTTATTGAGGTCGATGAAGTCAACACACATTCATCATTTGCCTGAAGCTTTAGGCTCTAGGACGACATTGGCAAGCCAAGTCGGGTAAAAGACCAGGGGGGTATGTAATTGAGCACTTGATTCTTTTAGGGCGGATTACTTTGCTTTGCCCACCCATACTGAGTTTTGACTGGGATCGATTATAGGTACCTCTTCCCCTCTGGAGGAGGGAGAGCTTCCTCGGGAGATGGCCCAGGTATCAGGAGATGAGCCTCCCATCGTAGCTGCTACTGGGGGCGACGAGGAGTTTGTTAACATTGAGGGGGTTTCCGAAGGGGATGCCCCATCTGGTGAGCTTCTTGCCTAGCACCTTTGACCAGAGAGCTATCTTCATGCGAGGCTAGACTTGATAGTGGTCTAACTTAGCTTCTCGATGCACAGGTGCCTCTGATTTGCCCGCAGCCGGGGGTTCACTAGCGACCTCATCTGGTTCTTCAGGCAGTGGCAGTACGACGATGGAGACTGGCGAGAGCTTGAGCTCTTCTTCCTCCAAGGCCTCTTCTTCCAGAGACGTCGAGATGGAGGCGACGTTGGAAGGTATATACAGCCCCTTCTCTCCTCCTCATTGGCTTTGATGAAGAGTTTATGGCAGAGTGCTGACATTTTGTGTTATGTCCAGGACTAGAGTCTGTGGAGGAGCACATGCCGGCTCCCGTCAAGGAGGATCAGGGAGAGCCCTTCATCTCCCCCATGGCCACTGGGGGTGGTCAGATTACAGGGGAGCCTCTTCCCTCTCTGACTCCAGCAGGGGATACTGCTGAGGTGGAGGAGAGGTTACCCTCACCGACCCCGAGCGGGGATGTTGTAGGTGCGATGGGAGCCACACCAGGTGAGAGTTAGGACCTTTTTTAGTTTTTTCACCTTGTCTTGTCATAGGGAATCCCTGAATGTTGCTGATCTGTTTTGTGTTTGGTGTGGTTGTGCAGGTTCTTCCAGTGTGCTAGCTGAGATGGGTCACTCCTCCCTAGAGCTGGGGATCGAGTGGCCTACGTCTGTTTCACCACCGGAGCCACTGTTGGATGCCAGCGTAGGTGCGGCCTTGCTCCAGCGAGCCTGGGGCTACATAGGAGGTGATCCCCTGCCTTCTCCAGAGGAGCTTCGGCAGTGGCTGAGGGACTACACACAAGGCTACTACGGCCTTGGATTCCCTTGTGAGCTCTGGATGTCTGGCTTGGCCGGCATCTGGGTGGAGTACCTACAGCTTCTAGAGGCTCAGGAGCAAAGGGCTCAACGACTAGCGGTCATCCGAGAGGTGCAGGAGCAACGGGCTTGGCTCGCGTTAGTAGCTGCCGAGCAGAGGAGGTGTGTAGATGCGGCCGTGTCACTTGCTCGAGACCGTGCCGTATGGCTGAGCGAGGAAGAGAGTAGGGGGAGGCCTTGGAAAAGGCTCTAAAGGAGCAGCGGCGAGACATGGAGCTCGCTAGGGCCTAGTGGCAGACTGCCAAGACAGGGGCCGAGGTGAGCGTGCAGCTTGCGTCGACCTTGGAGGTGGAGCTGGCCGCTACGGAGTCACGCCTGGCGGCGCTTGAGGGGAGCGAGCCTGGGCTGTGATTGTATCACTTCTTCCCCTCTTTTTTGTTATCAGGACTATACATCTTTTATTACCCCAAGGGCATGTCTTGGGCTCCCTTTTACAGAGTATCAATGGCAAATTCTAGATTTTGATGTTGTTGTTTGCTGAGTTGTTCCACTTCTTGTTCCATGGAACAGTGTTGGTTGCAGGGACTAGCAACCACTTACTGTTAGTCTGCTTGATTCTTCCCTACCACGTACTGGTACAGGGGGCAATGAGCCGGGTTCACCCTATTTTTGGGCGTTAAGGTTTTAGGATTTTAAAAATCTAAAAAAAATAAAAAAATAGGAAAAAAGTTTCCCCATGATCCTTGGGAAACGCACAACGCACTCACAATGTCTTGGAGCTCGAAAACAGATCAGTTCACCCTACACAGGGATCCGAGGGCCTGATAGTCAAAAATCTGATTTAATCGTAAAACACGATCTGGGACCCACAAAAATACTCTGAAACTCGAGGATCCTGGTCCGAAAAATTCAGGGTGTTACACCCACTCTGTTCAGTCTCTGTAAGAACTCGCAAAAGTGTGGGGAGATGGATAAACCCTAACGAGAAAGCGGGGAGGACAAAAACTAGGGGGCACTTATAACCCCAGGGAACCCTAAGAAAACCACCGCGATGTCTCGCGAACTTGCACACCCCGAGGTGGAGCACTTGAACCAGCACAAAAAGATGTGATCATTGTGCTTGAAACCTCACACGCTAGGGCAACCGCATTTATGGACCCCAAAATCAAAGATGAGACAGGTCATAACGGCTAAATTTCTACCCTTGTCGAAAACCCCGATATATAATCTCTACTCTTCGAGTCAATCCTTGGCTCGGGAGTAGGGGGACAAGTGGAGAGGGGAAGACTCGCGGCCCAACGTGTACGTGGCCTAAACAGCAAATCAAGACCCGCCAGACCCAACAAGTGATAGCCCCTACAGGATCCACATACTATGGGACCTTATTTGCTCAAGGCCAGCATAGCCCATCGAGCCTTAACTCAGTCGTTCAATCTATAGGCGTCCCTAACACTCTGGAAAAGTCTACAAGCAATCGTACCGAGCCATCAAAAGGTAGAGGAAGGCTCCCCTATGGGTGCCCAAAATCTCAACCTCCCGGCGTAGGCAAGGGATACACCTTATCCATTATGGATCAGCCCGTCGTCAAGACTCCCTGGTAAGCCAATCTGAAGTCCTCATGACTGAATGCCTATCCAAGCGGATATTACGTTGTCACTTGGGAGTAAGAAGCTCAAGGGGATAAGGAGAGGGCGGGAGTCCTTGAACGGTAAGAGGCCCTCCTACGGACGTAACGTCCCCCAAGCCCTCACGCCTCCTTTACCCAGGGAAGGGGGACGACAACTATATAAACCCAAGGAATCCCTTCAGATTGGTAAGCCAATTCTCAACCACTTCAACTAGTGGAGAGCTATCTCGTGCCATTTGTCTCTCCTACTCTCCTTTCGCACCTCGCTCATACCACTCACTGACTTAAGTATCGAAAGGTTTTCCCTGGGTATACAATCCCTGGCCCCATGATCGCTCTCTTCCCTTTTTACAGAATTCTGTACTGAAGTGGCTGCGCCTTGCGAACATCTTAGATCAAACAGCTCATGGTCTGACACGAGATCTTACCTCTTGAAATATATTCCTCAACCTTTATATAATTAGATTTGATCTTATGGTCGAAAGGGAAAAAGATCGTCCCGAACTCCACCACCCAAGTTTGTTGGACGTTAATTCACATGCAAATCGGATGACCTGAGACCAGACCACCACCCACATACTTGTGCTGCGTTGAGAAGAATGCATTCACGGAGTGAGGGAGGTTTTTAATGTAGGATCTTAGATTAAGAATATTTAACATGTAGTCAAAAGCTAGAGTAATACAGAAAGGAAGAAATTAACAGGCTAGGAGAGGAAGATGATACATATGTTGCCTTGAGTTCACGGGTGGAGCTCTTGATGATCGCATTTTCCACATGAAATGAAAGCAAGGGCCACCCAAGTTTATACATTTCGGAGAAACTGGGTCCTCTATCGAAGAAATAGAGTAAACCTAAGTCATGATGAAATGAGCTACCTCTGTTCATAAAAGATGGCATAAAGGTAGACTGCGCTGAGTAACCAGGGATTCTGGTGTCTGATAAACATGTCTCCTTGTGTAAAAAGTCCAGTCTTACCGAAATTCTCTATCAATAAAAGAAAAATAAAAATCTGATATGGTTGACTCTGGTTCTACATCAGTAGCTGAAACAGGATTTAATTGCAATATAAGATTGATTTCGAAACCTATTTTATCTAATGAGAATAATGAGTAAAACTAATGATTCGTATTCACTGGACATTGTACAGTAATTAAAATGTTTTTCTCCATTGATGGTGCATTTAAAGATGATTTTTGAGGAATAAATGGTTAAGATATAAGCTAAATATGCCGAAGACCATAAAAGAGGAGAAGGGAGACATTTTAAATACACGAGAGGGGTAGTTTGGGTACAAAATGTATATCGGGTAAAGGCAATAGGCTACCCTATATATTGTTTAACCCTAAAGTGTCTTTCCTACCCCCCTCATTCAAGTGAGATCCTTCCCGCACTCACAACTCTCCGCCGTGAGCGTCTCCTCGGTCTCATCTTCTTGCACCTCCTCTGCCTGTCCTTTCACATTCTCTTCACCTGCCTGAACATCTGCTCTCATCGCTCTTGAATGGCATTGTCTTCATCACCATTATCATTTCTTACGATGTCTTTACCGGTGACGAAGAGCAAGGGGAAGAAGAAGGTGTCTGAGGAGCAGCAGCCTCCAACCTCTCAGGTCAGAATGTCAGAAGAGGTTCTTCACTATGAGAGGAGAACCAAAGATGTGCATGCAAAAGAAGCCTCTTCCAAATCTTCCAAAAAGTGTCAGCCAAAGGAAAAAAGAAAGCCGCTGAGCTTGTGCTGCAGGACGAAGTGAAAATTGAGCAAGACGAAGTTGTTCCCGATAAGAAGAGAAGGAAAGGGAAGGAAATAAAGCTTGAAGCTTCTGAAGAAAAAGATATTTTGGTCAAATCCTCTCACAAAGCAGAAATTTCTCTGGGCACTGGAATTATTCTTCTGTGTTTCGTGGACTTTCATGATAGAGATATGACTGAAAAATATCCTGAGTTTATTGAAATTGTCAGATTTCAGAGGTGGAAAAGGTTTTTGGGCAAACATAGGAAATACTACCCTCACCTCATTGTTGAATTCTACAATAATCTTGTTCATGATATTGATCAGTCTGTACTGCTATCCTCTGTCAAAGGAATCAAGATTGAAATCTCTAAGCATTTTCTCCATAAAGTTTTTAGAATTCCTGTAGATGGGGAGGTGGAAAGTGTATTTAGATTTAGTCTTTATGATGCTTACTCCACGATTACAGACCTGCCAAGCAACCCTAATGATAAAGAACAGAAAAAATTGTGCTCTTTCAATGCCAGCAAATTCTCCCCATTCAAAAGACTTCTGCATCATGTAATCACCACTATGATTACACCTCAAGTGGGAAGCAGAGGGAGATTGACAGACACACAAAGGTTTATTATGTTCTGTTTGTTGAAAAACATAAAGGTCTGTCTACCAGAAATCATCATGCAAATCATGAAGTCTTGTAGAACTTCCAGAAGACATCTTCCCTACGGAGCTCATTTGACAGCAATCTTCAAGAAATCAGGGGTTCCTCTTGAAGATGAGGACTTCATAGAGATTCCTAAGGTAAATACTTATACCTTGGATTTTATCTCTACCTTCATGAAATTGGAACCTGATGAAGCTAGTCAGGGTACTGAGAAGAGAGTATCTAAGAAAGCAAAGAAAGTCAAGAAGGCACAAGTTCAGGGGGAGTTTTTGCCCCAAGTAGAAGTATTGTCTGGAATTGGTCAAACCAGCATGCAACCTGAAATTGTTGAGAAAGAAATTAAGAAAGAGAGTGTTGAAATTCCAGCTGTAAAACATATTGAAGACTTACAGTTACAACAAGAAATTGATGAGCTTAATCTCTCTGAAGCTCAACTTGAACTCCAGCTGGACCAGACAATTGACAAAGTATTTGATACTATTGGAGGTTCATTTCAGGTACAGCAATCTGAATGTCAGACTGAGCAGCTAATAGCTCCTGCTGAACCAGAAGGTGATGATCAGCAGCATTCAGTGGAATATGTTGAGGAAAAAGTGGAACGAGCTGAAATGGATGTAAATATAGCTCAAGAAGAATCGAGGCTAGAAGAATGCAATGAGGAAGGAGAGACAGAGGTTGAAATGAAAGAACAGGAAGAAAAAGAAACTCAAAATGGAGGTATTTCTAGTGGCACTCAAGAGACAGAGACAGGAGGTCCGTCAGAATAAAATGTGAAGGATTCTTCACCGGAGGCACCAGTTCTGGGATTTCCTGAGTGGTTCTCTCAGGAATATGTTATGGGTCCTGCACCCCAGTTTACATGGTATCCTAGAATATCGTTTGGGCCAGCTCCTGTTTATGGACCTCAGGTGGGAGGGTTAATTGGTTTTGGTATTCCACCTCCACTATCACCAGAGGAGGCACTTCTAGTACCAGAGGAAGAAACCTCAGAGTCAATAGAAGAGATTCTAGCACCAGGTGAAGAACCTCCAACACCTAAAGAGCAAGAAAATCTTGTCTACCATGTTGAGATTCCTGAATCAAGTGCGTCCTCTGTCAGTTCAGATGAATCAAATATTGAACCCAATATTTCCAAAATGTTGACCAATTTGACAACAATGGTTCAGAATCAAAGTGAGATGATGACTGCCCAGCTGCTATTACAAATCTTCATCTAAACAGATTGGATACCAAAATTCAGTATCTAGAAAATAGGATGAATGCTCAATGGATACAGTTTTTAGCTGATAAACAGAGATCTAATGCTATATTACAGGATCTGCTAGAAACTCTCACTAGGTTAAGCAACAGGATTGCACTTGTAGTCAACACTATTCAAGATACTCAAATTGCATCCTTCAAAAATATTGCCACCATTCTTGACCATACTTTGGAAGTCAAGATAGAACTTACAAAGCTGAGGGCCTTGGACCATCCTCTCTTTCATAGTCAGCAAGTGGTTCATGCTCAAGTAGACAAGATTTTGTCTGAAGTAGCCACGATAGTTAATCGACTTGAGAATATGGTCTTAGTGCAGGATGACCTCGCTTCTCAATCGGCAACTGTGAAAAGCACTGTTCAGTATTGGATTCTAGAGCTCACCAACTCCTTTGATCTTCTCCAGACTTTCATCCTAGACAGATTTCCCATTCCAGCCTCCACAAGTCAGAGACCTTTTTATCATCGAGGCAGCTCTAGTTCTGCTCCTCCCAGAGATAGGGGTGGCTCGAGAAGTGGTCACTAATCTCTTTTTGATAATGACAAAGGGGGAGAGAGATGCAGAATGGATGCTGATTCAGATGAGATGTTGATGCTGATTCAGATGAGATGTTGCTGCTACTGCTACTGATAATGTGCTGATTGTTTGATATTAATGTTGTTGATGCTGTTGGGATCATATGTTATTTTGTTGGCTATTTTTGCTGTGGACAGCTTCTGTTATTTTGTTGGCTGCTGTGGCTGTGGACAGTAAAGTTCTGGACACTGATACTTTTGATTGTTCTAAGAGAAACTAATCAAACATCTTTTGAAATTTCTTCTTATACACAGAATGTGCATTCATAGGAATTCATATTTCTTTTGCATTTTTGTGCTACAATGATTGTTGTGATATGCATCAGTGGATTGTCATGCATTTTATATTGTGTTCAATCTAAATTGAATGACTTTGATTGATTAAGTGTGTGAATTATTATACATGACTCATTACGTTGTCATCATCAAAAAGGGAGAGATATGAGATGTAGGTTCATTGCTATAAGAGGAGTCTATAGCCCTATTTCAAGAAGTCAGTACCTCTACTCTACCTTCTATCACTGTTAAACCTGTATTTAATCAAGACTACACATTAATTGATTCTTGTACCTTAAGGGTTGTTCTTAATTTGCTCACTTCTTGAATCGTTGCATAGAATGTTAGTTAGTCTCCTACATCCTCCTTACTTTTCATATTTCTCTTCTCATCCCTTCCTCTTTTTTGCTGATGTCAAAGGGGGAGAAGAATTATTTTTTTTCTTGTCAAAGGGGGAGAAGATGCATATTGATCTCTAAGGGGGAGAAGATGCTGAGGGTTGTTGTTTCTTGTCCTTTCTGCTCAAAAGGGGAGAGAATTGGTTGATGTATTGTTTACTCTGGGGTAACCCAGATCCTTCTCAAGTCAGATTGCTGGTCTCCCTCGTCCTTACTCCTCCGACGGGACTTGGGAGCCTGGATGCTGAATTGGCGCTGGTGCTTTTGGGCCGTTGCCGAAGCGTTCGCCCGCTTAAGTTCTGCCTTGTCTTCCCGCATTTGACGCAGGAGGCTAAAGCGGTTGGTGGTAAGGATCGTCGGGATGATCCGTTCTGGGTATATAATGTGTTTGCCCCCATCCAGGTGAATCCGTAAGTCCCCGACAAGAACGGTCTTGCCAGAGCTGCTGGTGACAGCAGTGGGTCACTGGCCTTTATGGCTACGACGATGCTTCTTCTGGGGAGACGAAGACAATTTCGCTCCAAGGTGGTAGGCCGAGAAAACCTAGCCAGCGGGTGCTAGTGGCACAAGGCCATTCATCGGGAATACTGGGATGGGCCCCCAAGACGTGAGGTCCATAGTTAAGGCCGACGGCCGGGGGGCTCGAGTGTAGGCCTTTGCCCCATCCAACAGTAGCGTTGCGAATGCTCGCAGTGATGTGCTTGCACCTGGAGTTATCACTGCAGGGGTTACCGAGATGACGGTGACCCAAGGCCTTGAGCGTGAACTGGAAGTTGGCAGGACCTGCTGGTGCAACAGAGGGCGCTCAGTCCGTATCGAGGTCGCCGCGTCCCCAAAATGCTGACCTGCTGATGCGGGACGACTATGAGACTCGACTTGACCTTGGTGCCAACCTGGGACTCTATTAGATGAGCGACTAATCGGGCAACGCGACCAGCAACGACACTACAGCGTGGCACCAAGTGACCTCTAGCAGAGGTGATATGCCCCAAACAAGGAGCGCTAACTCACGGTCACCCCCATCGAGGGAAGCGCGATGATCTGCATGGTTGAGTAACTAGCTTTGAGTCTTGGGTGGTTGGCTCGCTCTCACGCTCAGAACGAGTCGTGGGATGGGTCTCGCACTCACACTCACAGTGGTGATGAATATATGACTAGCTAGGAAAATAACTATTCACATGCAGTGGCAGACGGATGTATACTAGCTACGCAAGGAAGACAAAGTAAGCGGCGAATGTACCTCCATGCTCGGGGCATAGGGAAGACTTCCCGATGGAGAACCGTCACTCCCGGTACAAATGGCAAGTTAATTACAGCAAGATAGTTAAGGCCCACTCCACATAGGGAGGTAACAGGGTACAATGGGGTCCGGGAGGACTGTTCTTGGGTTGACAGGCAGCAATTTGGGCTGGAGACGTGCCGCTGGTCTGACTCGGTCCCGACTCGGTACTGTTTCAACTCAGTATAGCACGGGAGCTTTGCAATTGGGATGGTGGCTTCCGGTCGACTTCTCGCTGTGGCGGCTTGCTGGGACACCGCTGATGGGTTGCCAAGCAACCACCGGGAGCGGCGGTCACTGACAGTGGGTCGGTGTATTTTCCAAGGATTTAATCCCCGGACTGAGTTGTTGGCCTATTCACGGACCTACTCCGCGCGCCTTCACGAAAAGATTTCTTGCGTCCACATCCGGTGTCGGATCGACACAAACTTGGTACCCTCGGATAGAGGACTCAGAGGGCTACAACATATAATTTTCTCAGGTTCATCAGGTGAAGGGATTGGAATGAGAATGACTATGCCTCAGCGGTTTCTGCTGGCTCGGGCTGACAGACACACAGGGCAGCAGGGAAGTTGTCTAGTTATGGGGCTTGACCAAAACTCAGATGTGGGATTTCAGATGTGGTGATTTTTGTGGAGGCCATCATACGAGGTGAAGGATGATAGCTGAAGCTTGGGCGAAATGGGGGCTTCCATGATCTCCTTGGAGAAGGGAGCGTGGAAGTCTTGGTCGTCTTCGATGAGGCCCCGGTTCTTGACGGCGAGGAGGACATCGTCGAGGTAACGGACCTTGTCCTCAATTTCGTCAATGCGCTAGAGCCGTCGATCCATCTCTGGGTTAGAATGCAGTGGGCTGCGCACCCTTGGTGTAGGCAAGCTGTGCGATCGTCGTGTCCTTGTGATGCTGACGTGGGAAGCTTCCCACACTTGGCGAGAATTCAGCACGATTTGGACCCCCTCATTCTGATGTCGTTTGGACGAAGAGCGTTGGGGGTCCACTTGCTAGTTCAAAAGGTCCTGACATAGCCCCGTCAGGGACTCAATCTGCTGGCGTATCTTAGCGAGATCACCTGGCGTGACTTCTTGGCATGGATGAGTGGAAGATGCTTGTTGCGACCCATGCCAGGAGTTGGCTCCTTGATAAGAACCACGCCCCCGGTTGCTGGCATTGCGAAGACTCCTACAAAGTGCCATGGATTTTCGCTCGGAGTTCCCACAGACGGTGCCAAGAAGTGTAGTGGCAGAAATCTGGTTTCTAGGCCACGTGCCACCTTTTCTATTTATTTGTTGGGAAAGTCGTCTGGCACCCGTGGAAGCTTGCAAACACCAGAAGTAAAAGGGTGTTAGAAGGATCCCTGGGCGTTATCCCAGGGGACAACCCTCCGATGCTTAAGTCAGTAATGGTTTAAGAAAGAGGACAGAGAAGAGTTGAGGAGAGAGAGAAGGATGGAGGTTGTCGTAAGAGATCTGAGAGACGTATAGACTCTCTGAACGAGTGCTCGCCACTCCCAGCGGTCACTCGGGGAGTGCTCATTGGGTGGTAAGGTCGTGCAGGAGGGGTTCTCTCTCAGGACGTGGAGTGACGTGATCTCTCTTTCACATTAGCAAGACTAGTAGCTCTATTCTCTGTGTGTAGTTTTGGCAGAAATTCCACCGTATCCTTCTCTGCTCTGTCAAGGTCCCTTTTATAGAGGGTTGTCTTAGAGTTGGAGGCCTATCCCTTAGTAGGGAAGGGCGTAAGTAGTGGAGTAACGTCTCCCGCGATCGTGGTGGGAGTTTCCCATTGAGGGGCGATTATCCCGGAGTCGGTCGATCCCTGGGCGAGTCTTAACGGCGCTCGTGGGACGTGCTCGCCTGTTACGGGGTAGGAGCCAACGTCGTGGGGGGTAACGATCGGTCGTTAGAGAGTCATCTGATGGTCATCACGCCTGGGCTGAAGCCCTTCCCGTGCTGTCGAATTCAATGTCGAGTCATATTAGGCCGTGCTTGTGTGTGGTACAACTATCGTGCGCCTTTGGGTGCATTGGTAGGCCTTGGACCAAGTTGGGCTTGTTGTAGATGGGCCCGTTATGGGCCGACCTAGATTTACCCTCCTCAGCTTCCAAACTGTAAAATATCATCTACATATAGGCATAAAATTATATGTTCATCACCCTTAACTTTGTGATAGACGCACTTGTCAAACTCATTGACTATAAAGCCAAATGACATGATAGTCATATCAATTTTTTCATGCCATTGTTTAAGAACTTGTTTCAAACCATATAGAGACTTGATAAGTCTACAAACTTACTTTTCACTACCTGGAACCACAAATCCTTCATCACTACAAAAAATTATAGGTATAAGGGCAATTCATTTAGAGACATTTATTAAAAGTGCCTCTAAATTACCATAACCGTACAAACCGACCCCGGTCTGACAAAACACAAGTCTGTACATGCCAGAAGACAGGAGCTCTACCCACTAGAAGCAAGACCGGATGCGTCTCCTGATGTCTTACACGGTGCCCAAGTGTCTCTCTACTCGTCTCAGGCGGAAACAGATACACACAATAAGTACCACGAACAAGGATTAGTTGAGGTCGCGCTCGTCAGCGCGCATCCTCTGCCCCCAACTACATGTGCACACGCAGACCATCTGCTCTAGGTCAGATCCTCTAGCTAGTTTTCCCCCCAGCCGGACTCAGGCTGCAAAGGCAATGGGCCCTACGGTAACCAGCCTAAAAACTGTCTCACTCGGGTCACGCTCTCCACCACTCCCAAGTGGGTCCGCACCCGTGTGTGCAGGAAACCTACGACTAGTGGGGGCTCACTAAACGTGAACACTGAAAAATATGAAAAATATGAAAAAAATTACCTCCGTGATCCTCGGAAAGAGCACAACGCGCCGGTACTGTCCCGAAGTCAGAGAACGCAACGGTTTACCCTACATAGGGTTCCGCAGACTCGTCAAGAAAAAATACATGTAAACCATAAAACACACTCTGGGACCCACAAAAAGGATCCAAAAAATTCAGGGCATTAAACATGGCCCACTCGAAAATCACTTTTCGGAGAAACCCACGTCGTACGGGGATGACCCACCGCACTCGCACCGACTCACGACGAATTGATCTTATAAAGCGCGAAAGCCGTGAACACAAGGGCCTCCCTGGACTCCTAAGACTATGGGCACGTAAATCGAGGTAACATGACACTTTTGAACACCCCCAAAACACGAGCACAGCACCCACGGTGTCTGGGAGGTCCACGAGGCCGAAGGTCAACCACTGGGTCACAACTAGGTCGATCGGAAGCCAACACAATACGAAATGGACACAACTAGCATGAAAATCAAGTGGCAGTCCTCTCTAGGCCGTCACAGCGCTTGGCGGTCTCCTCCGAACCGCAAGGCCTGACCTAGCAGTCCAGAAAAGATCGCTAAACCCCAGAAACCATCGAACCACAAACGGTCGCCTCCAAACCGCCAAGCAGGGTGGCGGTCCTTGGCCTGACCGCTAGCCGTTGGTTGGCGAGCAGTTGCAAAGCCGCTACCCTATCGGACCCTGAACGACTAAGAAAATAGAAAACGATCATGCCCTGACCCTGGCGGTCTCCTAGAGACCGCAAAGCTTGATGGCGGTCCATCGAGCGATCGTAAGGCGCAAACCGACATAGGGGGACCCTGGCGGTCTCCACATGACCGCCTCACCCCTTAGCGATCCCTGAAACGACCGCTACGTCGTCCCGAGCCCGAAAATGGCGAGTCACACAGAAAATAACATTCCACGCCCCGTTCACACCCATGTGAAGGGGAAAATAAGAAAAAACTAGTCCCCAACCTCTCTAGCACCGAGATGACTCATTTAAACCCCAAAAATGTGATCAAAACGTAAGATCTGGCTCACACCCCAAAACATGTTCTTTTTCCCAAAACGTGAAAATAACCTCGCTCGGCTCACCACGGCCTACAAAACTCGCGGGAAAAGAAGTACAGAGGTTAAGGATCCGTCCCCCTACCTCCACCGAAGAAACGACGCACCGTGGAAGCCGATCCATGAAGAAAATGCCTTGAAACCCACGCCGATTCACGAGCACGCCTCCGAGCTTCCACGCGCCACCGGCCCTCGATCCTCGACCCGTCCTCGTCGTCCTCGCCCCCGCGCCGCCTCCGCTGACAGGTTTAAGGCAGACACGTGAGATCGAACACCTGAAGGGCTGGAGACATTCACGTGACTGAAGTAAAGCAACAAACTCAACGAAGGCACGTGACTGGGCACAAGTAGAGACCAATCATTGGTACAGCAATGTTGGGCACGTGATCCAAGGGTAGTATGGCAAATAATATTCTTCTCTCTCCTACCACGTGGCCCAATGATATATCTATGGAATCATAACCCTTATCCAAAAAGGTTTACATAGCCCCTATCTTTGGGTATAAGTATAGAGTGTTTTTCCTCTCAGAAGAGACGCTACCAGAAAGAAAAGAAGTGAAGCCTGAGAAGGAAAGAAGTGTGTAGCGCAAGAAAGGAAGAGAAAGAAGAAGGGCAGCCACCAGAGAAGAAAGCCAAGAGAGAAAAGAAGAGATAGCTGAGAAGAAGAAGAAGAAGTCTAGAGAGAGCGAGAGAGCTACGAAGTGAAGAGAGAGAGAGAGAGCTGAGAAGAAAAGAGAGAGCCAGAGGCTGAGAAGAAGAGAAGAGGGAGCTTTCCCTGAAGACTTATGTTGGAATTGCTCTTCAGAGCTACAATTGTTTTCCTTTTGTTTCTATTTTTATTTTTTGTTTGTTCTTCACATTCTCCATTAGTGTTTTTCTGATCCTCTGATTTAAGGTCGGAGTTCCTCCTGTGGACTCAGGAGAAGGGAGACTGTGTCTCTGATTTGCAAGTGGCATTGTGTCACTTGTGATTTCCCTCTGGGTTTTAGAGGAAGGGAGACTTGGGTCTCCAGTTGTAAGTGGCTGGGTGTCACTCACGGTTTCCCCTCCGATTTGGAGGAAGGGAGACTGGTGTCTCCGGTTGCTAGTGACATGGTGTCCCTAGTGGTTCCCCTCTGGGTTGGAGGAAGAGAGGAGAGTGTTCCTCTGGGTCAAGCTATAGCACCACAGATAAATAATAAGGAATAAATATTTTTCCAAACAAATTAAACTTGCATAAAAGACCCATAGAAATAATCAAGTCACTTAATTGGCCGTAACCTATGGGTTATCTTCTTCCATTAACACAATATGTATAAAGCCTTAGCCCAAACCAATACAACCCACATATACATAAACCATTTATGATACAATGTATATATATAAAAACAAATATATCTGAGCCTTCTAGATATTAAGGGCCTAAAGAACTCAAGAACATGTATAATAAAAATGGGCTTTTGCCCATCCACGTACACAAACCCACACATATATACAACCCAAGCCCACGTGAGTGGGCCTTCACACAACAACAACTCATGAATGCTCAAACCTCACGTATACATGAAAGGGCCACATTAAAGGGGTAATGGCCCAACCCATACGATCGTGCAACGAGGCCTTTAGGGTTTTGCTAAGGCTTCACCATGCAAGAAAATTGGTGAGCGACTGTTAATATAGCAAGGGAAATGGCTATGCACAACAATCTTTGAACCCTGCCAATTGTGGCCTTCGAACCCTCCAGAACCTCTACATCTCTATAAAAACACCCCCACCTCTAACATGCAGTGTTTCTTGTTGCTATTCGAAGGGCTTCATCCTCTAGTCAACGGGAACGTACTGGATTCCCCTACTTCCTCTTGCAAGTACCTGCAGTGTGAAGAAGGGATGGGCATCTTCTTCTTCCTCTACTTCCTTTCATCTCCTTCCTACTGTCTTGCCTGCAACAAGAAGAAGTGCAGAAGAAGACTTGGCTTCTTCCGGGTGTTCCATCCTGCAGCGTAAAGAAGACTGAGGTCTTCTCTCATTCTCTCTTCCTCACTCTCTCTCTTCTCACGCTCTCCCTTTCTCTCCCTCTCTTCTCCGGCGGCCGACGAAGGTGGACAGGGGCGAGGCGACGAGGTTCGTGGGGCGAGGGACGGCGGGGACGAGACGAGGGACGAGGTGGTGGCGCGTGGCGAGCCGGTTCGCGAGCGTAGGACATCGGCGGGGTTTCTAGCGGCGTTTCGCGATGGATCGGCGTCCACGTCGCGTGAAATCTTCGGTGGAGATAGGGGGACGGATCCTTAACCCTTGTACTTCCATTCTCATGTTTTTGGTAGGCCATGGTGAGCCGAGTGGACTTCTATGAGCATTTGGGGGAAAAGAGCATGTTTTGGGGTGTGCGCCCGATCGAGCATTTTGATCACGTTTTTGTGATTTAAATGGGTCCTCTCAGTGTTAGACAGGTTGGGGACTAGTTTTCCCTTATTTTTCCCTTCACACGGGTGTAAACGGGACGTGGAATGAACTTTCTCACCATTTTTGCCATTTTCGGGTTCGGGACGCCTTAGCGGTCCTTCCAGTGACCGCTAGGGCATGAAGCGGTCATGTGGAGACTGCTAGGGTCCCCAGTATGTCGATTCGAGCCTTGCGGTCACGCGATGGACCGCCAGGTGAGCTTAGCGGTCAGTTGGAGACCGCTAGGTGGAGTCATGCGGTCCGGGGGTGACCATTTTTCTGATTTGGAGTCGTTTAAGGTCAGTGGGGTAGTGGCCTTGCGGAGGACCGCCACCCTCTTTGGCGGTTCGGGAGTGACCGCTAGGGGTTTGTGAGTTTCTAAGGTGTAGCGGTCCTGGCTGGACTGCTAGGCTGGCCTTAGCGGTTCAGGGGTAGACCGCTAGGCTCCCTAGCGGTCTTGAGAGGACCGCTAGGCAATTCTTCATACCCGCCGTGTCCGTTTTACGTTATGTTGGTCTCCGGTCAGTCCAGTTGAGACCCAATGACCGACTTATGGCCCCGTGAGTGTCCTGGACGCCCCGTGGGGACCATGACAGTGTTTTGGGTGCCCAGTGGTGTCGTGTTACCTCGATTAGCATGCTCATGAGCCTTGAGGTCTTAGTGACCCCGTGTGTGTTTCGAGTTTCCGAGTGGGCCGTGTGTATGGTCTTGGGCTGTGGGTCCAGTTAACCAGCCCGGGGCTGGAAGTTTTTCATGTGTCCCGTGGATGAGAGATCCACTCGGCGACTTGTGAGCTACCTTAAGAATCGTGTCACCATAGTTTCAGACCTAGGGATTAGGCCAGATTGACGACGTTGTGCCGTTACGTGCAACAGTCTTGACCTGAGTCTCGTGAATCAAGGACCGTTGAGTTTGGTAGATCTAGTGGGCTGTCCAGAGTCTGGTGGCTTCGAGCCACCTATTACTTCACGTTACTCGTGATGGGTGCATGCGTGGTTTTCTGTGTCCACGTTCTGTGAGCCTCCACTAGTCGTAGCCTTCTTACGGCACGTTTGTGCTGACCCACCGGGGAGTGGTGGAGCGGTTGACCCGAGAGAGACGGTTGTTAGGCGAGTTACCGTTGGGCCCCCACGTACAGTCGAGTCCAGGCTTAGGGGGAATAACCAGCTAGAGGACAGGCCTAGGGCGTATAGTCTGAGTGTGCACAAGGGGCTGAGGGCGTCGGACAGCGCTGACGAGCGTGACCTCAGCTAGTCCTTGTTTGTGGTACTGGTTACTTTAGTGTCTCTGTCTCCGCCTGGGGCGTTGTAGCTAGACACGGGGGCGCGGTGTAAGACAGTGATGATAGATGCAATCATGTGCAAGACATGTAAACATGGTAGGAGGCAGTATGATTAACTGATTTTCTTTTTTTTTATTTTTTTATGATTTATAAACATTGAGTCAAGGTTAATTTGTTTTCTTAAAGGGGTTATTTGATCCTTGGTGAAGAAGACAAGGGTTGACCTAGAAGCAGGTAAGGTAGACCTTGGCCAGGAATGAATGAGGTAGACCTGGGCAAGAAAATAAGATAGACCCAGAGAGTGAATGCATACTGCAGATCGGGGAGATGCATTGAGCATGCAGTGGACACGGTGGAAGGTGCATCGACCTTATTAAAGAGGAAGTAAAATGTGCGTCGACCTTATTCAAGAGGAAGTAGAATGTGCATCAACCTTATTCAAAGGGAAGCAAAATGTGCATCGACCTTATTCAAGGGGAAACAAAATGTGCGTCAACCTTATTCAAGAGGAAGCAGAATGTGCATCGATCTTATTCAAGGGGAAGCAAAATGTGCATCGACCTTATTCAAGGGGAAGCAAAATGTGCATCGACCTTGAGTTTTAGATGTGCACAGACCTGAATGCTACATGTGTGTAGACCTTGGCTAGGAAAGAAGTCCATGCAGCTTGGAGACTAAGGTCGATGCATGTGAGGTGTGTGCATATAAAGGAGGTCCATGCATATTTATCTTTTAAGGTCTATGCATATGGGGTTTTTAAGGTTTATGCAAGCTAGGACTAAGGTCCATGCATGTTTGGTTTCAGGTTGATGTAGGTTGGGGCCAAGGTCTGAGCATGTTTGGGCCAAGGTCGACGCAGGTTAAGTTTAAGGCTTATGTAGCAAAGGGGCCAAGGTCGATGCATATTTGGGTTTAAGGCTTATGCAGTAAAGGGACCAAGGTCGATGCATGTTTGGGTTTAAGGCTTATGTAACAAAGGGACAAGGTCGATGCATATTTGGGCTTAAGGCTTATGCAGCAAAGGGCCAAGGTCGATGCATGTTTGGGTTGGTGGGTCGATGCACATGGGAGGTCTGTGTAGGTTTGGGGGTTGAAGGTCGACGCACATGGAGTGAGGTCGAGGCATATGGAGGGTTGAGGGTCGATGCACATGGAAGGTCTGTGCAGGTTTGGGGGTTGAAGGTCGATGCACCTGGGGGGGCTGAGGGTCGATGCACATGGGAGGTCTATGCAAGTTTTGGGGTTGAAGGTCAACGCATATGGAGTGAGGTCGATGCACATGGGAGGCCTGTGTAGGTTTGGGGGTTGAGGTCTGTGCATGTGGGTTGAGGCCGATGCACGTGAGGGTTTAAGGTCTGTGCATATGGGTAAAGTCTGTGCACATGGGGGCTTGAAGGTCAGTGCACATTGGGATTCAAGGTCTGTGCATATAGGAAGAGTCTGTGTATGTAGGGGTTTGAAGGTCGATGCACATTGGGATTCGAGGTCTTTACATGTGGGTAAGGTCTGTGCACGTGGGGGCTTGAAGGTCGGTGCACATTGGGATTCAAGGTCTGTGCACATGAGTAAGGTCTGTGCACATGAGTAAGGTTTGAAGGTGGGTGCACATTGGGATTCAAGGTCTGTGCATGTGGGTATAGTCTGTGCACGTAGGGGTTTGAAGGTCGGTGCACATTGGGATTCCGGGTCTGTGCACATGGGTAAGGTTTGTGCAAGTGGGGGTTTAAAGGTCGGTGCACATTGGGATTCAAGGTCTGTGCACATGGGTAAGGTCTGTGCACATGGGGCCCATGCAGGCACAGAACCTTGCCCTGCTAATTCAGGTTGAAACGAACCACATCATTCAATTTATTGATTAAAAGGTTCATTTAATTCTGTTATTAACATCGAGAATCACCCCGGAGACGAGGAGATGATCAAAATGACACAATGACACGATTCAGAATGGAACTGGCATGGTACGCGTAGGTAAAGGGCTTAAAACGGCACCACGAAGCGTAGGTAAAGCTTAAATGGTGCCATACAACGTGGCTATAAGGGCTGGCCTTAAAACGGTGCACACCCTTTCAAGGGCGCGCCATTTTAGGGCACGCCAGTTGCCGATGGCACTAATTTAGCCTCATTTCATGAAAATCGAGATTTTATTGATTTATTCTTCAGTTTATTAAACATTTTTGGGGGATTTTGAAAGTTTATTAAGTTAATTATTCATCGGATTGGCCTCAGGCCGTTCGGAAGTTAAGTCGCAGGCTCGCACGAGGTTCATACTCGAGCACGATGATCGTTCCGGGTCAAGTCGGTTCAATATGTCAATTTGTTAAGTAGCTTATTTAATTTGTTCGAGCCAAAAATTCGACAGCATCTCCCCATCCCAGAGGATTGGTCGGGCAGAAGCGGGGAGTACTCACATGGCGGAGCAACCCCCTACAAGCCGGGTGGCACGACGGCGGCCAGCAAAACCCGAATGGATAGGAAAATCTCGAGGGCCAGCCTGCTAGGGGCACCAAGTCCATGGGTCAGAGTAGACGGATAGCGCGACTCATAACAGGAGCGAAGACCCCGAGGGCTAGCCTACGAGGGGTGCGTGACCCGAGTCGGTACCACGCCTAAATCGGGATGACCGATTAGAGAAGGAAAACCCCGAGGGTCAACCTACGAGGTGCACCCATCTCAAGACCACCACAAGGCCCACTAGGGGCTGTGGATTTTAAATGTTGGGACTAATCCCATTGCTATGCACTCATTGACTTCTGGAGACCCACCATTAGCGAATGGACTCCTATAGGTCGAGTGCTTGGAATAGGCGATTAGGGGAATATTCCCCTCCCCGAGTCATTGAATCTCACTGTTGAGATTTGTTAAAATGGCGCGGTAAAGAGATGCACAATTAGTGGAATAACATTAGTATTTGTAGGGTGCACATGTGTGCGCAGGTGAGTGTTAGCTAGTTAATTTTATGCTCATCAAATGAGTTTAGAAAGTGGTGACGAGTATTCTGGGGACGGCCTCGTCTCCCTCTGCTCATGGTCAAGAATAGAGGAAGGAGTTAGGGGGACGGCCCACAACAGATGGAGCGTACGCATGTAAGCGTGCCTCCGACGGTAAAATACTTTGGCATCCAGTTGGAAGAGGAAAACCCCTGAGGAGGGGAGGCGGATTACTGTAGCCCGAGGGATCCAAGGGCATACGCGGCGCCGAGGAAACGAATCGGGAAGACCTTCACTCAGCCAAATCGTTAAATGCGCAGAGAGTTAAAAGAAGATAATACACTATTCATCTCAGCGGTGACATTGTCGAACGGTGCCGGTTTAGTGGCCATAAGAATGACACAGAGAGATAGTAGAAGAAGGAGAAGAAGTGACGCAGGACAATATTAACTCATTCAATCGGGCTCATGCATTTCATTCATCTCAAACGTGAGAAGAGGAGGTATAGGTTCAAATTGCAGCGCCGGCACTGATGCTCGGACACCATTTACATTATTAAACAAAGAGAAGGATTGCAGAGAAGGAAAATAAGATGAGAAGAAGGGGGAAAATTCGGCTCTTATCATCGCCTCCCACTCCCTCTCAAGAAAGAGATAAAGAAGAAGAAGAGCCTGAGGCACCAGTTTGAGTGTCTCGAAGACTGACCTTCCAGGCGCTGGCTCGGGATTGAGGGGACTGCACCAGGTTCGAAAAAGAAGGGAGAGTCGGCCCCAAAGCCGACAAGGTCCAAACAAATGTAGGTGCCCAAGCAGTGGGCCCCGGCCCTAATCCAACCAGAGCCCATCAAGATCAATCGGCTCAAGAAAGAAGGAAAAGAAGAAGAAGCGCCGGAGGCGCCAAGCTGAGCATCTCGAAGACCGACTTTCCGAGCCTATGGCCGACAGGGCAATATTTATTCAAATGATCAAAGAGGTGGCGGGATGTTCGAGTGGCGACGCCTTGCCCACAAACCATCAGCACAAGCTAGAGTGCCATCACCAATTGTTTTCCCCACCAATGGGCAAGACGATATTGCCCGATCCGTGTGAGGATATCTCCGTGGCCTTGGAGATACCCGCCTCGGGACACAACGGCTCCTTGAAGCCGTGGAAGATGAGGTGAGAAACTGGGGGCAACCGGTCAACCCGGGAGTCATTGAAGTGGCAAAATCAAGATGTCACGGTCCCCCCTCCCCCGCAAACAAGCTACGCCGAGGATCTCGGTGGTGTTTGATTGACTAACTTTCCCGGGACAGGCATCCACAGAAGTAATTCGAAGAAACAAGATGCAGATTTTCACCTGCAACATGGCCAGCGTGGCCAGTCATTATGGGGCCCTCACCGAAGACCAAGATGAAGTGGTCAAGCTTGCCAAAAGGCCAGGTCCCATTACCAGAAGAAGGAGAGTCGCAACTGAGATGGTACAAGCCCACCTCGGTGAAACAAGCTCAAATATGATCACCGTGGCGGCAAACGTAATCACCACAGAAGAGAAAGAAGAAAGGCCGACACATTCGTCAGAAGCTCCATTGGAAGGGGGAGGCCAAGGCTCTAACCCGACCACCCTTGATCCGACAATGATGATGCTACTTCAAGCCTACAAGCAGGAGATGGAAGCCTTGAAGAGACAAGTAAGCGACTTGACCATGCATGCTTCTACCTCGAAGCAGGTCAAGGCCCTTCCCAAGACATCCCGGCGAGGCGCCGACGAGTTTGAGGGCTCGCCCCAGATGGCAGCTTCACAACCTATCCCTAACTACATTAGGGGCGCGGCCCTAATTCCACTTCTAGATCCTCAGCATCAAGGGACTGCCACTGTTCTCAAGTCAACAGTGCTGACGATGTCGCAGATGCAGTCAGCTCATTTTTACCCAAACCTAGTGGACCCGACAGTGACAACTAAGATGATGATCGAGCAAATGATCGAGATAAAGCTAGCCAATCGGGGCAGTGATGAATACTCTTCTTTTGATGTGTACAAGGTTCCCTACCCTATACATCATGTGGCCAAGAGACTGCCTCCCGACGTCAGCAAGCCACCCAAGTTCGACAAATTCAATTGCCAAGGTTTGCCAAAGGAGCATATAGCCTATTACATCAACGTGATGGGAGATCTGGCGACCTAGGAATTATCATACCTCTTGAAGTTCTTTGGGTGCACACTCACGGGGCTCGCCTTCAAGTGGTACTCGAACCTGTCAGCTGGATCCATCAACAACTGGCCAGATATGCAAAGAAAATTTCGAGAGTGGTTTCATGTCACCGAAAGGGAGGTCACTGTGGCCGAACTTTATGCTACCAGGCAGAAGAATGATGAAACTGTCCTGGAGTATATCAAGAGGTGGCAAAATCTCAGTATGAGGTGAAATTGTGGGTGTTGTTGTGAAAAGTTGAATGCTTTAGAAAACCACATCCTCTTGATAACATGCTTAATTCCCAAGTGTGAACGATTAAAATCGAGTAGGATTTGTGCTAATGGAGCATGTCTTTACAACCCCTTGCTATGAGGAGGAGTTTACTCCTCCGTATGAGTCCGAGCTTAAGGCTAACCCCCTATTCGAAATAGAGGATAGTCATCCAGGTGCCTTCATAGGCATGTTCTCAGCTTCACCAAATGAAGCTGCCCATGCTGACTCGGCGTCCTCCCATATCAATCATGATCAAGCTAGCCTTAGGCCTCCCACGCCATCTCCACACGAGGATCAAGAACTAATCAATGTTCTGTCCCACTACACACTTGAGGATCTAGTCACTATGGCCTCCCGAGGGAAGGTCCCTGCCATTCCCTAGTTTTCCTCCCACTTCACACCACAATGGGTTCAAACCCCATTCGAAGGGTCCTCTAGTAGGCCCATTCAACAGGTTCTGCCTCAGTTCAGCTACCTTGCTGTTTCTCAAGAGGTTGCTCAACCCTCGATCTTGCCAGCCATGGCCATTCCCCCGAGAGGGATTGACTGAATCTCCAAGCAGGAGATTCAAAGCTATGTTCAACAACTAGTTATTGAAAGCATGCTGGTCACTCATCCTCATTCCTTGGCTTAGTACTACAAGCTCCCTATTGCATACTTCCCACCTTACTTCAAAGCTCCAAAGTATCGAAAGTACGACGGTCACCATCTTTCAGGTTTCCTCATGGATTCCCACAATTGGTTGTATGACTGGGTCTTGCTGGTCCATCTATTCCAAAAATCTCTCAAGGGTGAGGCCATGCGCTGGTTTTCCTCTCTCCCCACAGTTGATCTCCTTAACTTTGATACAGTCTGCGAGCAGTTCCTCACTCATTTCGGCCACATGTCCAACATAACCCCCACCTTGTTCGACCTAGTCATGAAGAAAATGAATCCCGACAAGGACTTCATTCAATTTGCTAATCATTAGAGAGTCATGGCTTCCCGGACGAAAATCGCTATGATGTGAGATAGCCTAGGATGGTAGGGGTATCTCGATTGCCAAGTGGTACGAGGCGAAGGAATGACCCGAAGGTCTCCTCGACGCAAGAAGGCCACTTTTCAGACTGACCTAATCGGACCTTCTAGCGATGACTTTTGATATACCACTTGATGAGAGGCACCACAATGAGTGAAGCACAATCTAAGAAATGCAGCAACTAGACTGAAGATCTTTGGACCTAGTCAAACAAGCACAATTTGCAAGATCAACGGACTAATGTAGGCGGTCGCTCACCCGACACTCACCCAAAACCTGGGAGTGACTCGATAATGCCATGTCGAGGATGTGGGGGCTGGACCCTTGCTGGTGGAGGGCCAGCAAGGCTGAGGTTATCCTCCCTATGGTACGAATGCCCGAATCAAAGGGTAGACCGTGTGCCGAGGGGACGGGTCTTGCTCTCTTACCCCACGGTGGTCTCTCGAAGGCAGTGGTACTTTCGGGACCGGGCGCTCACTCTCGAACCAGCAGAGCTTTGTCAGATATTAAATAAACAAGCAACAATGAGAAGCAAGGGTTGATGGCTTACTCGGTAGGTTTGAAGAAATCGGCCCTGGTCGGAGACGTGGGTGAGCAGGGAAGCGTGGGTTCCGCCACACGCTGTGCCGATGAAGCTTCGATCTGTAATAAGTAATTATATTCACTACACCTTATGCAGGAGGGGTGGACAAGGGGTGCGAAAGTGATAGCATACACTCAAACACTACCTCCCACAGGGAGGGGCTTTAAGTCGGCCAGGCGGGGCGAGGGGGAATTAAACTAGAATCAACTCTCCGAGTTGTGACAATTCTGTCCGTGCTAGATCGACAGGACAGGGGGTCGATGTCGATGCTGCCACGGACTCCTCCAGTTGCTGTTGACAGTGGGACCAATGCCAAAATGTCCTAGGTGGGCCCAGAAATATACCACAAAAATTGTGGGTCGATCCGAGGCCAGTTGTGGTCGAGGCGGGGCCGGGACCAGGGCAGGTCCGACCTGGTTCTGTCTATCCCAGAACTGCAGCTTCTGGAAGAAATTGACACCACGAGCACTCCCAGGGTCCAACGAGGGCGGGAACAGAGCCGTTGCGTTCGTGGACAAGTCTTCTTCTATCAGGGACCAACGAGCCTGCCAGAGGAGGTCAGAGCAGGGCGCAAGAACCAGAAGAGTGGGAGGGGGTCAGGTAAGACTTAGGTGGGACTGACCTGTGCACTCCGGGGAGAAATGTCAAAACGCCATGCTCCAGGGTCCAAATGGCACCCTTCATCTTGGAGTTTACAGGGGACTTGGAGGAGAAGATCTCAGCCAAAATTTGCTCTAGGAATCACAGAGAGCTGGTCGTGGGAGCCTCTGCAATCTGCCCCTAGTTGTCTGCCAGAGAAGAAGTACGTAGTCTAGCGAAAATGACTCCTTGGGCCGCTCCGAAGTCGGATGATGGAGAGACCACCTCCGTTGCGAAGCAGACAGGAAGACGATTCCAACGGTGCCTATTGTGCTTCCAATAAGTGTTGAACTCTGTGTTTTGATGATGTCAAGCACTACATGTCATATGTGCATGATATCATATGTGTTGATGCCATAAGTGTTTGGATCATGTGATTTTTGTGCTTGATTGAATTATTCATGGTATAAATGATTTCTATTACACACATGTTGTTTGCATCATACTTGTGCTCATGCGTTCATTCCAGATACTGTTCATATAATAAAAATGTATTTCAGATTTACATATAGTCAAAAAGTCAATACTGTGCACGTGAAGTCAATGTGTCTACATTAAGTTTGTGCACATGTCTTTTTAACTGAATAATTTGTGTGCATGGCATTTGGTCGAACAGGTTGTGTGCATGACCTTCATACTGCATTGTGCTCATATAGAGTCTATGTCAGTTACATCTTGTTTAACTAGGGTTGGTGCTAGTTGTGTTCTTACACAGCCAAGGTCAACGCTAGTTGCATTGCACATCCTACAAGGTCCGTGCATGTTTCACACATTAAACATCTAGGTCGGTGCATTTCAGCATTTGTCTTAGATAGGGTCAGTGCACACTCTGTTCAGGTCTATGCATATTCACATTAAGTCAGGGCATATTAGAAATAACTTGCATCAACGAAGGTCAGTGCTAGTCTTCATATGTGTTAGAAAAAGTCCATGCATTTCACTGTTCACAAGAACATCTGAGGTCGGTGCTATTTTGTGTCTCATGGGTACACAAGGTTTGTGCATATGCATGTAGGTTGGTTCAAGTCTTTGTATTTTGCATACATAGGTCCGTGCACGTTTGCACTTTAAGCATATACACATCGGTGCATCTTTTGCCTCAAGCTAGGTTAGTGCACATTCATGCATACACGAGGTGGGTCAATGGATATATAGTCGATGCATATTTTTACATGCACACATATAGGGTCGGTGCAGGTTTGCTGTAGCGAGCACAAAGTCTGAGCACCTGTTCTTTCCGACCAAACAAAGTCCATGCACGATTGCTTCATACATATGAAGTCCATGCACATTCTTCAATCTAAGTCCGTGCACGTTTGATCCATTGCACATGAAGTCCGTGCACCTTCCTCAAACCAAAGTCCGTGCATGTGCTCATCCTTGCAACTACAAGCCCATGCATATTTCTCTTCTGAACATCCTTGCGTCCGTGCATTCTGAGTCCATGCATATTTTAGCTCTGTGCAAAAACAAAAGTCCGTGCATGTTTTGCTTCTTGTGATTGTTGAGTCCGTGCACGTTTTGGTATAAACACTAAGTCCATGCATGTTTTGGTGTGAACACCAAGTCCATGCATGTTTTTGGTTTGAGCACCAACTCCGTGCACATTTTGGTTTGACCACCAAGTCTGTGCATGCTTTTGGGTTGAACACCAAGTCCGTGCATGTCTTTGCTTTGATCACACGAAATCCATGAATATTTTTAACTCTGTAAATACAAGGTCTGTGCATACTAGAGTTACAGGCATACACACGAAGTCTGTACAACTAAGGTCCGTGCACATTTCATTCACATGTGATGCCTAGTTCGTGCAGATTTTCTCCTGTGCACTGGATAGTCCGTGCACACTTGTCTAACGCCCTAATTAAGTCCATGCACATTTTATATTTGTCTGAATGTCTCATGACTAACTAATGCTGACTAAAGTGTTTGTTATATTGTCAGGGACTAGAATTATAAAGTGCTTTTGATCCAACCCTCTCCTTGCCGAGTCTCCCTTGGGCTTGGTCAGCTTGACACCCCCAGCCCAGTGCTTCTTCCACCCTCATTCCTCTGAAGACCCCAGTCTGAGGCACCTCTCTCCTTAGTCAGTGTACCTATAACCCCCTGGCTGGTACACTGCCCAGCCTTCCTTCCCTAACTCCCCCATCCGGCACAACCCTTTGACATCCTTACCGGCACAATCCCCCTCTCCTTTGCCCCGTACACTCCTTGAACTCCCTACTCAGCACACCAGTCCCTTTTGTTTCCCAGTGCACCTTATCCAGCCCTAGAGGTATCTCCCACACGTCGTTTCTTCTGGGTTTTCTGAAGTTTTATTAAGGGTGTTGTCGCCCATGGGCACGCACCTCAGATTGTCAGGTTTCACCACTCCCTGTGGATGCGTTCCCTTTATCTCTCTTATCCTCCTGCTTAAGGGGAGATGCTACCGAATTTTTGTTAGAAATAATAAGCACGTTAAGAGAAAAAAGGAAGTAACAAACAAATGAAATGAACAATGGTAAGGTGCTTCAATCAAGACAAGAGAACTGTGAATAACATGAAGAGGGCCGGACCGAATGATAACTATGCGACTTGAACACTCGTCATACAATGAAGAGGAAAGGGGAAATGATTAAGAGAAAGGAAGAGAAAACCTACATGCACTACATAAAATCAAGGAAGAGGGGAGAAGAGAAGGCACAAAAAGCGAACAAGGAATGACCCCTCTGACCCTTACCCAGCATACTCCAACTCCACCTCACCTAATGTACCTTGCTAGGCCCAACCCAGTACACTTCGATCATGCCCTTTGCCGACACATCCCTAGCTTGGTCTTCCCCGGTACACCCTCACCCTTTCTACCGGGTACACCCTTGACATCTCTACCTGGCACACCCGCCCCTGGGCTCTCACCAGTGCAGTCTGCCCTTGCCTTTCCCCGGCATGCCTCCAGCATCCCTTCCCCGATACACCCGGCTGTGCCTTGCCTGGCACACCACATCCCCTGGCCTGCCCCTACCCGGTGCACCCTCAAGCCACCTAGCCCAGCACGCTCCACCCCTGCCTTGCCCGGTGAACCCTTAAGCCACCTAGTCTGACCCAGCCCAGCTAGCACCGACCCCAGCCCAGGTTGCATCGATCTTGGCCCAGCTTGCACCGACCTTGCCCTCTTCATAGTCTATACTTGCACCAACCTCACCTTGCCCTCAGTTTGCACATGCATCGACCCCATCCCAATTGCATCGACCTCAACTGTAGCCTGCACCGACCTTGCCTGCGCGTGCACAGACCTTACCCAAATCTGCATAGACCTCACTCCCCACTTGCATGGACCCTACCTCAACATGCTCAGACCTTGCCTAGCATGCACAGACCTCAGCCCTAGCTATGCTCAGACCTTGCCTAGCATGCACAGACCCAACCCCCACAAGCACCGACCTTGGTTTGCACTCGCATCGACCTTTCCCCCTCTCCAGCCTTGACATGCACTGACCTCGCCAGAATCTACACCGACCCAGCCCCCCAGATGCACTGACCTCGCCAAAATCTGCATGGACCTCATCCCATCCTTGCATAGACCTTGCACCGACCTCATCCCTCGCATGCATAGACTTGCACCGACCTGGCCCTCACCACGCACAGACTTTGAACCCCCCCAACATGCACTGCCCCCATCTTCCATGTACCAACCCCGCCGCCTGGCACACCCTGACCACTTCTCGGTCGGCACAGCTCCTCATCCAGAAGGTCAGTGCATATTTGCACCATTGCATGCCAAGTCTGTGCACATTTGCATTTTGCATAACCAAGTCTGTGCATATTTGCATTTTGTATAACCAAGTCTATGCACAAATCAGGACTTGCATTATAGCATCATCAGGTCGATGTACATTCCTCTTGTTGCATACTAAGGTCGATGCATGTGCACCATGGTTGCATACCAAGTCGATGCATGTTCAGCCCAGGGCATATAAGGGTCGATGCACATTTATCACATTGCATATAAGGTTGGTGCACATGTTTTGTCTTGCATAGCAAGGTCGATGCACATTTCACTTCTTGTTTTACAAGGTCGGTGCACATGTGCGTTTCTGCTCAGAAGGTCGATGCACACATCATAAGGTCTATGCATATGATGCATCCAAGTCTGTGCACATGTAGAGTCTGTGCACATATATGTCTATGCATACTTAGGGTCCATGCACATGTAGAGACCAAGGTCAATGCACATGCATACTATTCGATGAAATGCCTCAGTGAGGACAATTCAATTGCATCGACCTCACTAAAGCTAGAAGGGTCTACCTGTCTCACAAAAGGTCTACCTCTGTGCTCTCCTAGAAGCCTTCAAGCCAATTTTCTGTCAAATCAATTGGGCAATCCAGAGAGAGAAAATAGGTACTATAAATGTCCAAATACATGGATTTCAAGGTCTGGATGGACTACCCAGGTTTGACTTTTATCCCTGTCACCATGTCACATCTAATCTACCTTCTTGGAGTTATCTTTGTCAGAAATCCAGTTGGAGAAAGTCAATCTCACAGTCTACCACTACCTTGCTGTCAACCAATGGGCTGCCTGACCAAGCAGAGTACACAGGACATAGTGAGCTTCAGCCAATGAGAACTCAACACCTCAAAAGGGCATTTAATGTGAGGACCAGAAATTGACTGAAGGAAGATTTGGTCTGGTCCTTTTCCTCCTACTACCACTATCTGAACCTGGCAGCTACCTTGGAAAGCTCTCAAGTACATCCTACGCATGCTTCAAGGAAAGAAGACCTTTTGGAGGGAAAAGTTTCCCTGGGCTTCTCTATTTATATGAAGCTTCCTCAAGAGAAGAAGCCGCTACTGCCTAGAGAGAGAGCCACGCCCTTAAGCATCTACAAAGAACATCTTAGAGAACCGCGTGAGAGCAGCCCAGCACCAGTTTGACTCCGTCCGATACTGTAAAAGAAGAGGAAAAGAGAAGTCTTGAGAGAGAGAGAGTAGCCCTACAATCTACCTAAGCTTGAAGAACCAGATCTTCAAATCTAAAATTTATAGCTATAGTCACCAGCTTCCAAATCTTGATCTATAGACTCAGCTGGTGTTTATTTACATTCCACTATCCTTGTGATTTTTCTCACTACACTTGCAGTATTTTCCTTTTATGTTTTTTGCTACTTCTTGAATCGTCCCTACCAATGTGTGGGAAGACAGACGGAGGTGTGCCCCGGTCTGTGGAGAACCGTCCCTACCGATTTTATGTGTAGGAAGACAGACGGAGGGTTTTCCATTTTGTGGTATTGGGACGTGTCCCTGATCAAGCTGTGTGTCAGCAGGAAAGCCTCACCGGGTTTAGTGAGGGGTGGACGTAGGTTGTGGGTTTACAACCGAACCACCTTAAAATTCCCTGTGTTGTGGGTTGAACATCTTGTGGGTTTGCTCCATATCTTCTATCCCCATTCATAGGTCGGTGTGCTTGCTTCATTGCATGTAATCTTGTTCATCACCATCGCGATTCATGGGTGGATCCTATGCTAGCATGGTGTAATCGTTCTATCACCTGTGATTTTATCAGAGGTTTGTCTCTCTGTGTGGGCCAAGTGGCTTGTCCCCTCCAGTAGATTGTTGTTTCGTTGTGTGGCTTTGTTTCCCCTGCGTTTCAACGTGAATGGGGCATGGAACGAGCTGATTTGGCCATTCCACTATTTTACTTGCTATGTCAGTGTAACGGTCGTCCCAGAGACCGTCACTTTTCGTAACGGTCCCACAATAGACCGTTATCTCTGTTAATCGTTTCGAGCTCTTTGAGGCTTGGTCGGTGTGACGGACTAGTACAGGACCGTCACACGGTAACGCACCAATGCAAGAGCGTTACGTTCAGGTCATCTTTCGAGGACTGTGTCTGTCAGCTCCTCGGGGACCATGTTTTCCTCGAAGACCGTGTTGATCAATTCACCCTAACGGACTCCTCCCTACGCGTTACGATTAGCTAATACTCTTATGTGAATCCGTTACGTTGCGGTTGACCGTTGGTTGATTGGCTGTGGCGGTTGGTGTAACGCACCTACCCCTATGCGCCAGGTTGCTATAACGGGCTTAGGCTGGTCTGTTACATGATGTTTGTCTGTGTTCGCAATTTTGGGTCTGTTGGCTCTGACACCCCTACCTCAGTGCGTCAGGCTGTTGTAACGTGCCTATAGAGGTCCGTTACAATCCTGTTGGCCGTGATGGCCATTGGTCTGTTCTGTTCTGTGTCGGTTTGTCGTAGATTGTGTCCTAGGGTGGCTTCTGTCTGTCGGTAGTTTTCTGGATAAGTCAGTTTAGATGACTGGGTGTGGTCTCTTCCCTGACTGTGACGGTACCCTAACAACTCAATCTAGAACTGCCAGTATCCTTGTCTCTGGTTATGTAATGGTTGTTCCTTGACTACCGGGTTTGCCTAGCGGTTGAGCGATGGTTCACTTTGCCCAGAGGGTTGTCTTCATCCACCACTCCTATTTCTGTTATTTTGTCTTGATCTCGTGATTTGCCTGTGACCCGTGGATGTCTGTTGATATCCTGTGAGGGCTATGATCATCATGAGATGGCCAGGAATGTCGGTGCATGTTCTGGTGTTTGTGTGTGTGTCTGTGTGTGTCGTGTCTGGTTCCGATCAACCTGGTAAGACCATGGGTTGACAGGCGGCCTTATTGTGTGTCTCGACGATTTTACTTAGCTCGAGACGTTAGTTCTGGATGCCTCGAGGTATCGTTTCACCTCGGTCTATGTGTCCAGTTGTGCTGAGGAGGCTTTTCCCGCTATTTGTAAGTTCCATAGTGTATCGCCTGTGTATGTTGCATAAGTGCATAGTGGAAGCGTGTGGGCTAATTACCCACTGGTCGAGGATCTTTTCATAGGGTTTTGGCTAATCGAGAGAATTACTTTTCTCAATGTAACTTTATCTTGACTTCCTGTGCCTTGATTTCGTCTATTGCCATGCTGTTGCTGGTAATTTTTCAGTGTTGGCATTGGCGTTGCGAGTATGGGGGATTTGTCAGCTTTCCTACAGATTGAATACCCTATACTCTGCATTTCTTATCGTGGGTGTTGTGCTTTTGAGACGTGTTCGTGGTCCTTGAGATGCATCCCCCGAGATTATTGCTTTTCTTGTCGATTCTTGTCGTCGTGGGTCTTTCTCGGTGAGCTATCTGATGTATGACCAGTTCCATGTGGTCGTGTGTTCGGCTGCTGTTGTGCCTTGATGTAACCCTATTTGCAGTTATATTTTGTGGCTCAATCCGATAGCAAAAAAATTTAACGGGCTAAGAATTCCTAACTCACTCACGGCGGAAAATTTAACCAAATACGCGATAAGCAAGAATTGAGCGAGCTTTCAACCACTAACCGACTCTCTGAGGAGCGAGGCGTGTAACCCGAGACCACGTAGACCCTACAAGGGTGGAGCGATGTCGTTACGAACAGGGGACTGCTGCTAGGACATACGGCGTTGCTGCGTCACGGCACAGGTCAGGACTGCTCCATCCCACCCTGCTATAGTAACCGCACCAGCAGTCCGCAGACAGTTAGCTGTGGTGCTCGACTAGGTCCTATGATTGCTACACACAGAGCGCAGATGGCTCGGCGACAAGTGCAGAAGAGGAAGGAGACGGTGGACGGTGGCCGCCCTGAGAGGACGAAGAACGAAAGGTGGCTGACGTTGACGGGTGGAGTTGCGGCTGCAACGATCGCGACAGTGGTGCTAGTCCGCCGTAGATGGACCTCGTGGTGGCTCTGGTTGTCGTGGGGTGCTCCGATAGCTATTGGGGTTGCGCCGAGGGGCTGGCGATGGTGTTGGAGTGGTCGGACCCTGCCATGAGCAGAGCCAGGACAGGCTGTGGGTAGCCCAACTTGTGGAACTGACGGCAGGGGCAGAGACGGCTCGGTCACGCGGGCGGCTGGTGTAGGGGATCCTGGCAGAGCCCTGTCGCGGAGGAGACGGTGGCTGGCAGGTCGTTCTGGTGCAGTGGCAGCGGTAGCGGCGGTGGGAAAGGGGACCTGCGATGGCCTGGGCTTGTATGCAGGGGTCTTGTGGCGTCTGGTTTGCAGGGAGCGGGTAGAATAGAGGACGAAGGGGTTGGGGGTGTCGGCGATGGGATGAGAGGGAGGGGGAAGATGCAGAGAGAGATTTGAGAGAGGGAGGGAAAGGAACCAAGGGCTTCACACCCCGGGCTTTGCGCCTTATTCCCTTCATGTGAAGAAGAAGATGACGGCTGCAATTCTCAAGCTATTTAACATCTTCATTAATTTAAAAACTTGAGATTACATCATTATTTATAGAGGATGGAACCCTAATGGTTCTCTTTCAAACTCTATGACTAAAATATCCCTAGGACCAAAAAAATAGTGCGAAAATCACACCAAAAAATACATAAAAATAGAAAAGACCACTAATGGGTCGCACAATCATTAAAATGATCTATTAATCAAATAAAAAGTACATCAATGAACTAATGGACCATCATCAAGCCACAGAGATTTCGGTGTTGCTGCTGGAGGCCCCCGACGACGGTAAACACGGGTCGGGTCAAACTGGATTCGTGCTTGGGTGTCCTCACCAATCCTCCCTGCTTGGGAGGAACTCGACCCCATCGAGTAAGGGCCCTGGCCGCTCAGGTACCTCTCCAAGAGGTCGGGTTTGATTTGCTGCCATCCTCTCCAACGAACTAGATAGCGTTGAAAAGCTCCGCTCTGTGAGGTAACAATCTGCTCATCCAATATCTGGTCAATTTGCTGACGCCGTGCTGTAACAAAGGCTACTGGTGGGCACTTAAGGGTGGGGTCACTCACAAGGGGGGAAGAAGGCTCGAAAGGATTAATGAGAATCACTGTTGGGTTCCGATAAGTCACCAGATCTGAGAGATTGAATGTGGAATTAATACCATAGTTTGGTGATAGATCTACAACATACTCATTGGGCCCGGCACGTTTCAACACTTTGAGTGGACCTGCTCCTCGAGCTTGTAGCTTCTTTACGGTTCCTGATGGAAATCCTCCATGTTCTCCATTCTCCACCACCGAGCTCACCACCTCTCCCTCTTTTCTCTTCTCACTCCCCATTCCACACTCTCCCCCACTCTCTCCCAATCTATGCATTTCAAGCACCAAGCGCGAAGGATGGCTGGAGAAGACGCGACGCCACCACCGCCGGCTGAGGCTCCCTCGACAGAAACGGTGCCACCGCCGGCCATGGAGGTGGCCACGGAGGGACCCCCATTGCAAGCAGTTGAAGGGGAGATGGCGATGGTGGTCGTCGGAGTGGCTGAGGGCACAGGAGCGCCACCGGAGGTGGCGGCCGCGGCGGCGGAGCAACCGGCACGAACATCCGAGGTAGGCCCCAAGATCCTTCCCAATCCCCTTTTAGTGCATGCATGTAGCCTAGGGGGTAGAAGAGGGGCATATGACCCCTTTAGAAGCCATTGTAGTACCCTAGGACCACCACCAATCGGTGGGGATGGGGGTTGAACACCGTTCGCAATGGCGAGCTTGAACACGATCTCGCCGGGACCACTTAAGGACAAACGGTTTCCTTAGAACCGTTTACATTCCAAATGGCCAGAATAGAACCGCCCAAAAGGCAAGAACGGTCCATGGGGGACGTTCAAAAGGGAGTTGAACCGATGGGGAATTGGGTGGTGGACACAATTTGAGGGAGATCGTGAAGAGCGCTGGACGGTCCATCTGGGTCCGTTCAGCAGCTGAACCGTGGAAAACTAAACGGTCTCCATCAGACCGTCCATAAGGCAAACGGTCAAAGGAGTGACCATGGAGATTTAGATTATCGGGGCTTAAGGGGGATGCTACACGATCATATTGGGACCGTTGGGTTGACAAACGGCTAGGGAGCTGCCGTTATTGGCAGGGAAACACGAGGGGTAAACGGTCCCCACAGGGCTGTTCACATAAATAAACGGGGCTCAATGAATTGTTCATTAGACGAAGCGGTCAATGGGTGACCGTGTACCATTAGACCCTAGAATGGGCTTATTAGAGCCACAAAATGGTTGGAAATCAACCGTTAGGGGAAAATGAACGGCCTAGAGGGGACAGCTAAGCTGACAGAATGTATTTTTTTTCGTTAATGTTATGCATGATTTATTATGAAATGTATGACTAATGCACGTTGTTTAAATGCATGCAGGGAAAGCGCAGGACTCGGATCTCGTGGCTCCAGGTCCGAGCAGTGTATCTCGCACTGCCAGACTTCCAGCGTGAGAGGCTGGTAGCCATGGGGTTCGGGGAGCTCCTCGGCACGGAGGTGACGCGGCTTGACACTGCACTCCTTTACGCTTAGCACGATCGGTGGGATCTGGTGAGTCGGACGTTCCTCTTCCTGTGGGGCCACATGGTCCCGACGTTGGAGGACGTTGCACACATCACCAAATTGCGCGTGCACGGAGCGCCGGTCAGCGGGAGAACCTTCCCGGACTATCGGGAGCTAGCCCAAAGGCTATTGGGCCTGGAGCTGCTGCAACCAGAGAGGCAGTCGACGACACTGACGAGGGCGAGGCTATAGGAGAGTCTTGGCCTGAGAGGAGTAGGGATCGCGACAGGGGAGCTGTCGGAGCTGCACTTGCAGCGGCTCGTGGACCGGGCACTGTTGAGTAGTGGATGGTGGATCTAGAGGGGAGGGGTGAATAGATCTACCCCTCTTTTCGCAATGAAACCCTCTTTATAGCTAGTTAAAATAGGTTACAGCGGAATATATCTAGCTAATCGAAGGACCGTACGAATTACTTTGCAAGATGAACTCCCTCATGACATGGTCCCATGTTTGAAATTCTAGAAGGTGTAAATGATCACCCTCATGCATTGTAGTAGGTGGGACGGTGGTCATAGGTAAGAGGTATGGTTCCTCCCTTGGGATAAATGTAATCAAGGTAGGCTCGACCGGCATGGGGAGGAACAAAAGAACCTCCATGGTGACATGGCCCATGGTGTACACGGAGGTTATAGACCCCAACGCGGGATGCGTGAAGCTACAACTCGTGGGTTGGTCGAAGCCTGGGGCCAGCATGTGCGTCAAATTCAACTGCCGGTCTAATCCCTTAAGTAGGTCATCCAATGTATCTACATGGTGACAAGACCAGAAGGTGGTATGGAATGAGTTGACAGGCACTAAAGGTAGTGGAGGGACCATGGATGGATAGCATGATGCTCTATGGACCAAACCTATCTTGAGCCAACTAAGTAGTGGCTCGGTGATGAAAAGTGTCCCCGTTAGTAATACGGGTGGCTCTGGCTAAGGTGGCTCTGAAGAAAGATCAGAAGTAGGTGGCAAAGGAGCTCTAGGGGAAGGGTTCACCGACTGGGGTGGGAAAGGCCATGGGGCAGGCTGTCCGACTGACTCGGGACTTGACTGATAGGTAGATGCTTGCCGAAGGGCACCATCAAACTTTGACTCGAAAGGCTCAACCTCTAGAGCGACCAGATAAGAATGTGCCAGAGTGGTCACGTCACGGCAAAGCAATTCAAACTAGAAGTGAAGCCGCAAACCTCTCCAGAATTGAAATGCGGCCGTGGTGCTCTTCTCTCCAATTTCATATCGCAACCGATACTCATCGAAGGCCCTAATGTACTCAATCACGGACTTGTTGCCTTGGACGGGTCGACATGGGTTGGCCATAGTTGCAAAAGATGGGATTAGGTTCTCTAGGAATGGGCATGCATTGGAACACTTTTCTTTTCTTGTTTTCTTCTCTCTTTTTTTTTGCAAAACCAATGCAAGCACCTAGACACCCTACATTACAATGTTGGAATGCAGACCCGACTACAAACCTAGACTCTAACCAATATTCGATACGCGGTGGAGGTTTTGATCCAAAGACCCAACTCGACGCAAGGGGCTACCTTTGCAATTGGCGTAACCTATCTTTCTGGTAACGTCTTTAGGTATACCGAATAGAGGAATGCAAATGCAACACCTTAGACAAGACTTAGACCGTGCTTTTGATACCTTTTTTTTGTTTTGTTTTATGCAAAGACTACCTTAGACTCAACTAGCTCTGATACCAATTTGATACGGGATAGACAACAAACTTGGGACTCTAGCAACCTCGTGGCTTGTCCCTTAGCGAGGGAAGTGTTTGGACGTGCGCAGTTGAGAAACTGGCAGTGAGCTTGGGTGGCTGGCTCTCTCTTTCGTGCCCAGATCGGGTCACGGGATGGTCGCACTCTCTCTCACAGCGGTGATTGAAATAGTATAACAAGCTAAATTAACCTATCACACTCATGCAGTGGCATATAGAGATGCATACAAAATAAGCAAAATGCGAAGAGAGGAGCGGACACGATACTTGCACGCTCCGGGCGTGGGGACGACGACCCCGGCCAAGGCCGTAACTCCCGGTATAGTAATTGTAATTAAAATTATAGAAGTGAATTTCTTTGCCCACTCTACGCAGGGAGGTAAAGGGCTACAAGTGGGCCCGGGAGGACCGATCTTGGGTTGACTAGCAGCTTATGAGGTAGCTTCGCCAGTTCTGATACACTGCCACTCGGGTGACAGCCCTCAGTTGAAGATGGCGTTATAGGCTAACATCCCTTTTAACACCACAAAGTTTGCCATAAATATGATGGCTTTAAGAGGGATACTAAGAGTAATAGGCAGGCTTAGGGCTCTCTCGGGATAGGTCGCCTGGCCATTGAACCCGCAAAGCGGAGTTCGAATCGGGTGTAGTTTCGGTGGATTTTCACCCATTCTCAAGAAACATTCGTAAGCCAAAACATCAGGGGTGCTACCATTGTCCACTAATATCCTATCTACATTACAATAGTTTATAGTAGCTGAGATTACAAGGGCGTCATCATATGGGGTAGCTATCCCTTCCAGGTTTTGGTCGGAGAACACCAAGGCCCACTGGTCATTCGTCGGCAGGGCTTTTGGAGGCTCAGAAGTCCGATAGGCTGGCTCGGCGTGACGCTTCCTTCCTCAGCTGTCGTCCCCTCCCGAAGCGGATCCCCTTGAAATGACATTGATGTGGTCCCTGTGAGGGCGGTTGTCGATTTATTTTGGTGGGACCCCGCGATCCTCTTGCCGCTCTGCCACATACTGGGAAAGGTGCCCTTGGTAGATGAGGCTCTCGATCTCATCCTTGGGGTGTTGATAATCTCCAGTGTGGTGACCATGGTCGTTGTGGAACTAATAGTGCTTTCGGCGGCTTCGGCGTCAAGGGTTAGCCTTCATTGGCTCGGGTCGGTGAAAAAGACTCGAGTCCTTGATTTCTTGATAGATCTCATAGACAAAAGTGGACAAAGGAGTGTACCACTCAAACTTTCGGGGAGGTTCCCTATGGTCCTCGTCTCAGTTTCTTCTTTTCCCTTGGCCCGAGGCTTACTTGGATGGTCATTTCTTATCTCCCTCTCATCTTGAGCTTGTTGGATCTCAGTAAGTGTTGAGGACTTTTTCGCACTCTGCGTGACGCAGAGCTAGGGTCATCAAATCGGCGATAGAGAAGGGAGGATGGAGTACCAATTCTCACTGGAGGTTTTTGTCCCGGGTGCCTCTGGTCAACGCGGCGATGACTAAGGCGACGTCCAGGCAGGGGATGCCCAGGGCTTCCGACCTAAATCGGTTGATGTAAGCATGTAGCTTTTCCCCCTGTGCCTACTTTAGTGCCAACCGCCCAGCAATCAACCTTGGAGGGCTGCTACCGATGAAGCTTTTCTTGAACAGTCACCCGAACTGTCTGAAGTTGTGGATGCTACTGGGGGCGAGCGCTCGAAACCAGGCTTGAGCACCTTCGACCAAAGTGGTCATGAATGCTCGGCACTTGACAGCGTCAGATGCTCCGTGTAGGGTCATCAGAGCATCGAAACTATCATAATGGTCGGTCGGGTCACCCTGGCCGTCATAGGATTTGAAGGTCGATAGCGAGACTCTCGGGGAGACTTCGGACTTCAAGATTTGGTTGGAGAATGGGGATTGCTCCTCGTCCTTTGGGGCGGAGTCATTTTGTAGAGAGTGGAGGGTGCGCTCCAACTCGATGAAATGCTGCTCAAAGTCCCACAGGTGGAGGGACAACTAGGGCTGTCGTGGAGCTGGGGGCCTGCTAGTATGTCCCCAGCAGTTGGCCTGCCACTCCTCGACGGGGGCGTCTACTTCTGAGGGCTGCTGAGGCAACCCAGATTTCTCTCCTCTCGGATTGGAGGAACTTTCTTGCTCTGGGGGTGGGATTTGTGAGGGCCCACCGGGCCCATTGTGAATGAGTCACCGGCCTTGGACGGTGAAGTAGCCTCTAGCTATTTGTTGAGAGGCCTCTGCCTGCGAGGCCGACTTAACTGGTAGAGCACCTTTGGCGTTGTCATTTGCTCTATTTAGGGAGTATTTCCCTATGCTTAATTCTCAATTAATTTAGAGAAAATAGGCAGATGCCAACAACTGGACTCTGTTGTAGTTGTTATTTATTTCTATTAATTGTTGAATTATCCTGCTTTATTTCCTATTTCTATGTACACCACACCTCTCCTTTTAGCCCTTCCGAGTCTTCGGGCACGTGGGCGGCGGGCCGAGGTTCGAGTTGCGCCGGTTCCTTTCCGGTACTCGGATCCTGGGTCGTCACAGCTGGTTTCAGAGCTATGGTTGTGGAAGTACATTAGAATTCGAGATATTGCAGTGATCAGAGTCCGTAAGGTCCAGTACAGTCGACAGCTGGCATAAGGTTTCGTACTTATTTTTCGCTTGGTTTCTCGCTTGAGAGCGTGAGTGCGCGGCGTTGGCGCTATGAAGGTGGTTGCTATCGTCGTTGGAGTGCCGGCGTGAGGTCTAAGGATCGAGGTCGAGAGCTTCTCCCTCATCGATGATGGCCCCGATTGTGCTACGTTGGGCAGAGGTTGCCGGCAGGTGCGTTGCTGCGGTGCTGTGTTCGAGGGATCCGCAGCGGGGTCAGGTGGCTGGTGCGGATTGTTCATGGTTAAGTGGCCGTGAGTGTGCTCTGAGGGAGCTAATGTTGTCGTTTGGCCATTCCCATTCGAGATCTATCCAGCCCCTGAGGTGTTGAGATCGTGGTTCGAGGTGGCATAGCGGGCGCTCTGGTCGAGATGTGCTCGGATGAGCGGAGGATCTTCTTGGATTGAGCTGTGGTTGCCCTGGATTTGGTTTGAGATTGTGTGACAGTGACGAGCTTGCGGCTCGAGGATGAGCGTTGGCGGGTGTCAGTTATGGCTCGCGTTGCGGTTCGAGGAGTCGTCGCGATGGTGCATCGAGAGGTGTTGTGATCGTGGCCCGACAAGACACTCGGTAAGTATGTCGAAGGTGCTGACCTAACGGACGTAATGATTTTTCGGTGCTGGAAGGTGCTGTTCCCAGCGTGTGCAAGGTTCGAGGTCAGCTCGAGCATGGAGACCTTCCATTGGTCGGAGGTGTATTGAGTTTTCCCATTGGTTGGAGGAGATTGCGTTGGGTTAAGGTTCATCATCTTGCATCATGTGTCTGAATTTGTTGGCCTCTCTCGTGTGCCATGAAGTCCGTGTAAGATGAATCCTGTGTTGGCAAGGTGATTGCCAGTGAGAAGCATTGCCCATTCCCCGATGTGTAAGGGTGTGTTGGCGCTGCTCCGGAAGGATGGGTGCCAGTTGGGCGGTGTTTGTGAAAATTTACGACTGGTGTTGTGTTTTTCAAGGCGTTGTGAATCGGAGCCTGCGGAGTTGCAGAGGATTGTTGGGATGGAGGATCTCGAGTTGTCGTTGTGTTGGCTGTACGCGTGGATCTGAGTGCACAGCAGAGGATCGTAGCGTTGGATGCTACGGGCAGATTTCAGAGGATGTGTAGAGCGTCGGAGGGTTGGTTCCTCGGTGTGAGATTGTCTTGGTTGCATGAGACGTGTTATTGCCATGCCATTGCTTGAGGCATTGTGATCTGTGGCACTGGCTGGATTGTGAATTGGGGAAATGTGTTGGTAGGGTTGCCGCATGAGTACCCCGTTTCTATGTTGGAAGCTGTGTCCTTGGGTGAGATCGTGTTTTTGGAGAAGTGATCTCTGACAAGATTATGAGTCCCGGTTGGTTGCCGTGAGCGGCTGGTGAGGACCACCATGTTGCAACTGAGGCTCTGGAGTAATTCCTCCAATTGGTTGGCGTTAATTTCTTTGTCCTTATAGAATAATGATAATTCTTCGGGGATGGGGAAATTTCCATCCTCCTTAACCCTTCGAATCATCTAATGTATCCACTTCTTCAGGAGAGTTTCTTTTCAATCTCGTCCCAGGGGATGTACTCAATCAGTGGGACTGTCCCTGTAGGACAAGGAGGAACATATTCTTCTAGGTCATCTATCAATTTTTGCAATCGTTGAAGCGATGTTAGTTTATCAAGAGCTTGAAGAGCAACTGCCAACTCCGCATGTCTCTTTAACTTTTTTTTTTCTAGATTTTTTTTTCTGTTCTTTTCTGGCTTCTTGGTGATAACCACTTCATGAGAAATGAGAGCCGATTGCGACCCCAGAACTATCATACCCCCTGAGGAGCCTTTCTGCCTTGCTACCTTGGAACAAGAGGGTCGAGAAGTCTTCTTGGACCTGACCTAGGTCCACCATCCTTCCTGTGTCGTATCTGGAAGGTGGCACAACGATATCAAGCAACAATTCCTGATATGCCGGGATGGCAGGGCAAGAACTAAAGTGTGGCTGTTTGCTTTCCACCTTCTGTTGTATGCCTGGTTCATGTCGGGTAACCCTTCGCATGCTTTCTCCTTCGGCCCTGTCTTCCGGGTTCTGCCTTGGCGAGCTTTTCCGGGGTTCTGAGGAGAGAACACAGGGACTCTTCCCTTTTTGGGGATTTGAGTGAGACGACTCTCCCTCTAAGCAATTTGCCTGAGCTAGGCACGCAACTTCGGGTGCTGGGGAAGGCTTTCCCATGATTGTCGGTGCAGGGAGAGGTACTAGTAGGACGGTTTGGAGATGGGGGTCCTTCTGGTAACCCGTTACTGACTCCTTAGGGGAGTTGCCCACCCAGACATCATCTCTGCCAAGGAGAACCTGCAGGCATCTTCTCGTATCTTCTTGAGAGAACGGGAGTGACTCTAAATATTGCCACAGGCGCCAGCCTGAGTGTTGCTTTACTGAGGTGGCTGGAATAGCTTCCCGCCCCACCATATTGGGGATTGGACACAATGTTGAGGCCCGGACACCATTGGATGGGCTCTTGGATGAGCTTTGGAGAGTATGATCTTCTTGACCATCATCTCGTCTCTTGTATCTTCCTTGTAATCTAAGGGTTCGTCGAGCTTGACTCAAACGATTTTGATGTTGTGGGGCTGGGCGTTGATGAGATGAAAGCTCATCTACACGATGTGGACAGCAATTTGTGGATGCAGAGCCAACACTCTTCATTTTTGTGACTGACCTAGAGGGCTGTCGCTCATCTTGGGCTTGGTCTGGAATAATTTCCATTCTTCTCTGGGAATCCATGGCTCACGGGGACTTACGGAGGTCTTGGATAAGATCACCTAGTCGACCCCAATAAATATAGAGGTGAGAGGATCACTTACCAAGGTAGGAATGTAACTATGATATGCAATGCATGGCCCTATGCACACCGGAGTGCATGCAAATTTTTAACCTAAATCTAGCAAATCAATTGATGCGGGATGGATGACCGACTCGGGCTAAGACCTACGATGGACTCGACGTATGGCCAGCATTAGCACTCTAAGGCAAGCCGGGTGGCTAGCCACCGTGGTATTCTCCGGGTGGAGACGTCTCTCAACAGTAAACTCACTTAGCCCAACGATCGTCCCTTGCAAGGGAAACGTGGGGATCGCGGCGATTAAGAAACCACCGTCGCCTAACGGGGTATTGTGGGTGTGAAACGATCTGAATCAGACCACTGGGATGAGACAAACGATCCTTAAATGACTGTTGGACTGATAGAAACGGTCCCATTATGGCCGCTACCCTCCCTCTCTCTCATTTTTTAATGCATGACTATATGAGATGAATGACTGACATAAAATGTTTAATGCGTGTAGGGAAAACGCCAGATGAGGATTTCATGGCTCTAGGTCCGGTCGGTGTACTTGGCATTGTCGGACTTCCAACGTGAGAGGTTAGCTGTCATGCGATTCACCAAATTCCTAGGCATGGAGGTGATGAAGCTGGACATGGCTCTCCTATATGCTCTACACGACCGGTGGGATCCTGTGAGTCGGGCGTTTGTGTTCCCGTGGGGGCACATGATCTCGATGCTAGAGAACGTGGTGAGGATCACCAGACTATGAGTGCATGGTGCGCTAGTGAGCGGGAGGACTCACACGGACTACCGGGAGCTGGCCCAGAGGCTGCTAGGACTTGAGCTGTAGAGACAGTGGATAGCAGTGGGACCGAGACCCAAGGCAGACGTGGTCCTTCGGTGGTTCCTGATGCTCTTCTTCGAGAAGCTGTTGTTCGCGACCCAAGCTGATGGAGTGAGCTGCAGACTCCTACCCTTGCTCGAGGAGGTGGACAGTGTGGGTGAGTACGTGTGGGGTGCGGCCGTGCTTGCCTTCTTGTTCGACACACTCAGCGTGACGAGCCGGCGGATGATGCTCGATAAATGCTGTGCAATTGCTTATGAATGCTATATGTTGACACTTTGAATCATGAAATGTAGGTATGGGCCTATATGTACCTACCTGGATTAAGGAGAGGGATAGAGGCGCACCCTGACTGAGTGCCCATTGCAAGGCGATGGATGGAGGTGCGGGAGACAGGCTCACTGTGGCGCCAGGTGTGGATGATCTAGGATGACCTCGACATGCTACCCTATGCATCGGTAAGACCTAAACTTGAACTTTGTAAAAATGCAACTATATGCTTGGACACTAATGCTTGACATGCCGACTACCTTACAGGTCCGGTGGACTTCGTACCAGGGCAAGGGACATGAGGGCCAGCCATGGGTGGTGGCACCACTAGGCTACGCTGGATGCGACATCTGGCTACACTACATGAACGTGGTCAAGCCGCTGCACTACCGACTGATCATGAGGACTGTGGGTGTCCACCAGCCAGAGGTGGAGTTCCCGGCACGCGAGAGACCGGAGGAACGCGTGGGATGACACTTACGCGGGCTTGCAGTGGAGATTGATTGGATTACTTGAGCAGCAGACCAGATTGGAGACTGGACTAGGCGAGGGTGAGTGGTGCGAGCCTGGGCCACCAGTGACGAGGCCTATTTGACTGCTTACGCCTGACGCTATGGAGACCAGGTCTTCTATGGCACATGATGACTAGTACGACCCTTAAACTCATGCTTTATAATATGCTCATGATTATTGACGATTGACTTACCATGCAGCTTGATCCCCAGGGATGGATCGCAAAGCTCTAGGGGCTTCTCCAATCTACGGTCCAGCAACAGGATGAGCTCCAGCGCTCCTTGGACCTCATGGTAAGCCTTACTCAACCTCAGACCTAAAATGCCATGCTATGCTTATGAGACTGACGAGCCCCTATTTGCAGTGTGCTGAGGGAGTACAGCACCAGGGACCCGACGCACCACCCTCTTCCTCCCAGCCACCAGCAGATCGGGCCAAGCGAGATGCAGACTTCACGCGGACAGTGGCATGAGCTGAGGAGGCTGAGGCCACTCTCGCCGAGAGGGTAAGCAAACCATTGTACTTGCCCTTTGAATTATGATTATGAATGGCCGACCATGATGAGTGTATGTGCAGATGAGAGAGCTAGCAGCAGCGCTGAATGAGGCCACTCGACAGAGGGAGGAGGTAGAGCGGTCTCAGGCAGAGGCAGAGCACTCCCGTGTAGAGGCAGAGCGCTGCCGTGCAGAGGTAGCGGTGGCAGACTGATACCGGGCTGAGGCGGAGCACGCTTGCATAGAGGCGGTTGAGCTAAGAGGAGAGGTGCGTACGTTGAAGGAGTCCATATCACTACTGAGCAGGAGGCCAGAGCATAGTGGGAGCCATAGTGTTACGCATAGCAGTGCGTACAGAGGCTATTTCACTAGCTCCTCTAACAGTCAGAGGAATGAGGATGAGGAGCGGCACCAACGGTAGCGCGAGGAGGGGAGCTCAGCCATGGACCCATCGACGAAGAGACATGAGGGTATCGATGATAGCGGGGGTCCAGGACAGGGACCATCTTGATGTGCTATATGAGACACATGCTTTTGACATAATGCAATGACTTGACTCTTTTTTGACTTAGAAAAAAAATGGATGTGTGGATGCTTGATACTGACTAACTTATCCTAACAATGACTCCTATGGCTGACACGGGAAAGCGATAGAGAGAAAGAGACTTAAGTAGAAAATGACTTGAGAAAACACTAACACGAAGGGCAGCAGAGAGAAAAGCGGTCACGGACAAGGCAACTACCAACCCTTGGCGGTCTCACGATAGACCGCTAAAGGACAACCATCAGATAGCTGAGAGAAGGACAGAGACGGTCCACATTTAACCGTACGATCAAATTAGATGGTCCACTGTGGACCGTTTATATTGTGGGACAGCCTCATTGAGACCGTTAAACTCATGGGAGAAACAAAGTGTGTAGAAGAAGGCATAAACGGCCCTGTGATGACCGCCAACAAGTATTGTGGTTGCCTGATAGACCGCAACTCTAGAAACCCTGTTAACTCCAACTGGGACTCTATTGAAGAGTCCCCAATCCGTCAGTAAGGAGTCCTAATCCGTGCTAAGACTTATCTTAACCCGATTTGGGGCTATACTACCTCAATCTTGGTTTGAGAGGACTAGGAGTCTAGGCTCTATAAGTAGGGGGCATTCTAAACTCGTAACTCTCACAACACCCTCCTCTTAGGCCTTGAAAACCTTAGGAACATAACCTAAATCATCATGAAGAGAGCTCTTGAAGCAAGCACAATGGGTGAGGGTGCCTACAACAGGCCAAAGTCGGCTAGAAAGGAGCACGGGGCGCTGCAAAGACTGACTACAATTCTTAGGCACCTGAGCTCTAGCTCTTCAAGAGAGGTAAGCCAAACGCAATTACTTTTGTGTTCATTAAATTTCCTTCAAGTCCTTACATTTCTCCCCCCTTCTCTTCTCTTTGTTTTCCTTTTTTCTTCCCGTACCTCATCTTCTCCCTGGCCCGACGCACTATTCAACAATGAAGTGGATGTCTCCCATGATTTGTGAACTCCCCATAGTCGTAATATCCATCCTAAAGGCCTGGCATCTACACCCTCTCTTAGTCTTGGTCAAAAATTACCCCAATCTCTCATTAGATTGGCATAGCATCACAGCCTTGGTAGAGTTATGACATCTTCAGACACATACCTTCATCTTTCCTTTCTTTGAAGCCACCATCCTATTAAAAGAGGTAGAGGCCTATCTATCTCTTCCTAGATCCAAAATTGGTGAGGAAGACTTAGTTTGCCATACGGTTGTGCCTATAGATCCTACCCTTATCCTGGGGGAGTTTTTTCCTAGTGCCAAGGATATCAGCACCATAGTTAGTCTACCCCACATCCATCTGCTACCTTTGAGCCAATGGATCATATCCTATTGCAAAAACAAGTGTGGGTGGGATGAGGCAATAGCCAAGGCTGTTTCCATCTATCTTTGTGGGGTCATACTCTTCCCTATGGCCGACCATGTTCTAGATATACCCAACCTTAGCATCATTAGTGGACTGTGGCGGGGTCTATCCATTTCACAGGCCATCCTTTCATATGTGTACGAGGGACTCAGCTCAGTTGCCTTAGGAGGCCCACTCTTTGCATCCATGATTCTACTTGAGTGTTGGATGGGGGTTAGCCTGAAGTTCATACCCAGGGAGGATATCTCTTCTGCTAGCAGCATCTTTGGGAGCCATCCACTCTTCTTTATTGGCGACGCCTTCAGGTTCCCTCAGAAGGTTGAGTGCCAGACAGCAGACAAGAAGACTAAGGACGAGTGGTGTCTGTAGCAACCCTAATAACTGAAGGAATAAAAATTTTAAATGAATAAAAAAATAGGTCAGGATCCAACCCGTATACTTAAAACTGCTTATACATTTATACTGAATGGGCCTTACAAAAAGACCAAAACTAAATAGCGCCTTCTGTCAAGGTGCCATTTTATAAATTGAAGACACCTCATGTGTGCACACACTGGCTTTTGCCTAAGCCAGGCCTCTAGCTAGTTTTCTCCCCCCGTAGGACGCAACGGTAACCGCGAGAGCCGACAGAAACTAGCTTAAAAATCATGAACTGGAAGTGTCCCGCTGTAAAAGCTATCACGCCGAAGCGTGCCATAAGGCTACAACTAGTGAAGACTCACAAGACACGGACTTCAAAACACAAGTGCCAAAGTACATACAGGCAAGAGTGCCCTATAACACGTACTTTGAAGTACCAAAGGTAGGATAGGAGACTGCCAAAACACTCAAGACAAGGCAACTAGACCTACAACTACAATGGTCCCTGAGTCCTACGACTCTGAGTCAGGATCGTCGCACATAGCGGGACAAGCAGCCAATCGGTCTAATCCTAAGCCAGGGAAAATGATGCTCTGAGAAAATGACACACGGAGACCTGAGGGGACACCGAGAACCCTCAGCACACCTGGACAAGTAAGTCGAAGTACAATAATACCTCGAGACATCCAGAAACACAGTCTCGAATTGGACAAAGCCGTCGAGACACAACATGGCTACCTGTCAACTGTTGGGTGACCTCGAGTTGACTGGAACCTGACATTGACGACACATACAGAAGCACACACTGCATGCACAAATATTCATGGCCGTCCCATCATGGTCACAGCCCTCATAGGATGTCAATAGAGACCCACGGGTCACGGGCAAACCACGAGATCAAGCCAACACAAATAGAAACCGGAGCGATAGACAACGACAACACTCTGGGCAAAGTGAACCATCACTCCACCGCTAGGCGAACCTGATAGTCAAGGCACAGCCGCTACGTAACCAGAGACAAGGACACTAGCAGTTCTAGATTGAGTCGTTAGGGTACTATCGCAGTCAAGGAAAAGACCACACCTAGTCACCTAAACCGACTGATCCAGAAACCATCGACACACAGACACTGCCCTAGAACCCAACCTAAGACTAACCAACACAAAGGACAAAACAAGGACCATCACGGCCAACAATAGGACTATAACGCACCAGCATAGGGGCGTTACCTACTATAACAGACCACAGAAGGGGCGTTATGGTAGACAGATCTAAAACTCCAATACAGACAATATAACACACCAAGATAGGGGCGCTATTTCAATATAACGCACCAGGACGGGCGCGTTATGGCCAATGGACCAAAACTCAAGCCAAGGGGAATATAACGGACCTCCATAGGCACGTTATACTAGCTTAACGCACCACAACAGGAGCGCTAAAGCCAATGGACCTAAAACACTAACACAAACAAGAGGCATATAACGGACCAGGCTGAGTCTGCCATAGCCACATGGCGCACAGGGTTTGGCGCGTTATATCAATCACCATACCCAGATAAAACATTAGTCAACACGCCATAACGGACCTGCACCTGGGCATTATCTGATCATAATGCACAAGGAAACGTCCGTTATGCCTAACCGACTGACAAAGTCTATGAGGCAGACACAGTCGTCGAGGGGCTGACAGGACGGCCCTCGAGACACAACCAGGATATAACGCACCACCTGAGGGGCGTTATACTCAGGTAACGGACCAAGTCTGGTCTGTTAAACCAACACTACGTCGCAAGACCCAAAACGACCCACGAACATAACGATCTATCGAGGGACCGTTATGCATATAACAGTCTCGGGTAGGACCGCTAAATCAGTCCGGTGGGTAAAACAGTAGAACGGCCGAATCGGGTCGTTCCATGTCCCATGCACGCCATAGCGGTCAACTCTTGATCTCAGGCAGATCCAAATTTGTCCTACCAGATCTGGTTCTATGAATTAACAAATTGTAAATTCAACCACGGCCACTACAGAGGCAGACAAAATTCCATCAATAGTCGTGGTTGTAGCTCTCTGAAAGGGCTTTCCAACGGCACCAGTATCGTGTCGATCTGACGTCTGGACTAATGGCAACAAGTGTTCTCGTCGAGTCGCACACTATACAAATAGAAGAACTAGTCCGTGGACAGCAAGCCGCATCGACCACCCAGCTAGCCGACTCGCCTTCCACAAGGTGAACCAGCACGACCCCTTCCTAGGGATCGTCCCTCCAGGCATCCCCATCACAGTGGTGCCACTCTGGGCCCACTCGACCCCACCGACCAGAATGTTGACCCCATAGTTGCTGATGCACGCTACCATCGGAGCAGTCCAAATTGCTGCCCGTCAACCCAAGAACGGTCCTCCCAGGGCCCCACTTGTAGCCTTTTACCTCCCTGCGTGGAGTGGGCAAAAAAATTCACTTTTGTAATTTTAATTACCATTACTGTACTGGGAGTTACGATCTTGGGTGGGGTCGTCATCCCCACGCCCGGAGCGTAGAGGTATCGTGTCCGCTCATCTCTTCGCATTTGCTTATTTCATATGTATTCTATTGCTGCTGCATGAGTGATAGGTTAATTTAGCTTGATATCATTAAGTTAGTGCCTGGTGTTGATTCCCATCACTCGACGGGTCCAATATGTGGCCAATTCGGCCAAGAATGTACCCTCCCCAGGGTGACTGACGCACGGTCTCAATATTAGGGAAAGCTATTGTGAAATAGAGCATTTTACCCTTCGGGCACATCGATAGAGCTCTAATGCCAACATTGGGATAGACATCGTTATAACTCCCCTGAGCTAGAGTGAGCAGTCCCAGCCCCTATGTTGGGCTCACGCTCATCATAAGGCGAATGAGAAGAAACAGCGAGAAGGGAGAAGGAAAATGACAACTAGAGTGAGTAAAATTGCTATAGAAAGCCAGAGGAGCCGTCATTGGGAGTCATGTTCGTGCCTCAATTCATCAAATACTTAGGGGGAGAATAGGGTAGCACCCGGGGGTGGTTGGATGAATGGAGGATGCAGGAGACCCCTGAAGCTCATTGCCAGAACGAGAGGGCACTCGGGAACCGCCTCAATCACATTACCCAGCTAGCGTCACACCCAGCATATCATTCGATCAATGCACTCACACACGCACGAGTCGGTAGAAACAAGAGGCACTGGGGAGGGACTTTAATGTCACCCCTTGGAGAGGGTGTGGTCAGAGACCATCTCACAAAGAAACACGACCAATTCAGTGGCTAACCTCGCACAGAGGTCACCTCTCAGGGAGAGGCCTCCTAGCATAATGGGGCTCCACCTCTCAAGGAGAGGCTTCCTAGCAGCCATTGGAAGAGTGTCGAGACAATGGAGAAAGCAAATTGGGGATCTAGAGGGTGGAGTTGAAAAACCCTATAAACAAATATTCACATCCACCAGACGTAGAGCAAATAGAACACGATCGTATTCTGTTTATTAATCCACCTCTGTAATCCAGAGGGGTGCAAAAAGTATATACAGTGACTGGGTATCAGGGGGGAGGGAGAGCGGACAGAGACGCATACATGGACCTTGAAGTAAAAAGAAATCGAAGATTGCAGGGGTGAGAACAAAGAAATGCTACATCCTCCCCTACCTTCTTCTTCTTCTCCTTGGAAAGCCTCTTTCTCTCTCTCTGTTTGGGTCATAATACTTGAAGAATGTAGTATGGATGATGACGTTTGAATAAAGGATTGGGTTTACTGCTATATTACGCACTCTGTCTTTGTGTCGAATGCACTACGCTCTGATTGACATGAATGATATAGACTCGTCACGACACCTCTGGGTAATCTTTCGCGCTCGGGGCGTGACAGTCACCCTGGCAAGAATTAGAGTCTCTGCCCTTTTCCAAAGAAGACACAGCCAGACTCCTCCAGGTCCTTCTTGGCCGGGAGGATGTCCTGGTGGGAGAGGCTACAATGAGCTCCTCAATCTCTCCTCACCCTCCCACTGTTCCACTCCTGTCTCCGATGCTCGAGGATAGGAAGGGAAAATAGAAGTTGGGCGAGGTTTTGGCTCAACCAGACCAGGTCCTCCCAACAATTCGCAAGCCGGGTCTCCCATCACAAAGGCCATCCGATGCGCAGGATCAAGATAGCCAACGGGGGCAGCAAGGCCTCAAGACTTTGTCGAGTGTCACTCGACCCTGCCCTCAGCCAGACCACCGAGGTTAGGCTAGGAAGCAGGATGTCGCACATACTCCTCATCCCACTTCTCAGTAGAAGCCCTCGCCGTCGTGGCTAAGGCATCAAACCGTGCATACATCTTCGGACGCCAGTACCAATATGTTGGCTCAACGGGACAAGCCTCCCTTGCCACTGTGGCTAAGGCATCAAACCGCGCACATGTCCTCGGATGCCAGTACAAGTCAGCTGGTTCGTTAAAGATTCCCGCAGCCACCGCAGTTAAGGCACCAACCGTGCCTACGTCCTCGGATGCCAATCTCAGCATCCTAGTAATGCGGGACGGAGATGCGAACTCGACGTCGAGTTGGATATGCAACCTGAGACTCTAGCAAGCTCGCACTCGTCCCTAACGAGGGAAGTGTTCAGACCTGCACAGTTGAGAAATCAACAGCGAGTCAAGGGTGGTCAGCTCACTCTCTCGTGCCCGGGTTGGGTCACAAGATGGTCTCGCTCTCTCACTCGCAACGGTGAGTTGAATTAGATGAGCTAGGAATTAACTACTCACATGCAGTGACAGAAAAGTGTACACTAAGAAAGTAAGAAACTATGACTACAAGGAGGTGCCGAGTGTACCTCCACACTCTGGGCGTGGGGAAGATGATTCCAGTCAAGATGGTAACTCCCGAGTAATACAACAATCATAATAATTTACAGCAATGAATCTTTGCCCAGTCCACGCAGGGAGGTAAAGGGATACAGCGGGTCCGGGAGGACCATTATTGGGTTGGCGGGCAACACTTGGATCCGCTCCGGCGGTGCCATCCGGAAGACGCTTGTTGCTGGTTGTGGGGCCCACGTGCTGGTCAGTGGGGCCGAGTGGGTCTGGAGTGACACCGCTGTGACGGGGGGGCCTGGAGGGACACTCCCTCAGACGGCGACATCCTGGTTCACCTCGTAGGAGGCGAGGTGGCTCCGGTCACCAAGCGTTAGATTTGCTGTCCACGAGCTGTCGCTTGCTGTTTTGTAGCGCGTGACCCGGCAAGAATGGTTGCTATGATCAGTCCTGATGTTAGATCGACACGAGACTGGCGGCGTTCGAAAGCTCTCTTGAAGAGATACGATCTCAGCCTGGAACAAAAATTTAAAACTCCCTGTGCTGGCCGTAGCTGATTTTAGAAGCTACTGATTCCCAGATTTAGATCTGACTAGACAAAAAAGGCGGTTTGCAAGAATTTTTTGGGGAGACAAAAAATTTTCTAAATTCGTGGATGGAAAGTTATTTCGGTAAAGTAGACGTGAACTTGAACTTGCCTAACTGCAACTTTAGAGAAAATTAATTAATTAGGATTTCTATATTACTCCTCATTAAATGACATCTTTAACCATAAGATTGATGATGATGCGCGCATTTCCCCGCACCCACCAATGAAGAACGATCCAGTCGAACTTGTCTTCTTTTACATGGATTTCTCTGAGTTGACGAGAAAAAGACCGCACTGGTTACACTACACCGTCTTATATAACCATGCATGCACGGGCCACATGGCAGATGCGATGTGAACCCCCTCGTCTCCGAGACGCTGATGACCGAACGGGGACTCGGCCCCGACGAGAAGCACTTCCCCTCCCGCGTCTCCCTGCAGCTCACCCCAACCCTGCAGAGCTACGTGCTGTCCGTCTCCGTGAGCCGGTCCTCCGACAACCCCACCTGCGAGGTCGGCCTGGAGCGGGCACTCGAGGGCTCTTTCGACCCCCCCGGCACCAACCTTGGCCTCCGCTTCTCCGCCGCGGAGACGGTCACCATGAGCATCCGGCCCTGGAAGTTCGAGCAGACCGTCCACGGCAGCAGCGCCAGCCTCCATTGGTTCCTCCACGACGGCACCGACGGGCGTGAGGTCTTCTCCTCCCGGCCGCCGAAGCTGGCTCTCTTCCAGCCCCGGGCGTGGTTCCGGGACCGCTACTCCAGCGCCTACCGCCCCTTCACCAAGCAGGGCGGGGTGGTCTTCGCCGGCGACGAGTACGGGGAGAGCGTCTGGTGGAAGTTGGGCGCAGGCGCGGCGGGGAGGACCATGGAGTGGGAGATCAGGGGCTCGGTCTGGCTCACGTACTGGCCTAACAAGCACCGGAGCTTCTACAGCGAGACGAGGCGGCTGGAGTTCCGGGAGACTGTCCATCTCCCTCTCTGCAAGTAAAAAAAAAAAAAAACATGGGGTGCCGGCCGGCGAAGAGTAAGCGATCGATCATGTCGAATCATGTGCATGGTTTGTACGTTGAATTTGTGAGTATGCCCATGTCATCTTTATATTTGTTTGTCTGTTTCATTGTGATTATGGCATGTTTTAATGTAAGAACACACGTGTGAAAAAAGGTTAACACTATTTCCTACTCTCCTGTTCTTCTCTATTTTTCTCTATGTCCTTCTCTAATCTCTTGTTCGCTCTCCGTTGCACGAACAAGGAAGACAAGCATAGCGTCCTGACTAGAAGGCCGCACTCTATCTGGTGAGCACAGAGTTGCTGCATTTAATTATCATCTTGGCTATGTCTTCGGAGGGTCATCACCGTCGTCTCTGGGACTTAACGCAGAGTATCCCGTGAACTCCGTGCTAACACGCGTGTTTTCCACTTCCACTGAGAAGATACCTCTGAGATCTCTAACTTGACTCTTATATTGGAAGTTATCCACCAAGAACATTTGGTAAGAAGTCATTTTTGCAATCACAAAGGTTTTCTTTGTGATTGTGATGAGAGATACTCTAAGCCAATTCTCACTACCGCTTCACTGTTAAGGTAATTTTCCCAAGTATAATTTCTAGTCAAAGCACCTTACGTGACCTTACCACATTGTATCAAGAGATTGATCCAAAGTTAAGGATGTGAAGTCTTCAGTCCAAATTCATTTCCTTCTATTGTTAGCTTATCGTTAGTAAATTACAAGAGGACCACGTTCATACAAATACTACAACCAGATCATCAAGGAAATAGTTTTCATCTTTATTCCCTCCCATTCCAGAAGACTCTGGGGCAGCCGCCGATGCGCTAAGTAGATGGGTAGCCTTACTCTCCACTGTCCAAGTAGAGGTCACGGGGTTTGAGCGATTCAAAGAGGAGTATCCTAGTAGCTCCAATTTTGGGAGTCACTACACCACCCTATCCACCCAGCCCAATAAGGAACATGAGGGATTCTTACTCCAGGATGGGTATCTCTTCAAAGGGACTAGGTTATGTATACTCCGGACTTCACTTCGGGACTTTTTAGTTTGGGAACTATATGGTGGTGGCCTTGCTGGTCACTTTGGGGTCTAAAAGACCATTGAGCTAGTTCTATTGGCCAAGACTTAAGAGGGATGTCACCAAGATTGTTGGCCAATGTCGCACTTGCACCTCGGCCAAGCAAGTGAGATAAAACTCCGATCTCTACACGCCTCTCCCCATCCCACACCGACCTTGGAAGACATGAGCATGAACTTTGTCCTCGACCTACCTAGGACCCTTCGCAAACATGATTCTATCTTCGTGGTGGTCCATAGGTTCTCTAAAATGGCACACTTTATCTCATGCTCCAAGACCACAGATGCTTCTAGGGTAGCTCGTTTGTTCTTTGATGAGGTAGTCTGCCTCCATGGCTTGCCTAAGATCATCGTGTCTGATCGAGATGTGAAATTCACTGGCTACTTTTGGAAAACCCTCTGGCACTTAATGGGCACCCTCCTCAAGTTTTCCACGGCCTACCATCCTCAAACTGATGGCCAAACTGAGGTCGTCAACTGAAGCCTTGGGAATCTACTTCGTTGCTTAGTTGGGGACCACCCCGGGAATTGGGATCTTCTTTTACCACAAGCTGAATTTGCCTACAATGATTCCATCAATAGGTCAACAGGAAAGAGTCCATTTGAAGTCATGCAGGCTTATAAGCCTAGGAAGCCCTCTGATCTCACTCCCGTTCCCCCACATGCTAGAGTGTCTATCTCTATTGAGTCTTTTGCATAACACATTAAAGAGCTGCATGATGACATTCGCAAGCACATAGGGAAGAGTAACGAGGGTTACAAAAAGTGGGCGGATGCTCACAGGAGCAACTTGGAATTCCAAATAGGTGACTCTGTGATGGTGAGGACGGAGCGGCTCTTCCCTGGGGCCACTTCCAAGTTGAGGGCACGAGGGTGTGGACCTTTTCGAGTTTTAAGATGAGTTGGCAATAATGCTTATGAGCTAGACCTACCAGAGGGCTATAGGGTACATCCCACTTTCAATGTAGTGGATCTAGTACCCTATAAAGGCCCCGCGGTGGAACTTAGTGACCATCTTGAGCCTATACCTATCCTTGCAAGAGACACCACCGGTGAGAATCCATCGTTCAACCTGAGGGACCGACGCGAGCAGGTGGAGATGATACTGGAAGAGCAGAGCACCGTCACCAGGAATAGGGTGCACCAACGCTACTTGTGAGGTGGAAGAATCGTCCTCCGACAGAGGACACATGGCTGAGCCGGGAGGACCTACTGTGCGTGGACCTAGACATTTTGGAGCGTTACTACAGCCAGGTGGACCCATACTCGATAGGGTTGACATCTTCTCACCCCGGGGGATTTCATGAGGGCATCTCACACCACTCCCTATGGCTAGGGTTGCCCCCACATCCTTGAGAAAGCTCGACGGTGATTGTTCCATGTTATCTTTGGGTCTTATTTATGTATTTTTCTTTATTAAGTCATGTGATCATGAGTCCAATTTTTCTTGTTTTGTATTAAATGAGCTTTTGTATCCTAGTTTTGGCCCATATTGAGCTGAGTGGGGACGTTCTCTGACAGGGGCCACTCGCGGCAGCTATCCTGGGGACATACCCGTAATGATGATAATTCTTACGAATTGATGTGTGGAGCCCTCTTTTTGAAGATTGAAACATCGTGCTGCTTCCCCGGGGGGTTTATAAGCATAGCCCGTGCCGTCGTTCCTAACCTCTGTTGTCTTAGGGCTTTTTCCACCATCTTCATGTCAGCGAGAGGCTCACGCGTCACGAAGTTATGCCAGAAGGGCAAAGAGTGGTGGCGGCCTCTACGGAGCTTGCAGAGGTTATGGCGGCGGCAATTTGCCAACTTTCGCCTCCCCCTGAGTCATCCAGCACAGTGTCATCTTCTTCCTCTTCTAGCTCTTTGGATTGCTCCATGGCGGACCAACATCCCAAGGTCGCGGTGCAAGAGGTTGAGCGGACTTCTCGATCTTTTACGGCACCGGTAGAACCTCTTCGCAGTGTGCTACCTGGGTACAAGGTGAAGCGGCTGGATGGCTCATATGGGCTTCAATGGAAATATCAGTTCTATCCCGCAGAGCCTCATGAGTCTAGTCGGGATACTCGCTCTGGCTTCTTCTGTTCCTTTCTTTTGGCCTAGAAGTGCGGGTTCCGCCTTCCTCTCCATCATTTCATTGCCGAACTGCTTCGATTCTACCGACTGGCCCCAGTCCAGTTGGTCTCCAATTCTTTTACTTTTGTGTTCTCCTTCATCTTCCTTTGCCATTAGTGTGGGATTGAGCCTTCGCTGGATATCTTCCATGTGTTCTTTGAGTTGAAGGAGCATACCCATGCAGGTAAGGGCTTCTTTTATCTCCAGGCGAAGAGGGGAAGGAGCTGTGTGACCCTCTCTCCCAGAGATTCTTCCCACAAGGGCTGGAAGACCCAGTATTTCTGGGTGGACGCAGCCTTGGATAGTAGGGCTTGGAACTTCCCACTGATCCCCAATTTTCACCCTAACATCCCTCCAAAGCTAGCTGTGATTTCCCTGGAGGTGGAGAAGAAGCTTGCCCTCCTTTAGGGTAATTGCCGATCCACAGCCGAGTTGATGACTGAGGCCAACATCAAGGAGTATCCTTCTCGGATGACGGTGCCTCTAGGTAAAGGCTTCAGAACCTTGTGTTGATGTTGGGTCGCCTCAGCAAGCTTCTTTCTAACTGTTCGCTTCTCTTGGCCCAGATTCCAGGTGAGTGGCCAATGCAGAGGCACCGCTAGCCGAGGTGGTGATCATTGACGAGGAGGAGGCACCTGCTCTCGGTGGACCTCAAGTATCCGGGAGTTCTTCCCGTGCCCGAGACAAGGGCAATCAGCTTGCTCGGGATGGATCTTCTGAGTGTCGTGGGGCCAAGTGCAAGGATCCCGTGAAAAAAGTGTTGTGGGCCACGATGAAGCCGAGATCGCTGAGAGGAAAAGGGCAAGAAAGGCGGAGGCCACTCACCCCGTCGAAGAGGGCGTGGAGAGGGGAATTTCTATAGCCCAATTAAGAGCGGCCGAATGAGGTCCAGCAAGACCAAACGAGGCCCAGCTCATCTAAGTGACAACCCACAGGGCCCACTTATCATGAAACCCCAGTAAGTTCACTCGGAATCAAACACCTCCTAGGCGGCGACTAGGCTGGGAGGTCCGAGCGTCGGTCTGGTCGGTGGAAGATTCACGCCCGAGCTACGCCCCATATCGGGATAAGGGTTGGTGCCTCGCGCCCACTCTGAGCGAATTACACTCGAGCTATGCCTATTGCCCGGATAGGAGCTGACGCATCCCCTCGACAAACCCCACCAACCCTTACGGGACCTCATCAGCCTCTTGGGTGGCGTCCCCAGTTCTTGGTATCGGTATATTGATGTTATCGGTATATCGGTATCTGGAGCTCTGGGTCGTTACAGTTGGTATCAAAGCCTTGTTGAGGGTTTGTATAAGGAATTGAAATTGCATAAGCGGGTCTAGAGCAAGTCCATTTGAGTCGTCTATTACTGGCTTAGGGTGTTTTCTGTGATTACTGATGTGTTTTCCGTTGTCATGTGTTTTCTAGATTTAAGATGGCGCCTCGTAAAAGAAGAGCTCCTGTTCCCCAGGAAGAGAGTGGCATTGTTCCTCCTCCTATTGTGCTTGTTCCTCCTCTGGTCGTGCCAGCTCCAGCTCAAGTTGTGCCTATTCTAGCTCCTCAATATGACTTGCCTAGTGGTCGTTGCAGAGCACTCAAGGAGTTTCTGCTGTTCCACCCGCCGACATATAAAGGTCAGTCAGATCCGGATGCTACCAGGGTATGGGTTGAAGCGACTGAACGAGTGTTCCGCTCAATGGAATGTGCAGAGGATGAGAAGGTTATGTTTGCTACCTTTCAGCTTCAGGGTGCAGCACTGATGTGGTGGAGCTCGAAATGGGAGGTTGCTTTCCGTTTCCGACCGCTTCGTCAGATCACTTGGACAGAGTTTGTGGCTACTTTCGAGCGCACTTACAGTCTAGCCTATCTCCGGATGGACAAAATGTATCAATTTTTAGAATTGGCTCAAGGTGAGATGACCGTGTTGCAGTATCGGAATAAGTTTATTGAGTTGGGTCGGTATGCGCCCCATGTTATTATTGATGAAGCCTTAAAGACTAAGCAGTTTCTGCGTGGGCTGAAGGCTGAGTTGCGATTGCCATTGCTTGCCACTCGTAATAGAGATGGATGAAGCGTATCAGGCAGCAGTTGCAATAGAGCTTGATTTGACAATATCTCGAGGGTCTTCTCAGGTTGGCTTTGTTCAGCCGACTGTGCAGTTTCAGCCGACGTATAAGCCGTCTATTCCGGGATTTCCTTTTGCTGTCCCTGTGGCTAGTGCTGCTTCTTTCTCTGAGCCCAAGGGCAAGAAGTTCAAGTGATGCAAGGAGAAGTTTGAGCAGCAGGCACGCGTCTTCTGATTCTGTTCAGCAGTCAGCTCCTTCTTTTCAGCAGCGCCAGGGTTCGATTATTAGTTGGCCGAGACTGTGTCCGAGGTGTGGTGGTAGCCATCCAGGCGTGCCGTGTTCATTGCCGATCGTCTGTTTCCGTTGCGATCAGCCGGGTCATGTAGTTTGAGATTGCCCGATGAAGTCGACACCGGTGCAGTTCTCGTAGTTTACCCAGCCGCAGTAGTCTCAGTTTCATCTTCCTCTGCCACCTCAACCTCAGCAGTTCTATCCTCAAGCTTCAACTTCTTCCCAGTAGTCTTCTGCAGCCAGCCAAAAGTAAAAAGGGAAGGTTACTTATATCACTCGCACTGAGGCAATTGCATCCAACATCATGGAAAGTACGGTTTTGATTTTCGGTCGTGCAGCTCGTGTTCTGTTCGATTCAGGTGCTACTCACTCTTTTATTTTCGAGGCTTTTATTGCTCGTATTGAGGAACTGATAGCTGAGTCATACTGTGAATTGCTCGTCGAGTTACCGTCTGGAGATTTCATGTCCACTCCATTGTGCCTGAAAGAATCCCCTATTGTCATCAATGACCGGCAGTTGCCAGCAAGGCTGTATGCACTGCAATTAGCCGACTCTGCTATCATAATTTTTGACCATTCTATCTTTTAGCTTAGCCATTCTGGCCAAAGTTGCTATTACAATTTTCAACTACTTCATCCCTCAACTTATCCATTTTTAGGCCAAAGCTTGCTATCAGGGCTTATCCACATGTCTTATTGCAATAATCAATGCAATACAATGGCCTAGACCTATCGTCAAAGCTCACTTCCCTTGATTATGACTATTTAGTCCCGCTCTCCTCAATTTCAACTCACATTCCACCCTCCTAGATGCCAGCTTGGAAGCCCACTTCCCTACAACATGTGACCACTATCCTATCTTTCAGCTTAGCCATTTCAGCCAAAGCTGTTACCATAATTTTTAGCTATCTTATCTTCTGGCCTGGCCATTCCGGCTATAGCCCGCTACAATAAACTCCAGCCACCTCACCTTTCCGTTTGGCCATGATTGTCAAAACCTGCTGCCTTACACCTCAGCTATCTTATCTCTCGGCTTAGCCAAAGCTCGCTATCATGACTTTCAGCTACCTCGTCATTTAGCTTAGTCATTTCGACTGAAGCTCGCTATCCCATGTTTCAGCTATCTTACATTCTGGCTTAGCCTCTGCAACTAAGGCCCACTATTATATAATTCGGCTAAACTACCTTTCGGCTTTCACAAGCCCGATTCCTTACTACTCTCTGGCTTTTGTAGCCTGCTATCTCTACTACTTTTTGGCTCTCACATCCCGTCATATCTGGCTCTCATAGCCCACTATATCTAGCTCTCGTAGCTTGCTATCTCTGGCTCTCGTAGCCTACTATCTTGGCTCTTATAGCCTGCTATTTTTGGCTCTCATAGCTTGCTATCCGGGCTCTCATAGCCTACCATCCTGGATTGTATAGCCTACTATTTTGAGCTCTCGTGGCCAGTTATATCACCGTTTTGGCTCTTGTAGACTGCTATCCCGCTACCTTCTGGCTTTTACAGTCTGCTATCCCGTTAAACCCCTGGCTTCTAAAGCTTACTATTAGGCCATTCCGGCTTGTATAGCCTACTATCTTATCACTTTCTAGCTCTTATAGCCTGCTGTCTCTAGCTCTCGTAGCCTGCTATTCCTAGCTTCTACAACCTGCTATCCTAGCTCTTATAGCCTACTGTCTCTCGCTCTCGTAGCCTGCTATTCCTGGCTTATACAGCCTATCGTCCTGGCTCTTATAGCCTGCTATCTCTGGCTCTTGAAGCCTGCTATTCCTGGCTTCTATAGCCTGTTGTCGTGGCTCTTATAGTCAGCTGTCTCTGGCTCTCATAGCCTACTATTCCTGGCTTCTACAGCCTACTATCTTGGCTCTTATAGCCTGTTGTCTCTGGCTCTCGTAGCCTGCTATTCCTGGCTTCTACAGCCTGCCGTCCTGGCTCTTATAGCCTAGTGTCTCTGGCTCTTGAAGCCTGCTATTCCTGGCTTCTACAGCATGTTGTCCTGGCTCTTATAGCCTACCATCCCTGGCCCTCGAGGCCTACTATCCTAGCTTTTATGGCCTGCTATCCTGCTATCTTGGCTTGTATAGCCTACTATCTCACTATCTCCGGGTCCATGTGACCTACTAGCCTGGCATTTTTCACTATCCGTGTATCTCTCGTCCTTGACATACTGCCAAAGTCCATTGTCTCGCTACCCCTTTTGGCTTAAACCAACTTCAACAATGACCATCATGTCCCACCGTGATGATTGCTATAGCTCAATGGCTTGGGCTTCCCTTGAAGCCTACTTTTCTACTACCATTAGGTCTGCTGTCTTATTTACCCTGTTGTTCTCCATAATCCTATACACCCATCCATCCACCAGAAAAAATAACATAATCCGACATCAACATAGTCAATCAGTCAAATGTATCAATTCCATTAAACTGACAGCACCTACATCCAACAACATATTTAACGATTCAGGAAATATTTCCGAGTGATGCTGCCAAGTATCAACTTGCTGTGGGACATTTCCAAGTCAGTGGCCCACATAATTTTGACAGAAAAGAGGCCTGCCTTAGGTTTCAATTAGACTACTTGGTGTACATGTAAGCTAGATTACTGGTTGCATATCTCAAGCCCATGAAATCAAGGAGTAATCATTAATGTTGATTGAATATCTAATTGCATCAAACCATGAATCAACTATCATATTAGTGGCCTAGATTATGGAAAAATTGAAAATGAAGGCGAGCAGTTTTGATGTAGGGAGTCTAGGGACGTGATTTTCTCCAACGAATGACCAAGGCATACTTTGATGTTTAAATGTCTGAGTGAACTCCAAACTTCTTCACAGAAGAGACGAAAGAGTGCCATATTGTTCACTATCCAACCAACAACAGTCAAAGACAAACCTTATATTCCATGTTCCTCAGCCTCAGGTTTTTAAAATCTGTCCCTCACTTCAAGATTATATCCTTTAGATAGGTACAACCGTCTACCTCGCTATCCTCGGCACATGGGAAAGGTTGAATTTGAAATTGATGATTTTACCAGTGCACGTGCAGCATAAATAAAAAGTGGTAAGAAATGCATGGTTCACGATCCTGCATCTCTTAGATGGGTCATAATTGTTTAGTAAATAGCTTTGACCCAATTAACATACTTATCTTCCCATATTGTTGATTTTTCTGACTGTTGACTCGATGGTTATGCCCTAAAACTCTGACCCAATTAACATACTTATCTTCTCATCTTCATTAATTAAGTTCATGATAGTGGCTTTCATAGAGGGAATAAAATATTAAGATAATTACCATGAAGCTGCTTCTTCAAGGGCAAAAAGGACACCACCAACTGGGGCTCGGAAGGCAGCTGCTACACCTGCTGCTGACCCACAGGTGATCAAGTCCCGTCGATCCCGATCATTTTTGAAGAATCTAAGCCACCTACATGTAAGATGGTATTTACGCGATCCACCCTGTCCAAGTAAATTGGCAATGCATGCCCCTGTATGGACCATGGGGCCCTCCTTGCCCAGTACGAATCCAGCAGAAACACCACATACAGAACCAATGATCTGTTGTAGGGACAATAAAACACAGAGAATATATATCATGTCATATTGCAAGCAAGAGTGCACGACGGTAAGATCTTCTGTACCACATTCACTATATTCCCTCATGAATAAGTATATACATTAGCATGTAAACGATTGCATTTTAAACCAATACAATTAATCGATCAGCAAACCCAACGTCAACTAAAAATCTGTGTACATATATTTATACACGCACACACCAGCTACAATAAAACCAAAGTTTAAAGAGCCTATGAAAGTCAAAAATCATGTGAATTCCATACTAATGTGCTTAGAATAGAGTGTTACAGCCTCTCAAATTCTTAATGATTTCACTTCCGAATATAGCCTATGTTGCTGGAATGTGAGGACATCAATCTATGACCTGACTCACGTATGAGAAGAATTGATAAATTAAAGTAAAGCACAATGGTTCTTCCACAAGGATCAGATGCATGAGAAAATTTCTATAAGAACCAACCAAGTTATTGTAAGAAAATTTGAAAGTTTTCTTTCATTGCTTCACCCAATTTATCTCTCCTCAAGGGAGAGTTTACGTGCTTCTCATTGGAAGAGGCATGGCCCGCCGCTTGCCCATGTCGCGTCGATTTGCTGTTGCCCTTCTTCATTTGCCACGTCATCGCGGTCATCAATTGCAAAGCATGGGCGGGCGACCGACGGAATGGGCTTGTTCGCGGTGCCATTTCAGCATTGGAAGAATGGCACACTTTGAGAATGAAGGATTGAAACGGCACGGTCAAGTGGCGCGCCGTTTCAACCCATGCCGTTTAAATCATCAAAGGGAGGCATCCTTCGTGAGCGCGCCAGATAACTAAGCAAGGAGAGGCGCGCCATTTCAATGCACCACAAGGGGGCGCCGTTTCAATGAACATAAAGGGGGATGGCCCCTTCAACAAGAGCACGCCGGATAACCAAGCAAGGGGATGGTGTGACGTTTCAATGCAAGAAAGGGGAGGGGCATGTCGGTTTGGCGCGCGCCAGTTAAGGGCCTCATTGCATCATTTTAAGGCCCCTTTGTGCCGTATTAAGCGCCGAACAGATCCGTTTCGAAGTCGTAACCATTTATACAAGTGTTGGCACTCCCAGAGTACTTCAATTGCGACGCACAACATCCATGATGTTTCATTCGCAACTTCTGGGGCCCGGCCCAGGACTTTGCGTGACTTCTAGCATAGGCCGAGACTGTGCCGAAATCTCTGACTTTTCTTTGATTCACCTCCCGGCACGGCCGATCATAGAGATCTTCTGCCTGGGGGCTCCCTTAATGGGTAGCGGACCACCAAGTGAGCTCTCGGCCTGATCGGACGAGGTGTGAGGTTTATTCGGCATTTTCATCTTCAACTCCCTCTCGAGCGTCGAGATGTGAGCGCCGTAAAATCATCATCGTCATTTTTTGACGTCCACAAGAGGTGGTTAGGCTTGCCGAAAGGCCAGGTCCTGTGACTAGGAGAGGAAGAGCCGCAGCTGAAATAATACAAGCCCTCGCCAGCGAAACAAGTTCAGGTGCGGCCGTCATGGCAGCGTACATGATCACTACTGAAGGTGAAGAGGAGAGGCCAGCACCTTCTTTAGAAGCACCGTCAGAAGGGGGAAACCAGGTTCCTAGCTCATCCACCCCGGATCTAGCAATGTTGATGTTGCTCCAAGCCTACCGGCAAGAGATCGAAGCTCTGAAGAGACAAGTGAGCAAACTAACCATGCATGCTTCTGCCTTGAAGCAGGTTGAACCTCCTCTGGAAACCTCTCTGCGAGGTGCTGAAGAATTTGATGGTTCCCCCAGATGGCAGCTTCCCAGTCGATCTCCAATTATACGAGGGGCACAGCCCCGTTACAGCCTCCAGCACCCCGGCACTAGGCCACCGCCACCATACCTCAGGAGATAGTGTTGGCGACGCCCCAAAGTTAGTAGGCCCATTTCTACCTAGAACCGGTGGATCGGGCACTGGCGAACAAGTTGATGATCGAACAAATGATCGAGATAAAGCTGGCTGATCGGGGTGGCGATGAGTATACTTCCTTTGATGTGTACAAGGTACCCTACCCTGTCCATCATGCGGCAAAGAGATTGCCTCCCGGCGTCACCAAACCACCGAAGTTTGATTCAATGGCCAAGGCTTGCCGAAAGAACACATAGCCTATTACATCAACATGATGAGCGATTTGACGATTGATGAATTATACCTGCTTCCACAAGTTCAATGTCTAGGAGACAAGGATAAATGAGATGAACATGCTTCTCAACACATCCTACCTTCTCTCCAACCTGAAAATTTCAGAAATACCCTCGGCCTGGTAAACTTACCAAAATATCCTTGAAAATTTAAAATCATCAAAATATCCCTAGGGTCCAGGAAACCTCCCAATACTTCGAAAACGCCTACTGCTCTTGCAGAATTGTGACTATGTCTTCAAATCATAGGGTTTCTTGCCTAACCTAGCGGCTTTTGATGAAACCCTAATCCCATAATTCTTCGGTGGTGAGTGAAAGCTAAATCTGAGCCCTAAAAGTAAGCATGCCCTCAATATCAGGATCCTTGTAGAAGACTAAGATTTCTTTGACAGATAAACAAAGGTGTTCAGACGTTAGACTGATACAAATCAACACCGACTACGGTCAGTGAGGAAAGGTCCAGCACCCGAGTGCGAATCGTCTGATACGATACTCACCTACAGAACAAACCCTTATGTAAAATATTCCTTTTCAAAAAAAGAACGCCACATAAGATATATTCCGTGGCTAATAGGCTAGCATGCTCGGTGGGACCTTTCCTACCTTTGTTCTTTCTATCAAAGAAATCCCCAAATTTTCTTTAAGGTTCTGATCGCCCCTCTTCCTCTTACAGGACGGGAAGAGGAGAGCATTTCTTTGCTCACTTGAGGGCTTTGTGCATTTGCACGTCACTTCATCCGTGCTACGCACCACCACCATCGACAATAGCAAGAGGACGATGACAGCCTTCACATATGGCCCTCAGGTCATCGCCAATCACGCCAGGTACGGATACCTGGCAAATCCCATTGTCTTCGGGACTTCCCAGCAGTCGTCATTTCGCCCTTCTTTTTGGGCGTCATGTCTGTGGCTGAAGCCAGTTTAGCCACGCCTACGACAATAGCTACTAAGGGTCGATTTCGCTCTGTCAACAAAGTAACCGTCGGGGCTGTCAAGCCCTCGGCTCCAACAACTGGCCAATTTCGCTCTGTCAACAAAGTAACCGTCGGGGCTGTCAAGCCCTCGGCTCCAACAACTGGCCGGGTTCGCTCGGTCAACAAACCAACTATTGGGGGCGTCAGACGCTCTGTTTCGGCAACCGACCGGGTCCGCTCAGTCGGCAGACTAACTGCCACGGGTGTCAGGCCCTTTGCTCCAGCAATCGGCCAGGTTCGCCCGGCCAACTCTCCATCGACCAAGGGTGTCAGGCCTTCCGCCCAAGCAAACGGCTGAGTTTTCTCGGTCAATCAAGTGACTATCGGTGTCGCCCCTGCGCAACGGGGGCGACGCCGCCACCGCCGCGATGGCCATCCTCAGAGGAGTTGCTCCTACACGACGGGGGCAGCGTCGCCACCACAATGATGCCACGCCTACGGTATGCGTCACCAGCGCTGCTCCTGCTCAACGGGGGCAGCGTTACAGTCTCAAGGACACAAAGCCTATAGCGGCAACATCCCGCTCCAGCAAGACTATAATTGTCGGGGATCTTCGCATCCGGCTTGATGGAGGCGAGCCGATTATGTCTCGGGACTAACACGTCCCAACTGTCTCCACCTCTAACTGCTTCAAGCTTCTTTGGCAAGCCTAGGAGGACGAAGCGAAATTGAAGAAGTCCGCCATGCCGGCGACAAACCAGGGTTCGATGCAACGACCCAAACCAATAGCTCCCCGATCAAAGTCTTGGGGCAACCCAATTGAGGAGCGTCAGCTCCGCCTGAAAAAGATATGGGTCACCAAGGAGGAGGTCCGAATCATCAAGCGAGCAAGGGCGGAAAGGCCCTTCCGCATGTTGGATCTACAACAGATGCGGGGTCCGACAAGCATTGAGACCTCGACATCCCCGAGATCCGCAACTCAGCCCCTACGTGGGCAGAAACACCGGGGAGCCGACAAGAAGGTATGGCCGACCTCTCCGTGGGCCAGTTCGACGCACATGGATGAGGATTGTTCGGCCCAGGCTTCTACGTCCCGAGTGTCTATTTTTGACAGACTGGGGATTTCACCTTAAATCCAGTAGACAACCACCCAGGAAGAAGCGGGTGGTTCAGGTGACCAACGACACTGTCAAGATGTTCACCTGCTACACAACCTCCGCCAATAAGCAGTCGGAGGATACCTCGGGAGAATGAATCAGCCTCTCCAGACTTTGAGGAGGTCAAGGCCCATCTCCTGGGTTCTTGCACAGATGCAGCAAACGCCGACTGTCAGAACATCTCAGCCCGAGTTGGCACGGCAAGAAGAGCATCAAGACGACATTCATGGTGTCGATGGGGACAACCACCCTGGGCACGAGGAAGACCTTGCAAGAGAGGTTCAGACCTTTGCATTGGAAGAGCTCCGACGTGAAAATCAAGAACTTAAGAACCTCTTGAAATCACTATTGCGTGAAAAGGAGGTTCATGTTCAGCCTTAAGCGGCGTCCACTGGGATGGAATAACAGCCCCCTCTCGTCCCAGTCATGGCCAACGCCTCTATTACTGCCGCAAAGTTACCAATGGCGGTGGAGTTTGAAGCGCCACAAAATGAAGCCAATGCCCAGTTCTTTGCCACTCCTGCTGCAGAAAGTCTCATGGCACAAAGATGATCGAGCAAATTGTAGAGGCGAAATTTGCTCAACATGGTGAGGGTGTGGCTACCGTTGATTTGTACAGCGTGCCCTATCTCCTTCACCATTAGTTCAAGAAACTTCCGCCTGATTGTCCGAAGGCCCCGAAACTCCAGAAGTTCAATGGGTAGGGCTCGCCACATGAACACCTGGCCTATTATATGACGGCTATGGGTGAACTGGCGCTAGAAGAATCATATCTGCTGCGGTACTTCGCCACGTCCCTGACAAACACCTCCTTCCAGTAGTATTCCAGACTGAAGTCCAATTTAGTGGCTGATTGGGCTGATATGCAGAAGAAGTTCGTTGACCGTTTCCAGACGACCGAATGCAAAATCTCTCTGGCACAGAAAAGGTGAGACGGCGTTGGACTTCATCAAGCGGTGGAGGGACGTCAGCTTGCGCTGCGATAATCCTCCAACGCCCGAAGATGTGATCGCTATATGCCGCAGGGGTCTATCGATGGAGGTTAGCGAAAGGCTTTTGGGTTCAAACATTAGAAGCTTCGACCAGCAGAACACAGTAGTGGCGGAGATTGAGATGTTCTTCGCTGACCATCCTGCACATGCTTCTGTCAAAGGCAAATCCTCCAAAGATTGCTTCGCCAGAAGGAGGTAAATGCTGTGGACTTCTCCCCGATGAATGGAGACAAGGGGGAAGGAAGATCAAAGGGTAATGACAAAAAGCCCGATGCCAAGGCGAATGCGGCTCTGTTAGTGGAGCGTATGAAGGCGCCTTACTCTTTTAGAAAAGAGCATACAAAGATGCTCTTTGATTTGTGTATGAAAGAAAAGCTCATCACCCTACCTGATCCACTGAAGCCCTCAGAGGTGGATAAAACGGATGACCCTACTTATTGTGTGTATCACCGAAGGTTGGGTCACACTTTCGGGAGCTATTATGTTTTCAAAAACATAGCAAAAGAGCTCATTCAAAAAGGCCTGATAAATATGTTGGGCCATGCGGTCGACCCGCCACAGCCCCATGTCTGGAGTCGACCAAACCAGTCGGCCAATGTGGTTTATATGGCGGCGACTGTTTCGAGCTCCAATGCTTCTGAAGCCGGGCCATTAAATTAATAGCCCAATGCCGGCCGCGAAGCCGCTCCTTCCTCCCTCCCTGAATGCCTGGCGCTACGAAAGACAATTCGAAAGATCCGAGGGGAGATCCGGTAGCTGCAACTAGAACAAAGGTGTCTGCTGCAATTCTTGAAGAGCATTGATGAGCAGTTAATCACTTTTCCCTTTGGGCCATTTGCCAGGGGACTAGCTTCAACATGTATACGGGAGGCAGGTGTATCACTGTTTACACGAGGAATTTTCGACATCCGTTTCGATGGATGAATATACGTATTGTTATTTATTTTCGGCATATTCATTAATTCCACGCTTTTCGGGTTTATCAGACAATTAGGGTTCATGTACTGGACTTTCCGCACCGGTGTTAATTTCCATCGGACAAGTCCGAATACCCTTGATTAAACTGCTAAAGTTCCTTTGTTGCCCTTATGATCCATACCCTTAAGTACGGGAGAAGCCTTTATAGTTTTCACCCAAGCGAGGGTTTACTCGCAAGTTTCCGTTCTTGCGAGGGTTTAACCACGACTTCTTATTTAGAAGAGGGTTTATTTAGAGTTTCTTGCTCTTCTCCCTTTTCTTCTTCTCTTCGCACAGACGGTGGTACCGAAGCCCATCAAGCACCAGACTCGCTCCTCTTCAGGTCAGCAAAGCGAGTCTCTCTTTAAAGAGCTTCCTCCTAGAGCCCCTCAAGCCTACGGTGAAGAGTCTACATCGGCATGCGCAAGACTGCGCTCCTCAGTTTCTTGGACCTCTCGCAAAAGCTCCTGGAGCCCCTCAAGCCTACGGCGAAGAGTCTGCATCGCCATGCGCAAGACTGCGCTCCGCCACGGTCCCCCGGACCTCTCACAAAAGCTCCTCCACTCTATGGGAGGCCACCTGCTCGCGCTTGGAAGCGGCCTCGACTAGGGCGCCCACCTCAGCCTGGGCTGCCCGAAGTCTGCAAAACTGTTGCTCCTCCTGCTGAATCATCACTTGAGTCCTCGGTCTGCGCTCCTGAATAGCGTGAAGGTAGGCGAACTCCTCCCATAAAGATGCAAGCTCAGTCATCTAGGCGTCCCGAGGGAGACCAAAAGCATGTATCTGGCAATGCTACACTAAGTTGAGGACCATTCGGCCACTCCATCCTAAGGGTCGGGAAACTCCGAGTGTGGCACTGCACTCGAGTCTATGCTGGATGGTATTTGCGTCAACCCGTGCACAACCGACATCAACTCAAATCAGCACACGCCCTAAGGGCTGGTCTACATCAACTATGACTACCTCAAGTCAACGATTAGCAAGCTTCAACATTCGGCGATATACCTCAGTGGTCAACCGACACCTCAACATGTTCGGATACACACCTCAGTAGTCAGCCGACACATCAACATGTTCGGCTACACACCTCAGTGGTCAGCCGACACATCTTCAATGATACTTCAGCGGTCAGCCGACAGAACGACTTTTGGCCAAAGCGCCCTCAAGGGTCAGCCAATGTCAGTCTCCGGCTATCACGACTTAACAATCAATCAACGACGACTCAGACGGATGTGCCTCGCCGAGGCAGGCTTACATCAACTTCGGACCAGCAAGCCTCACCGAGGCAGGTCCACAGTAACTCTAGGCCAACAAGTCTCTCAGAAACAGGCCTACATCAACTTCGGGCCAATAAGCCTCGCCGAGGCAGGCCGCATCAACTTTGGATCAATATGCCCTAAGGGCTGGTCCACGTCAACTCTAGGTCAACAAGTCTCTCAGAAGCAGGCCTACATCAACTCCGAGCCAACAAGTCTCGTTGGGGCAGGTCCGCGTCAACTTCGAGCAAACAAGCCTCGTCGAGGCAGGTCTATATCAACTACAGGCCAGCAATCCTCTCTGAGGTAGGCCTGCATCAACTTCGGATCAATATGCCCTAAGGGCCAGTCCGCGTCAACTCCGGCTAATGCACCCCCAAAGATTGGCCAGCATCCAATTTTAGGCCAATATGTCCTAGGGGCGATGTACATTAGCTTTAGCCCGTATAACCCTAAGGGTTGGTCAACATCAACTTCAGCTTTTTGAAAAGCAACGAAACAATAAGGTACAGTTCTACAGAAGGCACAGACCGTCCGCCTCCGCCCCGGCTTTGACAACGTTCCGTGGGGGGCATTTGTTAAGCAAATTTTGCTTGCAAAAACACCTCCCGTCAACACTCATCCGGGGTGAGAAGAACCCGTCCGGGGTGAAAAGAACCCGTCCGGGGTGAAAGGAACCCGTATGGGGTGAAAAAAACCTGTCCGGGTGACATGGAACCTGCCCGGGGTGGATTTCTGCCAGGAAGGACCTCTCCAACAGCAGCAGCAATGCAACAGGACCTCCCCGGGGTGACACAGACCTGTCTTGGTTGCTTCACTTGGTCTTATGTGAGAGCAGATGTTTTCTGCTCTAGGTTGGATAGATTTTTAGTGTCGGTTGATTGGGAGGACTACTTTCCTCATGTGCAGGTGGTTCCTCTAGCTAGATCTGTTTCTGAAGACCAGTCGAGCGCATGATAGGAATTGCAAGTTCAAGCTTTTGCAGTTTTGGTTCAGACGGGCAGGTTTTATGGAGACTATCACATGTGCTTGGACTGCTCAGACTGCGAGCTCCTTTGCTATGGCTACCTTCGTGAGAAGACTGAGGCATACTGCACAAGTTCTCCATGCTTCGGGTGTTGATAAAACCCTACCTGGGAGGGCAGCGAAGGACATGATTCTTTAGCTGCTTGAGGGGATTGATTGTTTGGAGGAGACATGCCTTATGGATGATGAGGACAAGATGCTTCGTGATTCCTTGAAAGTGCAGTTTGATGAGATACTTGCTAGAGAGGAGATCTACTGGAGGTAGAGGTCGAGAGATAGATGGTTAAAAGTGGGGAATAGGAACATAACCTACTTTCAGTGTATTGTGTCGAGGAGGAGGAGGGTCAACTCTATCTCTTGCCTCAAGGTGGGAGAGTTCTCCTTCTTTGCTGGTAAGGACATCAGGGACCAGGCGAGAGAGTTCTGTTCATGGAGGATGAGTATTGTAGGCCGAGGATTCTAGTTGATCTCCTCCCCTACCTCTCCCTTGAGGAGAGGGATGCTATCTCCATGCCTTTTTTAGAGGTGGAGGTCCACTAGGCGGTCTTTTCTCTTGCAAGTGCTAGAGCTCCAAGTTTGGATGGCTTCCCTCTAGCCTTCTTTCAAAAGTGCTGAGAGGTTATCAAAGGTGATTTGCTGGCAGCTGTCAATGAGTTCCAGGAGGGAAGGGTTCACTTGGGGGGTATTAATAAAACCCTCTTGGTGCTCATCCCTAAGAAGGTGGGTGCTCAACAATTTCAGGACTTTAGGCACATTAGTCTATTGAATGATACCTACAAGATCATTACCAAGATGTTGGCAGAGAGGCTAGGCACTGTTATGGATAGGCTGGTTAGCCACTTCCGGGGTGCTTTTATGAGGGGAAGCCATATACAAGATAACATCTTGGTGACCCATGACTGTTTGTTTGCGATGAAGCACTAGAAAAGGAAATGGTGGTCCGCAAGTTTGATTTTGAGAAGGCCTATGACAAGATTAACTCGTAGTGTCTCTTTGATGTGCTGGACAGATGGGCTTTGGGGATAGGTGGATTGGTTGGGTCAATGCTTGTATCTGTTTAGCTACCTTTGCAGCCCTAGAATGAGAAGCCATCCTTCTAGTTCCACGGTGGTCTGGGGCTTCGCCTGGGGGACCCTATGTCTCCCCTTCTCTTTGTGCTCGTGATGCGTGTTTTGAGTAGGGTGTGGCAGAGGGTTGGGCTACTGGTTTGATCAAAGGCTTTCAGGTGGATAGAGGTGGTCCGACCCTTACTCATTTGCTGCATGCGGATGATACCATTTTGTTCCTTGGTGAGGGTGAGCAGTTGTCTGTTATGCTAGGCTCTTGTTGGAACTGTTGGAGGAGGTTACTGACCTCAAAGTCAACTTTAACAAAAGCCTTCTAGTTGGGGTCAACATGGAGGATAGACCTCTTCTGAGGGCGGCCTGCTTGTTGGGTTGTAAGATTAGAGAGTTCCCAACCTTTTACTTGGGTCTCTCTCTTTCCCGGGGTTCTTTTCGTTGTATTGATTGGCGTCCTATCATTCACATGTACTAGACATATAAAACTTATAATCTCACTAAGTTAACTAAAGTTTTGATATTAATTATATGATTTGTATGAAAATAGAGTTTTAGATCTTATAATTAAGTAAAATAATATAATTTGAACAAGTAGTTTTTAAAATTTGAAAGAAGTAAAAAAAAGAAGAGAGTGGGCCGGGCCAGGGCAGCCCTCGGGCCCAACTTAAAGCCAAAGCCCGACCCGTGGGCCTAGTCAGTCCAAACTTTTAGGCCCGGCTAAGGGCCCACGGACTGAAAAAGGCCCTGCGGCCCAGCCCTAAATCGGGCCAAGCCCGCGGGCCTATCGGGCTGGCCCCGCCCATTGACAGCCCTATGGGGAGCTACGGTTCCTCCCAGTGTGCGAGTCACTTGTGTCACAATGTGTTCAGGGTTTCAAGACTGGGATGGTCTAGACTAACACAAGGTGCACTCCTTCTGATCTCTTGGTAGACGATGGTGGGCATCGGGTCGGGACTGGAGACCTATCGTGCGATAAAGGTCGATAATGGTAATAAGAGGGGAGAACGCTTGATTAATCGCCAAGCAATGGGGCTGCATGGCCAATAAGTTGATTCTTGTAAAATGTAAGAGAGAGCATGTTGAACAGTCTTGAAAGCCCTACATCGGGGTGCGGAAAGGTATTTAGGGCCGTATCGATCACATGTTGACCATTTCTGATTATTATGTGCCCCTTCAAACTCATGTGTTGTGAAATAATTACCGACACATCTATAATGAGTTTGTCACGAGCTAGGGCTCCTCGCGGGGAATGCCACGTGGAAGAACTCAGGATAATAATTAGTAAAATATTGTTGTATCTTTTATCAGTGTTACTGTGTGAGGGCGTGCGAGTCACTTGTGTCAGACTGTGTTCAGGTTCAAATACTAGGATGGTCTGGACTAATACAACGTGCGCTCCTTCTAATCACTAAGCAGACGATGGTGGGCATTGGGTCGGGACTGGAGAATTGTCGTGCCTTAAAGGTCAATAACGGCGATAAGAGGAGAAAATATTTGATTAATTACCAAGCAATGGGGTTGCATGGCCAATAAGTCGATTCATGTAAAATGGAAGAGAGAGCGTGTTGAACAGCCTTGAAAGCCCCATGCACATCGGGGTCCGAAAAGGTATTCAGGGCCGTATCGATCACATGTTGACCATTTCTGATTGTTATATGCCCCCTCAAACTCATGTGTTGCGAAATAATTACCGATATGTCTATAATGAGTTCGTCGAGAGCTAGGGCTCCTCGCGGGGAATGCCACGAGGAAGAACTCAGATATTGTGCCAACCTCTTTGAGTCACGTGCACATCATTCGGGACAAGGGTGGCCATCCCTGTCGGACCAGTCGTCCCGGCCATGACTCGAGATAGGACCACGTATCGAGACAGTAAATTGGGTATGACACATCTATAAAATGAAAAAAAAATAACTAAAATGACATGTTATCTCATTTGATCAAGTGTTTCACTGTTTCAACCTAGTTTCTCAGGGTTCGAGTCTCAGCTTCAACGTTAAGTCTTACATAATTTTTTTTAGTATAACTTATTTCAAAAAAGTAAACAAAAACATGACAGAACACTGTTTCAAACTTGGCTAAGCCTTTATTCACCATTGTGAACTCAATTTATACCCTTCACAGCTCTTTTGTCACCATTAGGCATCTATTTGTCACCTATACTCACCTAATTGTCACTACTAAAGTCCAAAAGTCGTCGTGCTTAATCTCACACTGCTTTGAAAGTCGCGCGTCATGAAAAGAACAAAATGAAAAATAAACAAGAGAAACAAAGAAAATGTGGCTCCAAGGAGCACAATGACTATCGATTTGATCCACGAGTCAGTTCATGATCAGATCTTCAGGATGCACTTGCTGCACACTTTCTCCTTCTCATGATCTTCTTCTCTCTCACTCTAGCCCACATGCTTCTTCTTCTCTCTATCTACTATCCCTTCTACTCTGCTACTACTCCCTTTTTCTTGCTCTATCTTCTCTCCACTTTCTTTTCTGCTCTGTCTCTCTGATAATCCTTCTTAGTTTCTACCGAAGAGAGATATATATATGTCTTTGATTGAGGAAGGATCCTATATATTTGCCTCTATCCGAAGACGCCCTAGGCGTGTGGATAAAACACGTCGCCTGGAAGGTTCAGGAGACCCTTGCCATGTGTTAGAATCTCCCAGCTTGACTATCCACGTGACAGCTTCTATGAACAGGGATCTACCTTGGATCATGTGCTTATCTAATTTTCCACGAGATAATACTTGTTAACACAGAAACAACATTAGTTCAGTTGAGAATATACTAGATAGAAAAAGATGCATGGGGTGAGAATATGCACGGGGTTGTCATGTGCAAGGACTTGATTGCCAAGTCATGGACATTGTGAAGCATAGACAGAACATGCACGGATGCATGTTTCAAAGAAACAGGCACGGACTTGTGTCGTGCCAAGGAGAAGATATGCATGGGGTTGAACCCAAGGAAGAATGTGCACGGGTTTAAACCCAAGGAAGAATGTGCACGGGGTTAAACGTGCATGGACTTCAACACAAGTTCCACACAGAAAGAAATATGCATGGGGTTTAACTTCCATGGACCCTGTGAAGGCATGCAAGGAATTTGTTTGAAACATAAAACCTACACAGGGTTTGGCTTGCACAGACATTATGTTAAGACAGAACATGCATGGGGTTTGTCTTCCACGGACTACATGAAGACTTGCACTGACTTAGTGAATGCATGACTGTTTGTGCACGGACTTGATGGATCATGCAACACAATAGCAAACTGACTAAGTCCAGAATGTGCACGGGGTTTGATGTGCACGGACTTGTTCTATGCAGAAACATTTACGAAGTTAAGAGTGCATGGACTTGGATATATGCACAGACTTTAGACATATGCACTGACTCAGTTGGAAATGCGAAATGTGCATGGACTTCTACATGCGCGGACTTGATATGAACAAAAAGTGCACGGACTTCTACATGCTCGGACTTGGCATGAGCAAAAGTGCACAGACTTCACATAAGGTGAAACAAAGAATGTGCACGGACTTATGTATGCACGGACTTCAGTTTGTTTCGAAGAGGAAGAGAATGCATGGACTTTGATATGCACGGACTTCACATTATGCAACTGGTTTATAGATGTGCAAACATGCACAGACTTAATGATGCGCGGGCTTGATTGTACATGCACGGACTTAATGTTCAATGCAACAAGGAATTTGCATGGACTTGTAAACGAACAGTGCATTGAGCAGGAAATATCTGAGTCCAAAACTTGCACGGACTTAACACATGCGCAGACATTCAATTATGGACTTAGCATAAGAACATGCATGGACTTTAACACGCACAAGGTCAAACGAAAAATGTGCACGAACTGGGGAAATGACAATGAGATGTGCACAGACATGGGTGGAACAGACTTTAACACGCACAAGGTCAAACGAAAAATGTGCACGAACTGGGGAAATGACAATGAGATGTGCACAGACATGGGACATGTTTGGTTTGTTACATGAGTCATAGGCCGTTAAGTGTGTAAATGACCTGCTGGTATATAAAATGGTGGTGTGTGGAAGGACAGGCCAAGTCTGTCTGAAAGCACCCACTATGCGTGAGAAGATACTTCACCAAGTATTACAGGTCCTCATAGTGTTCTAGAGTCCATGTGTTGAGAGGGAGCTATTGGAATCTCTGTAAGATAGGCTCTTTAGAAGTTCTACTGTATGTCAAGTTCTGGTGTCACCTGCATCGACACATCATCCCTTCTGTGTCAACACCATCTGAATTTTGTGAATATACATTGTCTTTGATTTGCATGCTTGAGTCAACTCACAAGCTTATTGAGTCGACCCGCACTTGGTTGTCCATAAGCATCCACCTTGCCTTGCAATCCATTTCTCGATTGCTAAATTGTGTGCTTCCTATTCTCACTCAATGTTCTAATTCAGGGGGAGATTCACACCTAATACCTGATTTTCTGTGTCAGATTTTCAGAATCAACCGTCTTCCAGCTTCTAGTATCATGGTTGTTCCAAAAGATTGAGGACTTGAGATTAATAACTCTGTGTCGATTGGAACTTGCTAGCCATTGGAAGACCTCCTAAGGCTTACTCCTACTAAAGCATTCAACATACTGAACCCTTGTCCTCCTGTAGCTTGCTTGTGAGAGCTCAGTGAACTTTTTAGTTGATTAACCTCACATTGAGCATTGTTTCCAAACAATCAAACCATCTCAGTTTCTCTCAAGCACTTGATGCAGACCAATGGGAATGACCTACTGAGTAACCAGGCACACTTCACCTGAGACGTGAGATTGTTCGCGTCAAAAGGTAGTGTCCAACTTAACTCTGCTATGGTTTCATTCATGTCCATTAAAAAAAATGGTTGCAAATATCCAGAGCAATGGCTTCAGTCTACTGAGAAACTATGCCCCTTCATCAATGAAATGTTGTGGGCTCAGGCATGAGGTGGCAAGTTATCTCTGGTCAAATTGAGGCAGAACGGTTTCCTACACTAAGTAAATGGGGAAGGTTGCATCTAATACATGTACTTCTTCACGTCAAAAGGTGTCAATTCAACCTAACTATTTACTTATATCCAATAGCTATTTTGTGCCTTCCACTAAAAACCAGAGATGCTTAACTAAGTGAACATTCCTTGCTTCAAAATGTTTGACCTCAATGCTTATGGCGCTTTATCTTGAACTATCACTAGGCTTGCAGCAAAAAGGCTTCACGTTGAGTATTGAGATCCTTTGGTGTGCCACTGTGCTTTAGTTATAGTAATCCTATGAGGAGGCACTCCTATTGCTTTCTTAGCTTCTACACCCTCTGACGTTATTGTTCTTAAATCTTCTAATCATCTGGCTCTAACCATGCAATGCTTCTTTGAGGAAGATGCTCCACACTGAACCTTGTCTTGTGTTTGACTCTACTTACTCACCTCTCATTTTCAGCCTCCTACCCTTCTACTCCTTTCTTAGTCTACCTACATTTATGGACCAACTTTCTTAGTCTTTTGATGATGTCAAAGGGGGAGAAGCTTTTGATGAGTCATAATCTACAAGAGTCACTCAGTCTGCATATCCAGATCTGTCAGATAAATCATTGGGTAAAGGTCTATATTCACTGCATATCCTAATGAGCCCTTCATGTATTCAAATCTTTGATGTGCTTCATGATATTTATGTCAAAATCTACTGCATGCCAAAATTTACTATCTGAATTCCATCTCAAACTGTGAGCACAATGACTAAATAAATAAATTTATGACAGAGTAATGGCATAGAATGTTGAGTAACTGGGTCACTTCACCTAAGACGTGTTATGCCTCACGTAAAAAGACATTCCTTTTGCTAACTCTGTTCTCTTTGAAAAAGTAATAAAGTTATCACACTGAGTAGCTAGGGACTCTTGCATCTGGCCAATGTGTTTCCTCATGCAAAAAGGTGTAGATTCAACCACTTTGCTCAAAATGGAAAAAGAAGCTTCCCAAGTCCCAAATGTAAAAATATGATGGAATGTTTGCCCTCAATACTGTTGGAAAATTTTCGCTTGAAAAGTCTCCAAAAGTTTAACTAGTACATCTTTTAGACAACATTCAAGGCATTCATATAAAACCTTGCTCACTCTCCTTATTTCTATATGGAGATAATTTTCACTCTTATGCTTCTTGTCTCTCTGGATTATCGGTCTTAAACATGTCAACTAATTTCAATTATCTCACTTCTGTCTGGTGCAAGAAAGATTCATTTGTGTCTTTCCTCCTTGATTCTGATTGGTGCCAGGTAGAATCCTTAGTTCTCTGAGTACACAACTTTACTTCAAAGAAGATGAATTTTCCTTGACCAATAAAACTCAAAAAAAAAACTCACATCGTTGCCATCATCAAAAAGAGGGAGACTATTGTGCCCCTGTGACTTTGATGATGTCTAACACTATAAGTCATTTTGAGTTTGCATGAAGAAATAGTCATTGTAGTCATAAATAGGAAATGTCATATGTGCCACATCTGCCTTTTGCTAGTTAGGTTGATGCATCATTATTTTTCATACTAGTCACGTCGATGCATCATTGTTCTTCATGCTAGTCAGGTCGATGCATCATTGATTTTCATGCTAGTCAGGTTGATGCATCAATGGTCTTCATGTTATCAGGTCGGTGTAGCTGAACAACTTTTGTCAACTCCAGGTCGATGCTCCTCAGCTATTTAAGAAGAAAGTTCGGTGCAGCTGAACAACTCTTGACAACACCAGGTCGATGCACCTTAGTTATTTAAGAAGAAAGGTCGATGAAGCTGAATAATTCTTGGCAAGACAAGGTCGATGGAGCTATTTCAACATCTATTAGTAAGGTCGGTGCACTTAAGCAATTCAAGATGAAAGGTCGATGCACCTCAGTTATTTCAAAAGGAACGTCGATGGAGTTATTTCAAATTTTCTAGCAAGCTCGATGCACAAGTTCATGCATCAGTGCCTCAGTACAAGCAATTCATCAATTAGGTCGGTGCATAAACACAAGGCCCAAGAAATCAGGTTGATGTAGATCTTCATGCGCTAATAGTTTGAAGATCTAAATCCCAATTTCATAACCTGAAATCGGACCCGATTAAGAATACTAACACTAGCGATAGAATGGCACATGATCCAAGAAAAGGTGACACTCTTTTCCAGAGGATTCCAGATGAAAAATATTCATAGTGCCAGGTAGGCCAATGAGATTTCACTAGGTTTTCTACCACATCCAAACCTTACAGAGACCATGTTCTATTTAAAGGTAGAGTCCTCCTTCGAAGAAGAACAGAAGAAGCTACTACCATCATTGCTATTGCATATTCAAAGAGAGAGAGCCACTATAGAAGAAAAAGAAAGAGAGCATCACCTTAAGAGGAAGAGAGATTTGAAGTGCAGCAAGCCCAAGCTCTTAGGAGAATACTTCAATTTGAAGCTACATTATCTTTGTTGCTTACCATTCAAAATTTTCTATTTCGTCTATTCTTTTTTTTTGTTTCTTATTAAATCATCACCAAACTAACAAATCATTTAAATCAATAAATTGCATCTCAAACACTTAGTATTCACCAGACTCGACACTCCAAATCTCAAGCACAAGTGTGTCAAATCTTCAAGAACGCTTTGTGCTTATAACTCTATCGCTTCATAGGCGACTGAGCCTCCCGAGAAATAAGCCACGAACAATGGTGCAATACTCATATGCCTTCCCTCTGCAGCTCATGCCATTCCGATTTGTCTTGACCGCTTTCCTAGATATGTCCCCCTAAGCGATATCCACCATCGCCCTAAAGGAGCATGCTAAAATAATGACATCGAGCTTCCTCTTCATGCCATAGCACTCAGGTCATTAGGGGTAGCAGAGAGATCACACTAATGTGATCTATGAGATCACACTAATGTGATCTATGAGCTCACATAACGATGAATCAAAGATCCATTCATCATTACTCATATATGGTCGTATATAGCACATGCGATATGAAACGTATGTCATGGTGTTCTTCAATACATGTGAATGTGTCTTCATGTAATCAAAATAACACCACACGGTCCTTGACTACGACCTACCCAGTCAATACAAGTTATGAGAATCAGCCGCTCCCACTCAACACCATCTCATGAATCTCACATTCAGCTCTTACAAACTCCATGGGATTGCTGCGACATGGTCATGGTCGATCTTATCTAAATCTCATCTTAGCCCAGCTAAGGCGGCATATCATTGATGTTCATCTTGCTCACTATCGACGGCGCCAAGGTGGCTCACCCATGTAAGAGGGTCGATCCCAGCCTAGTGACTCTTCAACGATATGTTAAGTACCCATTCCATCCAAAATGCATAGTGAAGAATGAACAACTAATTTTCATTAATGATGCCAAAGGAATTGTATCTCATTGCAATTCGCACACACCCATAGCCCCACAATGGACAACAAAGCTCTCTCTGACAATCTACTTTTTTAGTAGATTGACTACCATACGACCAATGCTTCTGCGTCGGAGCACTACTAACCCTCTTGCATGTAGATCTATTATGTAGTGATAACGAATATCAATGTGTTTCGTCTTACCATAATATTTTGGGTCCTTGACGAAGGCCAATGCCGACGTACTATCATGGTACAGCAACACACTCTCAGCCTGGTGAGGTGTTGTCGTTAATCGATGCATGAAGATCCGCAGCCACACGGCCTCTTGGCACACGGTGAAACAAGCCACATATTTAGCCTCCATGGTGGGCAGGGGCGGCGTAAGTCTGCTTTTTACTACACTACGAGATAGCTCTACCACCCATCAAGAACATAAAAACTAAGGTGGACTTTCGCTCATCTCTATCACTCGCCCAGTCCACGTCGCTATAGCCAATCAGTTTTAAACCACCTCCCTTGTAACGTAAAACATAGTTTGACGTCCCGCAAACAGATCAAAAGATTCTCTTCACCGCCTTCCAGTGCGCAAGATCCGGATTTTTTTGGAAGCGGCTGACTAGACCCACTGCGAAACTAATGTATGGCCGAGTGCACGACATGGCGTACATCAGACTCCCAATCGCAGCGACATATGGTACCTTACACATCTCTCTCTTTTCTTCTTCGGACATTGACTAACAATCAAAGCACATCCTCTATCAAGTGGAGTGTCAATAGGCTTAGCATTATGTATCATGAATTGCTCCAAAAATTTATTGACGTAAGTTTCCTAAGACAGACTCAGCCACCTTTCCGAGCGATTTCGCACAATCTTTACTCTAAGCACACCCGCACTTCCAAGCCAAGAGAAAAGAACAAAAGAAACCAGAGCGAGTGTCCAGACTGGACTCATGAGGCTCCGACGGCGAGAAGTGGTACCACTACAACAACCCGTACCGACCCTCCAGCATTTTCACCTCGCCCTCAGTCAACTCGCTGTGAGGAGGATCCGACGGCATCGTGAAGACCCTTGGGGCCCGCTCAACCTCCTACCCCTCGGCCTCGAGATGTTAATCCACCATGGAGTAACTAGGAGAGCTGGAGGAAGAAGAAGAAGGAACTGAGTCGGATGACTTAGGAGGAAGCAAAAGTTCGTGGATCGCCACCGCCGTAACCTCTGCGAGCTCTGCAAAGGCCGATGCAACACTTCGCTCTTCTAGGATGTCCTCGCGGTGCATGAGCCTCCCACAAGTGCAAAGATGATGGAGAGAAAAACCCTAAGTAATGGAAGTTTGGAATGTCAACGTGCACTATGCTTATAAACCCCCAGTGGGAAGCGGCGCGATGCTCCAGTCTTTCAAAAGGGGCTCCACACATCAATTCACAAGAATTATCATCATTACGGGTGAAACCCCAGGACAGCCACATTAAGTGGCCCCTACTAGGGAAAAATCCCCATCCGACTCAAGCCACCAACATCTTCCCCAGATGCTACTCGACCGAGCCTAATCTTGGCTCGAGAGTAGGAGGGGGACCAGTGGAGAGGGGGAATTCTACCGCCCGGAGAGGGCGGCCAAACGAGGCCCAGCTCCTTTTGAGTGACAGTCCCCTAGGGCCCATTAGCTTCAAGCCCAATAACCTTCTCGGATCAAGCGCTTCCTAGGTGACCTTTAGGTTCGAAAGTCTAAGCGTCAGATCGATCGGGAAAGCCCCTTCGAGGACCTTACATCTCGCCCGAGCCTTGCACCTATCGATCGGGAAACCCCCTTGAGCCAGTGCCCCCTGCTCGGACCGATTGATGAAAGCTTATCCATGCGACCGTTACGTGCCCTTCAAGAGTAGGGAATCAAGGGGATAAGGGAGATCAAGAGTCCCCAGGCCATAAAGAGCCCATGAAGAGGACGTAACCTCCTCTAAAACTCCTCGGCTCACAGAGCTCTTACGTTCCATGAGTCACTATATAAACCTAGGAAGCCCTCCTATGAAAGGTAAGCGCTACTAAGTCACTCTAATCCTGAGCAAGAGCCACTTCACCACTTGGTGGAGAGGGATCTCGTGCCCCTACCTCCTCCTACTTCTCTCCATAGCACCAGAGCTCTACCTGATTTACTGACTTAGGCATCGGAGGGTTTTCCCTAGGGAACCATCCCTGGGCACCCCTGATCCATTTCCCCTCTTGTAGTTCTCATGATCGTGGTCATCGAACCTAGCTCAAGAACATCATGAGATAACCCCTCTTCATCTGGCGTTGTCTGTGGGAAATGAGCAAAGAGCTAGCATGGTGCGATGAAACTCTAGTAGGAGGACCACCGGCGACAATGGAAAGGCCGTGGCGATGGAAGAAGGCACACCTTCCCATCCGATGGGGGATACCCCCTCTCAAGCCAACGATCCAGCCGGCGGACTATCTCCACCTTTGGTGGAAGGGCAACCTCCCACCGGGAGCGTGGACGCTCTTCAACCCTCAACGCCAAACTAGACATCATCATTGATCTAATGAGGACCCAGGCCGCCAAGGAAGAGAAGTCACGACTCCCTCGGGAGAGCCGCCCCCCCCCCCCCCACGGGCCGGGCAGGAGAGTGAACACGAGGGGAGGGGTCAGCCAGACGTGGTAGCTCCAGTAGGACTTTTGCAACTGATGTTTGATACTTTGGGAGCCCAGTTCATTGCTGATTTTTTTGATAATGACAAAGGGGGAGAACAGTCATGATGTGATGATGATGAGCTATCATATGAAATGATGAGCTGACTGATGTGATGATGATGAGCTGTGATATGACATGATGAGCTAATATAATACTGAATGTTTGGCTGCTTGGCAAAGGGGGAGACCTTGTATTTGTGTGTTGTTTTGAGACAAACAACATTTCTTTTTCTTAATGTACACAGTGTGTTAGTCAATTAGAGCATTTTAGTCACTCTTGCATTTGCTATGCTTTGTTATTAGACTTGTACTGTGTTTTGGCTCAATGAAATGAAAAATGAAACTTTGCCAGTTGCATACTCTTGTTTGAAATAAATGATACTTTGAACGAATGAATGTGGATCAATGATTGAATGTGTGAATAAATGCATCAATTTCATTTTGTGCATACACATACATGACTCATAGTTGTTGTCATCAAAAAGGGGGAGATTGTTGGAATCATGATTTTGATGATGACGACCTATGATTCATGATGAGACTGAATTGCATAAGAACTTCTACATTGAACAATCCGTTTATTTGTCTAAGTGTCAGAACTCAGGTCGATGCACATGTAGACACTTAGTGATTAAGATCGATGCATGTTCAAGTCTTAGTTAAGTAAGGTTGATGCTTGTTCGCATCCGAGTTAGACAGGTCAATGCACATTCACTCTTTCTTCACATAAGGTCAATGCACACTGTCAGGTCGATGCATGCATTCATCTTCATCCACATAGGTTGATGCATCCTTAGACTATGTTGACAAATAAGGTCGATGCATGTTCTTATATTAAGTCATTCAGGTCGATGCACATTGCATCTTGCGTGAAGCAAGGTCGATGCACATTGTGCCTTGAGCAAAGCAAGGTTGATGCACATTGTACCTTGTGCAAAGTAAGGTCAATGCACATTGTACCTTGTGTAAGGCAAGGTCGATGCACATTACATCTTGTGTAAGGCAAGGTCGATGCACATCCTTATACTCATTCTCTAAAGTCGATACTCATGCTTGTGTTATGCACTTCAGGTCAATGCATGTTTTTCAACATGGCCCACAAGTCGATGCACGTATTATAGCATACACCAGAAGGTCGATGTATATGCTCTAGCATACTATACTCAGTATGTACACGTATAGAGTCTAAGCTCTACGCATCCATAGTGTCTATGCATATACATGTCTGTGCACATGTAGAGTCCGTGCACATATAGGTCTATGCATGTCTAGGGTCTGTGCATATGATGTATCTAGGTCTGTGCACATGAAGAAACCAGGGTCGATGCACATGTGAATTTAGGTCATCATGTTTGTGCATTAAATCCATCCTTAAGGCATTTGCATGATCATACACCTCCTTAGTCTGAGCATCTAAATTTTCAGATATTGTCTAAGTATGCATTCTCATAAGCAATAATGATAATAAAGGTGTTTGACGAAATGACTCATGTCTTATCGACAGGATTAACTCAAATACCTAATGGACTGAGAGTAGCAGATACTCTAGTGGGCATGTGATCCAAGACCCAAGTTAAGGAAACACATGATCCAAGGTGGCTTGCTGTCCAAGAACACTCAGACACGTGGTCTCGCCCAATCCTCAACGTTTGACACGTGGAATCACTTTCCTGATAGAGCCATTGGCGAGAATTCTCCCTCCACGTGCCGAAGCCAATGCAAACCAAATGACGCATGTCTGGAGGAATTAACAACTAAGGAAAAAGAAAACATGACAAACCTCCTCACTAGAACGCACAACTGATAGGCGGTCGGAGCAAACAAAAAGGAAAGAGACGATTAAGTAAACTCCAGACAAGAATCTCCAGCTAACCAGACCGAGCAAAAGACCGAAGATAACCTTCCAACTCAGAGTGAAATGACTCTCCTTACTCGAGATCATGGACACATAATTACCCATCATTACTGAGATATCTTGGACAGATGAAGGCACGTGAATGCTCAAAGATGCGCATAATGCATGCTGGGCTAAAGGAAAAGAAATCATTAAAATGAATGCAAAGAACGATAAAATAACAAGATACTCGAGAAAGTATTGCTAGACTGGACGAACCACGGTCAAGACACTATCTGCAACCACAGCGTGCGAGATAGAACCATCGTCCCCCAGCCGTTCCAACCTCACGGTCTATCCAACGATTAAACATGTGCACCTAGATCATCATCATTTTTGGTGAAGGGGAACATCAGATCCCAGAGCACAAGAATGACCAGCTGGTTCTCGAGATAATATATCATAGATACCATATAGTAATGCATTAAGGGATTTAGGGAATCGAGATACTTACCTGACTTACCTGCCTGGCGAGCGGGTGAAGTGTGCGATGGCATTTATGATTTTGCTTAACAAAGGGGTTAGCCATCAACAAAATATATTTATTTATGATAAAAAAATAGTCATGAGGTATATAATGAGGCATAAAATAAAGCAATGAAGCATGTGATGAACAAATGAAGCATTGTAACCCATCAAGATATTCAAACCACAAACGGTCTATATATCAACCTCTAGAAAGGAATTAGCGGTCGAATATGGAACCGCCAATAGTCGTAGGTTCACATACCCTAAGAAGATGACCTAGGCGATAGACGGTCGTATTAAGGAGCGCCAAATGGATTGTGACGGTCTTACGATAGACCGCCAATTTGTTTGGGTATTCAAAACAATAAACCGATCGTTTCATTCCCTCACTCAAACCATTCAAACGCAAACACCCAAATCGAGCGACCTGAACGACACCCCCTATCCAGCGACTCCGGCGATCTCTCACCGGCAATGAGCACCGGTGACCACCGCGCCCTCACACCGTGATGGCGAAGAGGAAGGCAATAAAGCGCTTCCAACGGCGGCTAGAAGACAACCTATCCCTGGTGGTGGCGAACCCACCGGAGGAAGAGGGAGCGGCGGCGGAGGTCCAAACAGAGGGAGAAGCCCCTCCCCCGACCGTGGAAGGTGTTGAAGAGGCCATGGAAGAAGGAGAAGAGGCCCAGGAGGCTAGGGATGCACCGGCGGTGGCGACCGGGTGACGGCCCTCTGAGGTAGGCCGAGCCCTAAAAAACTCATTTTTGATTCATTTTTGAACGTGCATGTGTGGGGAATGGGATGAGAAGGGGTCCAAGGACCCAATGAAATTCATTGTAGGCCCTTTGGGTCATTTCCATAGCCTGGGGAAACGAAGTAGATGACGCCCAATGGCGGGGAGCGTAGCAGTCGTTCCAGTGACCGCTACAGAGTCTGGCGCTCCACCTTTGGTCCGCCAGATGACTCTGACGGGCTAAGATATGGCTGCCAGAAAAACCAGAGATAGAAGTGCTATTTTTGTGGTTTTTACTTATTTGATTTTTTTGTTTGTTTTTATTTATGTTAAATGCAATGCAAATGTGATACAAAGACTGACTCAATGTCCTAAATGTGTGCAGGGGAAAAGGAGAACCCAGATTTCATGGCTTCAAGTTCGGGCGGTGAACCAGGCACTGCCCGACTATCAGAGAGATAGATTGGTTGCTATGGGGTTTAGAGAGGTGCTGAGCATAGAGGTCACCCGAGTGGACACAGCTCTGATGTACACACTGCACGAGAGATGGGACTCCATCAGCTGGGCATTTATCTTCCATGGGGCCATATGATCCCCACATTGGAAGACATGGCGTGGATTACCAGACTGAGAGTGCATGGAGCAGTAGTGACGGGCTACACCTACACTGACTATCGTGAGCTGGCATAGGAGTTGCTCAGACTGGATCTGAAGAGGCCGGGGCACCATTCATCCTAGCTAGCACGAGCAATGCTCCAGGAGAGTCTGGGGCTGAGGGGAGCAGCGATCTCGGTGGGAGAGTTACCCGAGGAGCACATAGGCAGAGTGATAGAGCAGGTCCGCTCGAGAGTGGCAGCGGAGCTGGGACCGGAGGGAGATGTGATCTTGAGGCGCTTCTTGATCCTGCTATTCGGGAAGCTGCTATTTGTGACCAGAGCCGACGGAGTGAGCTGTAGGCTCCTCCCATTACTGAGAGATCTGGACAGAGTAGGAGGGTTTGCTTGGGGAGCAGTTGTCCTAGCCTTCCTATTCGAGTCACTCAGCACGACCGACCGGCAGACGATGCTGGGCGGCTTCTCGCCTTTCCTTCAAGTAAATTCTAGACTCTAAAATGCTTATGATTATGATTCTACTTGCTATATGCTGATGCTGACGCTGATATTTATGCAGATCTGGTGCTTCCTCTATCTTCCTGGGATTGGGCGGGGGACAGAGTTACATCCGGAGAGGATCCCTATCACGCGGCGATGGGTAGTTGCCCGGGACATGGGGTCGATCAAGAGCCTGACCCGGTCGATCCAAGACGACATTGATTCGTTCCCCTATGCATCGGTAAATTTCTAGACTAAAACTCTTCTATATGCCTTAAAATGCTTCTACATGCTTCTATGTGCTTCTATATGCTTTTATATGGACTTGATTGCTCTTCCAGGTGCGCTGGACACCGTACCGGGACGAGGGGCATGACAGACAGTCGTGGGTGGAGGCAGCCTTGGTGTACAGAGGGTGAGATATCTGGCTACATTGCATCAACGTGATCGAGCCTCTCCACTCCGCCTAATCATGAGGATGCGGGGAGTGCACCAGCCTGAGGTGGAGTTCCCAGGCCGAGATGACGAGCGCTACAGGAGGTCCTCGAAGGGACTTAGCAGTGACATCGACTGGAACGTCCGAGCGACCGACCAGGTACAGGACTGGACGGGGAGGGGTCGGGTAGTAAAGACCCGAGCAGCCAGCGACGAGGCCTATTTGAAGGCCTATGCTCGACGGTACGGTGATCAGGTGTTCTGCGACGTCCGACGACTGCTATGAACTTCTAAACTCATGCTTTGAAATTATTCTTCTATGTACTGACACTGTGACTTACTATATGCAGCTAGACCCTCAGGGCAGAATAGCTGAGCTCCAGGGACTCCTACATGCAAAGATCCAGCAGCGAGATGAGTACAAGGCGGCGTTGGAGCTTTTGGTAAGCTTAACTGACTCTGAACTAAATTTATGCTATGCTTGACTGACATTGATTTCTAAATGCAGCGAGCTGAGGGAGTGCAGCGGGCGGGACCTGATGCACCATCCTCATCTTCACAGCCTGCGGGAGGCCGAGCTGAGAGAGATGCAGACTTCGCTCGAAAAGTGGCTCGGGTCGAGGAGGCCGAGGCCACCCTTGCGGGGCGGGTAAGTAGCTAACCTACTTCCACTTTGACTTATATGCCTTTATGCCTATGCAAATGCTATGACTGACAATGATGAAATGTGAGGCGAGAGAGCTCACCGCAGCAGTAGCTGAGGTGGAGCGTGCTCGAGCAGAGGCGACGAAGGTACCTCATCTTCGGGCAGAGCTGGATCGGGTGCGAGCAGAGGCAGAGAGACTTCGGGCTGGAGCAGCTGACTTAGAGCGCTACCGGACTGAGGCACGGGAGGCTCGATGCCAGGCCTATGATCTGAGGACTGAGCTCCGGGCCGTAGAGTGAATGGTCCGGATGATTGGCCGGGGTCCCGAGAGGAGTGGATCATAGAGCGACGCGCAGGGCGGTGCTCGGAGTGGCGGATCGTTCGCTGACTTTCTTACATGTTCCTCCGGCCAGCGGAGGAAAGAGGAGGCAGAGAGGAGGCGGCGACGGGAGGAGGATAGCACATCCATGGGTCCACCGGGGAAGCTCCATGAGGGGATCGGTGATAGCAACGGCCAGGGAGGTAGACCGGTCGAGTGATTTTCTTATCCTTTTTTTCTTTTGATGATGTACACATGTATATGACTATGTTAGTGAGAATGGAATGAAATGGACATTTTTTTTGTTATTTTGGTTTATTTTGTGCAAATGAATGAAGTGTGAAAATGTGGATGAATGTGGCATGCAGACAGGGAGTAGAGTGGTAGCCATAAAATCCCCAGATGGCAATTCAACAATTAAATCACAAGCTATCTCGATCATGGGCTCCTCGATACATGTAATGAAATCCTTAGAAATGAAGGAGTGAGAAGCACCTGAATCAAATAATACACGAGCTGCACAACCAAAAATAGTAATAGTATCTTCAACAAGATTTGAAGCCATAGCCTCAGCCCGTGAAATATGAGTCACCATGCCCTTTAGCTTTCTACTGGCAGCTACAGAGGACTGGAAGGAAGATGCTGCTGAAGCCTGAGGGTGAATCTACTAGAACTGTTGAGATGGAGGCGGTGGTGGAAGTGGAGGCCTGAACTACGATTGAGACGGCTGAGATTGAGTTACCGGAGCAAATTGCACTGGAATTACTCGCAAAGGATAGTCTCTCACCACATGACCCGACTGGTCACATCGAAAACATACCACTGGCAAAGAGCATGGTTTGCCTGGGTGGCTGCCACCACACCACGCACAGCCCTTGAATTGGCTTTTAGCATAACTCTGACGCTACTGGAAGGAAGAAGCTAACTTCTACGCTGCACCAGACGATGCTTGCTGGTCAAATCACTTCTTGAACCTCTTCTTATTCTTGAATCTCCTAAACTGGGACTTGCCCGAAGAAGCAACACCACTAGCAGCTGGAGTGGCTAGAGGAAAACCTGGAACAGGAGGCAGATAACCAGATGGAAGCTGAACTATTGGCTGAACCGACACTGCCTGAGAAGAAGTCTGGGATCTCGCCAAATCCAACTCCAATGCTGCCGCAGCCTGATATATTTCATTCATATTAGTCACGCAAGCAACAATCAACGGCTGCCTCAATTCAGCACGGTGGCCACGAAGAAACTGCTCTGTCTTCAATGCTTCATTTACTAGCACATGGGGCACATAACGGCCTAATTCCATGAACCTGTTTCGATATTCAAGCAGCGACATTCCTCCCTAGATGAGCTGCAAGAACTGGTGCATTTTATCCATCCTAAGGTAAGCCGGACTAAAAGTAAGTTCAAATATGGCAACAAACTCAGCTCACGAAATCTGCTGGAGCGAACGAGACTGAAAAGCATTCTCCCGTTTTGTGTTTCACCATGTCAGTGCCGCCCCCTGGAGCTGAAAAGTGTCGAGCATCACTTTCTCATCTTCTGCATATTCCATAGAGTGGAACACACACTTGGTCGCATCCAGCCAAACCCTGGCGACATCAGGATCAGTTTGGCCTTCAAAAGTCGGCAGATGAAATAATAAAAATTCTTTCAAATCATGACCACGACTTCCAGGCACATCCTCTTGAGCCAGAATAATAGGAGCCGAAGCACGAACTTCTTGAGGGACACTACTCGCTTCCTGGGGAACCGAAACTCTCCGACATCGAGGCGGCATCTTGAAAAGACTAGAAAACATGGATAATAATCAAGAAAATCCATTAATCATACGAAAAACATCTGAAGCCAACAATACACGGCATAAATGAACTAGTTCTGGACAATAGCTGTGCAATTTCGATTCCTTACACGATTCCTCAACACCGCTCTGATACCATGTGTAACGACCTAGAGCTTCGAGTACCGATAACCCGATATAACATCGGATTACCGCTACCAGGAATTGGGGAAGTCACCCAAGAGGCTGATGAGGCCCCTGAAGGGTTGGAAGATGTTCGGTTCATTGCGCTCCCTCTCTGTCTTTGATAATGGTTTTGATGATTATAATATATTGTGCAGTTTTCATAAGCTTTGAAGTGAAGAGTACAACTTAGCTATATTTGAGGGTGTTACAGTTTCATCTCCTCTGCCCATCTTAGTTTGGAGGAGTCTTATGCAATGGCCCCAGATGGACCTGCTTCATCTGACCTTGGGTCTGATTCTTCCCATGGTGTGGCAATGTCATCTGACTGTCCCCTGATATTCACTATTCGCCTAGCTCTTTGTTCTTCTGGCAGGCTAGAAGGATGGTGAGGTGGAGAGGATACATCCCCAGGTGAAGGGCCAGCCTCCCGACATGGTTGTTTGCCCCTGGATGTCTTCAGGAATTCCAGGAAGGAGGGAGTGTTGCTACTGCCCCCAGCCTGACTGTATAACCCTGGCGGAGGAGTGACCTGGACTCCCTTGACCTCCAGCGTCGGTATCTTTTAAGGTTGCTCACCTCTAAAGATGATATTATGGTTAGCAGGTGATGGACACCCCCATTTTCGACCTGAGCGGGTCGCATGAGCAGTACTTGTAACCTCAGCCTGGCTTGCTTCAAGCATAGGTGTAAAGCAAATGTCCTCATCCTCCTCTTCCCCAGGCAAGTTGAAAAAGAGCTGAGAGAGTATTGTAGGAGAACACTGTCTCCCTCTTGGCTTTATGGGCCTTTCTCTTCTTCTTCTGTTTCTTCCTGGATAGCGCCTGCCCCTAGAATACGCTGTCATCTTCTTGAGCCTTCTTAGGCTCTTCTTTCTGCTCTAAGGAAAGCTACTACAACTCTTCCCACAGGATGTGGTCCTTTATCAGCAATGGCTGTAATTCGAGCTACTCATATTCTTCTAGACCATTTATAAAAGTTTGGAGTCGTCGGATTGCTGGGCTGACTTCTCTATCTACTGCTAGCAGAGTTTGCTTCCTCTGATTACAAGTGGGTATTCTGATCATTGTCGACTGGTCCAACCAAACTGGTGCTGGAGTTGACAGAGCTGGTCATGGTGTCACACCACGGATGTGTGCCCCTGTCACTAGGCGAGGGGAAGACTTCTTCTTTCTTTTGGCAGGGACCTGCTTCCATCCCTATTGTCCCTTTAGAATCATTAGGAAACACGTCTTATAAGTATGTTTAATGCTAGACTCTGTCACTTCCTCTGGTAGTGCCTGGTATAGAGACACCATACGGGCAACTGCTCGATTCATCTGCACCTCATGAGGTTGCGGGGGATCAACTTTGTACTCCCCCATATCCAGCTCACCTTTTCTTATCATGCCTTCAATGATGTCTTTGAAGACGTAGCAATTTTCAATCGGATGTCCCAGTATCCGGTGATAGGGACAGAGCCTTGGGCTGTCTTTCTTCTTTAAGTCTTTGGGCCTCTTCGGCTCGGGCAGAGTGATTTTATCGTACTAAGTAACCCAGTCAAACAACACTTTTGTCTTTTCCTTAGGGAAGGAGTAGGCGTTCTTCATCTTGTCCCTGAGCGAGGGACCATCTTTCTTCTCTTATGCCTTATCGGGCGGAGGCATAGCTACCTTTTCGTACTTGCCTCTTTGCTACTCAAATGCCTTGAGGTCAACAATATTTGCTTCTTTGGGCACCGGACGCCGCTCTGTTGACTTTGCTTTCAGCGGGATAGCACTAGATGCAGCTGAAGAATGCTTCGCCAAGAAGGCTTCAATCTCAAGTACAATATTGTTGAGACGGTCGAAAGACCTTATCTCCATGCCAATTCTCTAGTACCTCTCTCCGGAGGTTTTGTTTGTAAATTTGCACATCGTCCTCCTGATGTCGGGGCCGCTTACATCTCATTCCGAGATTCTATCCCTGCCCGTCTCAGCCCTAGACTGCCATGTAGACTCGCCCGTGGGAGGAGGGTCGACTGCCTCTCGGGGCATCGAAGCTCTAGGCCCAGCAGCTCCTGAGCCATCCCCCGGTAGTCGGGAAAGGTAGTCCCGCTAACCTGTAGCCCATGCACTCACAGGCCAGTGAGCCTGGCCGCATCCTCCAGCATAGGGACCATGTGCCCCCACGGGAAGAGGAAGGTCCGACTCGCTGGATCCCAGCGGTCATGCAGGGCATAGAGCAGAGGTGTTTCAAATCGACACACCTCAATACTCAAGAATGGGGTGAACCCCATGGCAGTCAGCCGCTCCCGCTGGAAGTCTGACAGTGCCAAGTACACTGCACGGACCTGCAGTCATAAGATGTGGGTCCTGCGCTTCCCCTGCATTATTCACCCATTTTTCAAGCAGTTAATAAATTAATTCAAGGAAAAGGAGAAGAAGAATAATGATAATAATGATAATAATAATCAAGAAAGAAAAGAAAATAAAAAGGAAAAAAGTAAGGTCTCTTTCCTGCGAGATGGGCGGTCCTTATAGGACCACACATCACCATATACGGTCAAGGTTAGACCATTTATGTCTGGGGGTTGGGAGGCCTATCCTGGGCCGCAGGGAAGTTGTACGGCCCAGTACGAATCGTAGTTTCTTTGTGTGGCACCCTAATGGCCACTCTTCGTGTGCTATTTTCTAAGTTTTGTACGGCCGTTCCTGGGCCACAAGGGGTTTGAACGGCCCGATGAGGACTGCATGATCTTTGGACGGCACCTTAAGGACCGCCTTTCCTATGTCAGTTTGTTGGCTTTGTATGGTCGCCCCTGGACCGCACGAGTGTTGTGCGGCCTAATGTAGACCGCATGAGTTTGTGTGGCCATCTATGGTCCGCCCTTCCGACAGTGGTTGTCAGTGTTTGAACAGCTGTGCCTAGGCCGCATGATGGTTGTGAGGTCCTACGTGGACCGCATGTTCTTGGTTATACAGGCGATCTGAGACCGCACATCCATCATCTTCCCCGATGACGGCAATGGTCCTCCCCCACCGGCGGGAGCCACCATAGGCCCCCAAATCGGTCCCTAAGCATACATCTATGCCCCCCACGCATGCATGGTCTTAAATGAATGACGGGGGGGGTTCATGGCCTACCTCGGGGTCTCGTGCTACCTTCCCCGACGTCACTGGCTCGACGGTGAGTTCCTCCGGCGGTGGAACCTCCTCTGTTCCCTCCCCCATGACAGGCTCTGCCACGGTGCCTTCATCTGTGACCATGGACGGCGCGGTCGCCGTCCCTTCTTCCACAGCGACGGGGGCAGCGGTCGGCGTCTCCTCCTCCATCGACGACGGCGGTGGCTCTTCCTCCCCGGTCGATGGCGGTGGCCGGCGTGCTTGGGACTTGGTTCTCATCGGTGGAGGGAGAGAGTGGGGGTTGGAGAGAAAGAGAGAGGGGAGAGTAGGGGGTTCGCTTGGGGTGTTTCGTGGCCCTTCTTCTCCCCTCCCTCTACCGGTTATGGTGGAGGAAGGGGGAGACGAAGGGTCGTTTACGTTTAAAAACTCCCACGGTTGTGCGGTCTTACGATAGACCGCACTACTTAAGCGGTCTATTATGGGCCGCACAACATCGCAAGTCGTCTTGGTGTAGTACGGTTGATTCCTGACCGTTCTTACCTTTAAGCGGCTCATTGTGGACCGCTTATCTTTGGAATGTATCTTTGTGAACTCTTCCCATGCACATCATGCTTCATCCCTCTTTGAACGGCTTCCATCTGGACCGTTCATTTCACCGAGTGGCCTTCTTCTGACCGCCCAGTGAGTCTTATCCGTCGTCTCGTCCATTGGTCGTGATGGCCTGTCTCGTGTCTGTCTGTCTTAGGTACGTGTCCTAGGGCTGTGTCTGAGTTTCATTTTCTGACGTTTCGGATTTTGTATATGCCTGACCTTATGGTTTGCCCGTTGCCCTGTGGAAGTCTCTTGATGTCCTATGAGGGCTATGACCATGATATAAGGTGGCCGGGAGTGTTCTTGCCGTGGGCAGTCTTCTGTACTACTTTTTATGTCATTATCTGGTTCTGGTCAACCCGGTTAGATTCAATGGTTGACATAAGACCTTGTGTGTGTCTCGACGGTTCTGTCCAGTTCGAGACATGGTTCTGGATGCAGTGAGGTGTCATCTTACCTCGTTCTACGTATCCAGGTGTGTTGAGGGTTCTTGGTGTTCCCTCAGGTCTCCGTGAGTCGTTTCTTACGATGAGTCATTTTATATGGTTTAGGATTAGACTGATTAGTGGCTTGTTCTACTTTATACAACGATCTTGACTCCGAGTCATGAGACTCAAGGATTGTTGTAGTTTCAAGTCTAGTTGCCTTGTCCTGAGTCTGTCGGCAGTTTCCTGTGCTGCCATTGGTGTTTCATAGTACGTGCGATAATGTTTCTTTACCTGTCTGTACTCCAGCACTCACATTTTAGAGTCTGTGTCTCATGATCCTCCACTAGTCGTAGCCTTACGGCACGTTTCAGCGTGTCAGCCTTTGCGACGGGGCATTTCCCGATTTACACTTTTAAGCTAGTTTAGTGGGCTCCCGCGCTCAATAGTGGTGTCCTCAACCGTAACGTCCTACGGGGGGAGAATACTAGCTAGAGGCCTAGGTTAGGCGAGAGCCAGTGTGTACACATGTGGTCAGGGGCTTTGGACTTGCACCGACGGGCGTGACCCTGACTAGTCACTCGTGATTGTAGTTCTGTTCTGGTTCTAACAGTGTCTTGATCTCGGTCGTGCTTTTGGACGACAGGTAGACGAGCCACTTGTAGGCGCAGCATAAGACGTCAGGGGACGCGGCTGGCTATTCTTCTAGTGAGGGGTACTCCAGTCACGTAACACGTGACTTATGCATGACTCTCGTGTTTCTCGAGCGTCGTGACCTTTTCGGGTCCGCCTCCTTGTGGCTTTGCCCAAGGTCAGTGTTTTGTTGTGTGCACAACGTCTTAGTCATGTTGGGTCTGTGTAGATCTCTTCTAGGCTTTCTGTCTATCTTGTTGGTTTCTTTCAGCGTCAACGGATCAGCAACTTCTGACTTCGCCAGTTTAGAGTTCGCCCTTCTGTTGCTGTTAGGAGTAGCTTGGGAGTCGAGCTTAGTTCGGTAGTCGCGCTCGTTCGGTACGACTTTTACCTTTTCTTTTATCTTCCCTCTTCCTTCCATGTTCCCTACTCCTACTTTCTCTTCTTTGTAGCTTTGTAGTTTAGTTTTCCTACTTTAATACCTGCTATTTTCTGTTCCGTGTTACTGTGTGTTTTTTGGTGGGGATTCGTGTGACCCCTGCTGAGCCAGTGACACGAGACTCACCCCTGCTGTTCAGGTGGGTGGCGTCGTTCTACTTTTACAGTTCCTGGTGTGACGTGTCTATAGCTGCCAGCTATACTTACGTCGGGCTTCCCCCGACCTCAGTGTACGTCTTTCTTTTCTGTCGACTGTACTTGGACTGCACTACTCATCTTTCCTTTAAAAATTACATAGGACTAGAAGATAGATAATTTGACCATGCTGGATGTCCCCGTGGTGAGAAGACGGGCCCCAAGTATGGGATCAGATGGTGATGACCCCATCAGTCGGGGAGCTAGTGGTTTGGGCCATTGCACTGGGCCCTGGTTTGCCGCCGATATGACGGGCTTCTTCATTTTCACTTCATCCTCCCAGACTTGTTGAAGAAACTCGAAGTGGTTGGAGGTAGGGATAGTTGGGACGTGACTGTCCTATGGCATAATCAGCTTGCCTCCATCAAGCAGAATACGAATGTCCCCGACAATTACGGTCTTACCGGAGCGAGATGTTGTCGTTGTAGACTTTGTACCCTTGCGGCTATGGCGCTACCCCCGTTGAGCAAGAATGGCACCGATTGACGCCTGCCATAGGCCTAGAGTCATTACGGCGGCGACACTGTCCCCGTTGTGCAGGAGTAGCTTCTCTGAGGGTGGCAGCAGTGGAGTTGGTGTTGTTGCAGCGATGATGCTACCCCCGTTGTGCAGGAGCAACACCAAGGGAGACTTGATTGACAGAGAAAACTTGGTCATTTGCTGAGACGAAGGGTCTGACACCCCTAGTACGTGAAGAGTTGGCCAGGCAGACCCGACCAGTTACTGACGAAGCCGAGGGCCTGACACCCCTGACAGTTGTCTTGTAGACTGGGTGAACCCGGCTAGCTGCTGGAGTATTGGAGGTCCTGACACCCACGATGGATGGCTTGTTAACCCAACAAACCCAGCCTGTTGATGAAGCTGAAGGCCTAACACCCCCGACTACGATCTTGCTAACTGGGTGGACCTAACCAGTTGTTGAAGCCGAGGGCCTAACACCCCCGATGGCTGGCTTGTTGACCAGGCGGACCTGGGCAGTTGAAGCAATGAAGGGCCTGACACCCTTGGTGGTTGCTACTGCAGGCGCTGCTGAACTGGCTTCAACCACCAGTATGACACCCAGGAAGAAGGGCAAGACGACGACTGTTGGGAAGTCAACGAAGATGAGTGGGGTGGCTAGGTATCAAAATCTAGTGTGGTTGGCGATGACTTGGGGGCCGTAAGTAACAGCTGTCATTGTCGTCATTGTTGGTGGCAGTGGTGCTGCGTAGCACGAGCGAGGAAGTGCGCAGGTGCACAAAGAGCTCTTAGACGAGCAGCAAAATGAAACCTCCTCTTCCCATCCTGTAAGAGGAAGAGGGGGGGGATCAAAACCTTGAAGAAAGTTTGGAGGCTTTCTTTGATAGAAATAAGAAAGGCGAGAAAGGTCCCACCGAGCATACCAGTCTATCGGCCACAAAATTTTTATCATAGTTAAAAATAAATATTTAATGTTCTTATTGAAAAGAAACATTCCTTTGTATATAGAGGTTCATTTTGTGGGTGCGCATTGTATCAGACGATTTAGGTTCGAGAGCTGGACCTCTCCCCACTGACCGAAGTCAGTGTTGATTTATATTAGCCTAATGTCTGAACACCTTTGTTTGACTGTCAAAGAAATTCCAAAATCTTCTATGGGCGTTCTAATGTTGAGGGCAAACTCATTTGGGGAGGCTCACAGTGCCCACTCACTTACCACTGACTAACAGAACAATTGAGCTAGTGTTTCAACTGAGGCCTGAGGCTTGAAACTTAGGATAAGTGATATGATTTAGTGGAGGCTGTAGGCATATTTGAAGTCACGAGAGGTTTCCTAGACCTTGGGGATATTTTGATAATTTTACACTTCTAGGAGTATTTTAGTAATTAGACGCGCTCCGCACTCCTTTGCCCTCTGGTAATGCTCCTCACTCTCTCGCAGCCTCTGCTCCGCCATACTTAGACTCAGTCTAAGCTCAGTCATCTGGGCCTCCATGGCCCTCCTCTCATCCCACTCCCTCCTCCTCTCTCTCTCCTCTCCTCTCTCTCCCTCTCTCTCACGAGCTACCTCCCTCCTCGACACCTCAAGGGCGATCCTCAGCTCCAGGATGTCGCGAGGCAACTCCTCAACCTCCAGACGCCGTCACTCCTCCTCTAGCCCCGCTATCCTGGCGTCGCGCTCTGCCACCCGGGCGTCGCGCTCCGCCTTCGCACGAATCGCTCGAGCCAGCACATCACAGATCTCTACTACCTGCCAAACCCATGTTCCCCTTGAAGTCAGTAAAAGGTAGAATGTAATCAAATCTAAATCAAGTAAACACTCACCCGAGCCGCGAGGTCGCGCTCGGCTCCCTCAGCGCGGGCCATCACGCCGGCCAGCTGCTCCTGGAGAGAAGGGACCTCCAGAGGAGGATCCTGGGAGCTGGAAGACGCTCTGCTAGCCATCCCAGCTGACGTTGCCTGATGGTCACGCTGGAACACAGAAATGAACGACAGTTTGTGGCTAAGCATCAAGAATCCAGGTAACAAAAAAATGCATTGCATAAGCTCACCAAGATGTCCAGCTCCTGCCGAGTAACGGCCAGCTGCTGCCTGGCGTCCGCCAGTTGGGCCTGTAAATCGGTGATGGCGGTGTGACGAACATCCTGCATTCATAGGCATGTAGGTTAGTGTCGCATGCATATTAACAAAAAAGAAGGATGCTCATTTCATACTTACCCCTGCTGGCCTCCCAAGGCAGAGGCAGTCTGCGTACGTCTCCTGGTAGCGCCACAAGTAATCGGCGCTGTCCTGCACGTGAGACACCACCGGCCTCCACCGCCACGCTAGGGGTATGACCACTGGGTCCCACTGCCTAGCTCTCCCCATCGGAAAGTAGTAGTAGCTCCACACCTGCATCCATCACATGTCATCAACACAATTAATTGCATAAACATAAAATATAATTCACTGTAAATAAAATAAATTAATGAAATGATTACCTGGAGGAAAGGTGCAAAGCTTCTGACTATCGTCTCTCGATTTGCCCCCTGGGACAGATCAACAATCAAGTGGGTGAGCAGGGGTGCGCCCCACGCGTAGTGCCCTTGCTCGATCTAGGTCCACCAGGATCCCAAGGAAACGACAGTGGATGTCGTCTCCCTTCGTCCCCAGCAGCAGGCAACCCAGTAGGAAGAAGAGAAACCTCCGGAGTTCCCTGTCTACCTGCTCTCGGTCTCTCGCGTCCTGGCAGAACACTTCACCAGCTGCTCCCTCCAGCTGCGCCAGGAACTCCGCCCCGCTCTCGCCGACGTGCTGAGGGGCATTGACAAACCCCAGTGCCTCTATGATGTCTGCCCAGTCGACTGTCCTGCTATCTCTATCGGTCGCGCTGGCCTCTAGCCCTAATAGCTCCAGGGGACTCTCTCTGTAGTCGGGGTAGGTGACCCTACTGACAGCCTCACCGTCCACCCGTAGTCCGGTGATCCGGACTACATCCTCTAGTGATGGCACCATATGTCCCGAGGGCATCAGGAAAGCTTGGCTCGGCATGTGCCACCTCTCCCTCAGTGCCTGGACGAGGGGCAAGTAGAGCTGGAAAGGGCTCGATATCTAGAAACGTGCCGAACCCCATGGCATCTACCCGGGCCCTCTGAAAGTGCAGTAGCACCGGAGATGCCACCCCGACCAAGTCTCGTTCCCCCAAGTTCTCTCATTTTGGGCCCTCCATACCCCTCCCATTTAGTTTCTTGCAAACAAATGACCTCTGCCTGCTGCCATGTGATTAAAACCCAAACAGCTAGATGTTTTAGTCTGGTCCATCCTGCAGACCCTGGACATTCCAAGTTACCAAACTTATTTATGAGGATCCGCCCCTTCGTGCATTGAGCTCCAGTGGAAGTCGACTCATAAATGTTCGATATAGAAGCCTTCAACAGCCTTTTCCCTCTCTGTCCTTTGTTCTTCCGAAACTGTGATTGCTCTGCCAAGAACTGTCCAAGTTAGTTTTTTCAAGAAAAGTGTAGATGGTACCACCAATTGTATAAAATAAACAAAGGTAGTACAGTGAGAGAAGTGAGGAGAAGTTCCTCGACCTTTGAGAAAAAAGTCAAAATAATCCGGAGGACTACACTATCCAGATGGAACAACCCTTTTCCTTTCTTCTAAGGAATTGTCCAACTTTGTTATGTATCTGTAACCCCAGCATTGAAACCATTTCATCAATATCTCCATTATCCCATCCCCAAAAATTGGAACCTTCCATCTTTTTGCTTACTTCTGATTTCATCCTTATTCAAAGATACCACTCTCCAAGTTCCCGTTTTGCGCACCTCTATTCCACTCCTAACTACAGTGCTCTTCGTACATTTGGATGCACTTGCTTTGTTCTCCTTCCACTCCCTGAATGCACTAAGCTTTCCCCTTGGGCAACAAAGTGTGTTCTCTAGGTTACAATTTTGAACACAAAGGATATTGTTGTTATGACCCACCTGCTCAAAGTCTTCGAGTATCTTGTAATGTCATATTGCTTAAACATGTGCCTTACTTTTCTGCCTCCTCTTATGATCTGTTGTTTCTTCGTAATTCTGTTCCTACTCCTAGTTCTGATCTCCCTATTCTGTCCACCTCCTCTACCACCTGCCTACCTCCATCTTACACCTCCTCTCCTAACCACTATTCTTTCCCTGCTGCTCCTTCCCCTTCTCCCTCTTCATCTCCTCCTTCCCCTCCTCCTCGACCTCCCGTTACTCAGACTTACACTTGTTCTCATGTTCCTGCTTAGTAGTCTAGTATTCAGGGTGATGGTGTTGATGCTTCTCTTATCTTCTCCATGTGGATCCTGTACAGCATTATCCTGTTAGGGAACGGCATTCCCCTAACTACCTTAGTTTAGTCATGATTGATTCTTGCTCTCCACAATTTCATTCCTTTCTTGCATCCATTCATATTCATCAAGAGCCCTAGACCTATGGTCAGACAGTCCAGTCTCCAGAGTGGCAATAGGCTATGCAAGAGGAGCTTCGAGCTCTTTAGTGCACTCAGACTTGGGATCTTGTACCACGTCCCGTGGGTGTCACTTTCATCAGCTGTAAGTAGATCTACAAGATCAAAACTAAGCAGGATGGCTTAGTTGTGCGATACAAAGCAAGACTTGTTGCTTGTGGCTTCACTCAAGGGTATGGTATTGACTATGGGGAGACATTCGTTCCGATGGCGAAGATGGCCATTGTGCACACCATCAATGTTATTGTTGTTCGTGGTTCTCCCTTATTTCAACTTGACGTTGTTGAGGTATAGTCTCAGATCGGATAATCTGTGGGTGTCTTTCCTTTTTAGTTGTAGAGGATTCCCTCAACTCAATATTTAGGTTTTGAGTTAGAGTTCAGGCTTTTAACATGGTATCAGAGCTTAGCTTTCTCATTCAATTCCTGCTGGCAGAGAATTGCTCCCGGGCGAAAAGGACATAGAAGCGGGAGAGATTGTGGAAGAAACGGTTGGGGACTCCATGGCTTTAACCCTCGTTACAGAATCGGCGTCAGTAGAAGCCGGTCAAACTGGGCATGAAAAGCAGACATCCCCCACCATCGAAGCTCAGAGTGCAGCTCTGCTGCCAGAAGTCGGGAGGGAGATTGCTGCTATCCAGACTTCCTCTACTGCGCTAGTCACCGAAGCCGGTCCTAGCGTGGGCGCCCTGCTCGACATGTCATCGTCGTCTTCCGAACCGAGCGACGACATCTAGGCCGCCGTTGATAGTCGAGTAGAGTTTCAACTTCCCGATACGCCATTGCTTGGCTTGCAGTCGTCAAGCGATCGAGTGTGGCAGTATTTGGAGACATTGCGGCAGACTGTAGCAACCCGCCCGGATTTGACTTACGTGCAACTGAGGGGTCTAGTAGAGCACCTTTTCCGCACATTGCTGGCTTTTGGCTGCCCCATGGAGGACTGGATGCAACAGGTGATCCTGCTCTTGAAGCATGTGAACAGAAGAGAGTTCCTTGGCCAAGGTGTAACTGATCAGCTGACGGCCATAAAGCTCGAGCGGACGAAGTGCCGAACCACTCTTGCATCTCTGAGAGGAAACGCCCAGCAAATGCGAGATGCCGCTAACGACTCTTCCCAGCGTCGGACTTCCTTGACGGCTAGGATAGCTGAGCTTCGCGCTGAACTCTCCCGGGCCGAAATAGAGTTGGAACTGGCCAAGCAACAGGAAGTCCAAAGTATAGAAGAGGCGGAGTTCGCGGAGGGACAGGCCGCCTACCTCGAAGAGAAGTTAATGCAGTTGCAAATTGCGGAGTCTCGCCTGCAGGAGCTCGTTCGTCACCCCTTGGGAATCTTGGAGTTCGAGGACATTTTTCGGCGCTCGCTGTAGTAGCTTTATTCTCTTCTTTTTCTCTCTCTCTCTTTTTGGTAGAATTCCATGTATCCCGAGGGATGCCCCGAGTACCATGTATTTTGCCCCCTTTTACGCAAATGAAATGTTTTTATTATCTGTTCAGCACATTTACCGTTGAATCACGACTTCATTCCCCTTCTCCTTTTAGCTAATTTATTTAGCCCGGATGTACGAGTTGCTAAGACAGGAGAGGACTCACACCTTCAGCGAAGGTATGAGGAGTTCGCTCTACCGTGGTGCAACTGTTCCCAAGGCCTAACTTTAGCTAGGGTTGGCTAAATACCTGAGGGCAGGGGCGTAACGGCCACTAGGGTCAAAGGGTATAGTCAAAAAGGTCTATTTGCGAACCTCGCTGATGGTGACGATGTTTGTGAATAACATTCTTGTCTGTGAGCTTGAACGCCAAAGACAAGGAGCATGTTCATTCCTTGGTAGGGGCGAAAGGCCCGAGTCAGGGGGTAGGTTCATTGATTGCTGTGAATAACGAAGAAAGTCGAGGGTAGGTTTGTTCATCAACATAGGTTAAATGTCAAAGCAAGAGGTTTATTTATCGACGGAGACAGAAGGTCCGAGCCGATGGTTCATTGATCGATTTTACCGATGATGACAAAATAGCTGGTGGTTTTGTTCACTGGCAAGGGTAGGTACTAGAGCAAGAAATTCGTTTATCGACGGGGATGGAAGGTCCGAGCCGATGGTTCATTGATCGATTCACTGATGATGACAAAAATTAATGGTAGGATTTGATCATTGGCATAGGTTAAATGCCTAAACAAAAAGGGTAGTGTTACGACCTGCGCCAGCCCGCCCGGCGCCAGCAGTCCCTGGTTCTTCGACGTCGAGAACTGGAACGGCATGCCGACTTCGGGCGCATACTGTGCCCAGAACTCGATGGATTTGGTGCCGAAATAGGCGATATCGGCGCCGCGCGACACGACGCGATACAGCCCATCGGGTGATTTCTGGACGAAATCGTAGTCGAGCGGATCGAACGCCGCACCGTCGTTCAACTCCGAGACTTGGCTCGTCCCATCCGCCGTCGTGGTGACGAAATAGCCGCCGTGATAGCAGACCGAATTGGGCGCCAGCAGGTCCTCGTCCGTGACCTCGGTCAGCGACCCGTTGGCGTAGATGTAGAGCGATCCCGCGACGCAGATCGCAATCTCGTTGTTGGGCGAGCGCCGGTTCTGCGCCATGGTCACATGGCCGTCCGCCGGCAGCGCACCGACATAGGTCGCAACCCCCGCCGTCGTGACCCGGTAGAGCCCAGGCCCGCCAACAACGAGAAGCTCGGTATCGAGGCTGTACTGCGCCCGGATCGCGCCACCTGCGATGGTCGCGAACGGGTCCAGGCCCGGACAGACCAGGATCTCCATCACCGGGCCGGCGTCGGTCACACGCGGCTCGACGTAGCCGTTTTCAAGCACCTCGGCCTGGTCCAGCCCGTGTTTTGCCGGGTTGGCCTGTGTGGCGAGCGGCAGCGCCTTGTAGGGCGATTTCGCCATCAGTTCAGCCAGCCCACATACCGGCGCGACGTGACATCAACGATGCCGCGGTCGAAGCTGTTCTCGATCGGCTTGATGAAGTCGGCCTGCAGGGACGACCAGCCATCGCTGGCAGCGGATGCGAGCGACCCATCGATCGGCTTGCCGAACTGCCCGGCGAGATCGACCGCGAGCAGCGCCGCAATGCCGCGCATGTGCATCGCGAACGCTTGGCCCTTGAGCCATTCGCAGCCGTCGAACACGGCATAATCATCGGCGAGCCACGACGTGACGTCGTTAAGCGTGGTCGATCCGGCGACGGAGACCCGATAGAAATACCCCGCCGTCCCCACGCTCGACGCCAGCGTCGGACTGTTGGTGTCGGCGTCCCATGTGCCCTGGTCCGACAGTCCGGCCCGGACTTGCGCGGTCAGCGACTGCGGCGGCACGAAGAACCGGACTGTGTCGCCCCCGGCCAGCGGCGCCATCATCAGATCGACGCCGCGCCCCTTCCACGACGCGATGAGCTCGTTCAGAGCGCTGACACCGACCGCCATTTCCTCGGCCGGTGCATCCTCTCCAAGGGAGATCAGGCGCAGCCGGCGCAAGGCCTGGGTGACGACGTCGCGGGCCGTGGTCACTTGGGCCGCTTGCCTTCGATCTTGGCCAGCAGGGCGCGCGCGGCCTCGATGTCCGCCTGCGTCGGCTCGCCCTTGTCGATCTGGATGCCGGGCGGAATGAAGCCGCTATAGAGCTTGCGCGCCTGCGCTTCCGTCATGATCTGCTTTTCAGCCATTGTCCGAGGTTCCCTGTAAAAGTCTTGTTGCCGATGTGCGCCATCGTGACGGACGGATCGACCCAGATCTGGCCGCCCATATCCCGCCAGCGACGGCAGAATGCGTAGTCCTCTGAAAGCTTTGTCGTGCCGATGCGGTAAGGCTCGAACAGGCCTACAGCCTTGCCAGATGCGACGCGGTCGCACTGGTACGTCAGGTCTGCGTAGCGCTCCGTCATCCGCTCGAGGACCGTGCGCCGGATGCGAACGAAGCCGCCGGCGACGCCTGCGACCTCGAGCAGCCCCGTGTCCGGGTGCGCCCACAGGTCGGGCTTGTCGAGCCATGCCACCGGGAACTCGATCGGATCGCGCCGGAACGGGTAGGCGGCGCCGACGACGTCGACAGGATGGTCGAGCAGCTTGCGCAGCCCGCCCGCTTCCCACACGACGTCATGATCGACAAAGATGAGGTCGGTTGCGTCTGACGCCAGAAACCGCGCGGCAAGTTCTGCCCGCGTATCGGCGATAATGGCGCTGCCGCATTCGTCATAGAGCGAGAACCGATCCCCACGGCCGGCAAGGGCCAGAAGATCGGTCATGAGAGCACGCATGGTGCCCATGTGAACGGTGCCGGTGTAGGCCGGCACCGCAATGGCGACGTGACGCATCAGTCGTTGATGGTCACCAGGCCGTAGGCCTCCAGCGCTGCGAGGACGGCATTCACCGCCGCGAGCGTGGTGGCGCTGTCGGTTCCGGTCGCGACCGACGTGGTGTACTTCACCACGGGCGTCGCGCCGAAAAATCCGACCTTGTCGGTGGACGACTGGCCGAGGATCGTGCCGTCGTCATTACCGTCTGCGAGCTGGCGTGCAGCCATGGTCATGGCCTCCTATCAGGTTGTGCCGGAGATGCGGGTTGCGAGGCGCGGATCGAGGACGGTGCGCCCGTACAGCATGTCGAGACGCCATTTGCTGACGTCGTTCACGCCGTCGTAGACAGGGATCACGCGCACGCTCAGTCCCTTGTAGGACTGGCGCGAGGCGTTCACCGCGCCCTGCGGCATCTCCAGAGGCACCACGGCCATGCCCATGGCGTTCTTGTGGTACATCAGGTTCTGCTTGTAGGACGCGCTGGCGTCGGCGAGCAGAACGATGGCGTTGTCGTTGATCGCGGACGTCAACACCACGGTCTGATGCGGCCCCGACGTGATGATCGGCGGGCTGATCGTGATCTCGGTGTCGTTGGCCGCGCTGGCCGCCGTTGTCACGTCCGAGACGACGACGAACTGCTGTAGGATGCCCGTCGATTGCTTCGTCTTCGGGTTGACCATGTAGCAGTCGGCGATCGTGAACACCGTCCCCGCTTTCAGCGTGGCGCTGGTCGGGTCCCAGCCATCCGTCACCAGCGTCTGCGACCAGGTGTTTTTGACCTGGTCGTAGGTTTTGACGTTGACCGCTTCGGCACCGTCCACCAGTGGCGTGGTATTGTCAGGCGTCCCGGCCTGGAAGGTCGGCACCACCTGGCTCATGTAGGTATCGACACCGCCGATCCTGCCGAGCTTGCCCTCGCGGTAGGCTTCCGAAGCCGGACCCTGGATGAACATGCCGGTCTGCGTGCCGAGCAGGGCGCCCTCGTCTTCCGGCGACAGCACCGCGGCACGGTTGTCGGTCGGAACCGCCATGTCGTTCAGGCGCGTCACGCCCTTGTAGAAATCGGCGAACGAGTTGATGCCCGCGCCGGCCACGATCGTCGGCGTGCCAACCCAATTGTAAACGCCCTTGTAGAAGACGTTCAGAATGTCGGACGACACGTGATTGATCAGGCTCGACATGGCCGGCTTGATGACGCGCTCAGACAGATCGCTGATCTGCAGCGTGAGGTCGGCCGAGGTGAACTGGAAGTCGACGCCGACCTGCTGGTCGACCGACATCGTCAAACGCCCCTCGATGACGTCCTGCAGGTTCATCACGGCGCCGGTTCGCACCACGAAGTCCGCCGGCCGGCGGATACGGATCTGCGATCCGACCTTGTAGCCGTTGACCTCGTTCTTGAACTCGTCCTCGTGGGCCCGGTGGATGGTTTTCATCCAGCCGAGTTCATTCTCAAGGATGAGCAGCGCTTCCTTCGCCACCACATCCGCTGTCAGCGTGGTCTGTGCCATTAGGCTGTGCCTTGATCAGTCGCTCAGGCCCGCGCGCCGTTCTGGCTGGTACGCCACGCGGCGTATTCGGCCATGGACATGTTGGTGGGGTCCTTCGCCAATGGCGCGGAACCACCGCCAACAGAGGGAACGGGGGCAGGAGCAGTTGAGACCTTGCGCGGAGCGATGCTGACTTTCGCTTCGATCCGCGCGATTGCGGCGCCCTTCATGTGCGCGGGCAGGCGAGCAATCTGAGCAGCTTCGGCGCGGTTCTTGCCGAGGTAGTAGGCGATCTCCGCACCCTTCTCAGAGTCGGCGATCATCTCGGCCATTACGGCGTCGCACGGCACCGTGACGTCGAACACCTGATCGAAATCTGGCATCCGCTCGCGGGCGTCCTCGACCTTGGCGTCGAACGTCCGCACACGGGCCTCGTGGGCCTCGATGCGGGCATTCTCGGCTGCGGCGTGGGCCTGCTCTAAATTCTCGACCTTGACGACCTGGCGGAGACGGTAGGCGTCCTGCTGCTCGATCGGCAGGTCAGGATGGGCCGCTCTCTCCGTGAGCGCTCGGACCTCGTCTGCCAGCCGTTGGGCGGTTCGTTCAGCCATGGCCGCTCGGGCCTGGGCTGTCCGCTTCTCGGCGTTGAGCTGAGAGATGCGCTCCGATGCGCTGCGACGCTTACTTTCAGGTCGTTCGTCACCTTCGGGCTTGTCCGACTGACTGGCCTCGGGACCGGGCTCGGCACGTTCGGCCGGCTGCTGCTGGGCAACAGGCGGCTCGGGCTGCGCGACCGGCGCAGGAGCGGACGCAGGGGACGCGACAGGTACATTCGCAACCGGGGTTTCCGGCGCGGGAGCGGTATCGGTCATGTGTGTGATCTCACGCTTGAGGCATACGTTCGCCCGGGAAGGGCGGGACCGGCCCCGTCGGGCCGATATCGGGTGGCAATGGGCCACCGATGGCGTCGGGAGGCGGCATGGGGCCGGCCTCCATCATCTCTGGCGGCATGCCCATCGGGCCTCCAGGAGGCATGGGCTGCTGCGGCGGTAACGCGAAGCTCTCCACCGGCGGCACCGGCGGTTCCGGCTGCAGCATCGGCGGGCCATTGAGCATAACTGCCGTCTCGACCTCGACCTTGCGGGCGTCCGCGAGCTTCTTGCGCGTGTCGGCGTGCTTGTTCTCGAGTTCGGTGCGCACCATGGGATCGGCGAGCGGATCGGGCGGCGGCGGCGTGTCCTCGTCGGGCTCCAGCATGCCCTGCTGCTGCGCGATGCGCTTCAGGCGGGTCGCGATCACGTCGGCGTCGGGGAAATCCAGCGCCTTGGCGATCAGGTCGGCCAGCACAGGCCCGGCCATCGGGATCGCCTTCATGAACTCCAGCATGGCGTCCGCCGTCTCGGCCCGCTTGGTGGCGTAGCCGCGGCCGATGGTGACGCGGATGTCGAACCGCGCCGACGACAGGTCGTTGATGATGATCGGCGTCCCGTTGACCGCCATCACCTGATGATTGATGCGCACGGGCTCTTCCTGGCCGTCGTCGCCCATCAAGCGAATGACGCGCTCGTTGTCGTACACCTTGGGGATCAGATCCACGAGGATGCGGCCGGCGTATTCGAGCGAGCGCTGCAGGTTGTCGACGAAATGATAGTTCGCCACGTCGCTCTCGGCCTGACGGCTGCGGATTGCGATGCCAGCCGTCTCGTTGCTGCGGTTGCCGAGCGCGGCGTCATAGATGCCCGTCGTCCCCTTCATGTCGTCGCTGGCGACCTGGGCCTCTTGCACCAGTGCTGCGGGCATCTCGGGCGGATGCTCACGCTTCGGCGGGCCTGGCGCTTGCTCGTCAGGATCATAGAGCATGTACGGCCGGTTCGCGGTGTGCGCCGTGTCCCACATCGCTTTGTAGGGGCCGATCTGCGTCGGCGTCGCCATGTACGGCGCCTTGGGCGCCAGCGCGATGGCCTCGGCGGTCGCCGTGCGATAGTAATTGTAGAGCTGCTGCGGATCGCGGGCGAACCGGATGGCGCCGTAGCGATAGCGCTTGTCTTCCAGCGGGAACTCGCCGCCGATCACCGGCACGATGGGAATATACCGGCCGGGCCAGTCGAACGGGCCTTCGAGCACCTCCGAGCCGCTGACGATGCTCATCTCGATCTTGTAGGACTGCACCTCGCGGGTGCGCTCGATTGGCGGCAGATAAGCCAGCGTCGACTTGTCGAACTCGGTGATGTCGATCGTGTCGTATTCGGTCTGGCTGATGCGGACGAGCGCGATGGTGCGCTTGACCGGCTTCTTGCACCAGTATTCGGCAATGCGAACGCTGTCCTGCGTCGACCAGAACAGCGGCGATGACCCGGCCTCGGTCGGCGCGTCGATCCCGACCTCCGCAGCCTTGGGATAGCGCGCCTTGAACGCAGAGCGCGGGATCATCTCTGTGACCGCGATCCACATCGCATCCGAGCGGTCAGGCTCTATGGCGCCCGGATCGCAGTAGACCGACAACGGGTTGGGGATCAGCTTAAGCCGCAGCTCCTGGTCGAACACGTCGTCATCGACGTACTGCGATCCGACCCGAAACCAGCCGATGCCGCATCCTGCCTGATGCTCGGCCGCCGACGAAAACACATGCTTGGCGCTGCTGCGATACTGTATCTGGCGGATCAGCCCGTCATAGACCTTGGCCAACCCTGAATCGTCCTCCTCTTCCGGCACGACCTTGATGGCAAGATCGGCCTGTCGGATGTCGTTGGTGATCTGGCGAACGAACTGCGGCAGCCGGTTGATGGTGAGCATCGGCCGGTTCTGCGCGTCGCGCTGACGGCGGATGTTGTCAGGCCACTGGTTGCCGGCCAGGAACGCGAGGTCGGTTGCCGCCTCGCGGCGGTTGTCCTGGTCGTGATCCCAAGAATTCTGGATCGCCTCGCGGACGGTCTTGATGAAGCCGCGGTCGTCCCGCTTCTTCGGCTTCGCGGCCGTCTCGCCGTAGGTGGTCTCAGGCACCCAGCCAGCCCCCTGCCTGTCCGTGGCTTACGTCGTCCCAAACCACGCGCTTCTTGGTGATCAGGGACGGGAACAACTGCGTCAGAGCCCACACGAGCGCATCGACACGGTCGCCCGTGGTTTCCGCCTCGATCCCGAACGGCGTGAACAGAACCATTTGATCTTCGAGGCCCGCGAGTGAGCCGACGTGACGGATGCGGCTCTGCTCATAGAGCGCCGACACCGGCTCTGCTCTTGTCACCTTGCCGCGCGAGGCATGCACCTCGATCACCGGCACGGTCGAGCGCACCGATTTGATCGTCTGCTTGACCATGTCGCCGCCCTGGTTCGTCTCCACGACGATGGCGTCGGCCTGGTTGAGGTCATATCCGGCAAGAGCACGCCGGGCCCATCCATTCGGTGACAGCCGGCAGGACAGGTCCTCGATGACATAGCCGAGACCGTCGACACCGAGGCCGGCGACGATGATGCCTGTCTCCGCCGTGTCATCCGTGACGGCTGTGTCCTTGCTCTTGGCTGCTGGATCGATCGCCACGACGACGCGCTGCATGTCAGGAAGCTTGGCGCCGGCCTTCAATCGCGCTTTGTCCAGGATATCGCGCGTCCACAGCGCGCCCGGCACATCGTCGAGGACCTCGGCGTTCAGTTCCTGCCGGCCGAGGCGCGTGCCTTCGTAGCGCTTCTTGATCTGCTCGAGGAACGAGCCGGCAAGATTGTTTCGGTTGTCATAGGTGCTGCCGCGCGTCGTGACCGTCTTCGGGTCATTCATGATCTGCTTCAGCAGCGGGATAGGACGCGGCGTCGTCGTCACCAACTGCCGCGGATTGTCGCCTAGGCGCATGCCGAACTGCAGCATGTCCCACGTTTCCTGGGCATAGCGCCACTTCGCCAACTCGTCGCACCACGCCAGATCATGTTGCGGGCCGCGCAACTGATCGGGCTCTGTCGCATTGAACAACGTGGCTGATGCTCCATTAGGCCAGGTCAGGCGCCGCTTGGACGGCTCATAGACCGGGCGGAAGTCCTTCGGGTGTACGGCAAGTATCCCGCTGTCACCCTCAACAATCACGTTTCGACAGTCGGCAGCCGTCTCTGCGATCAGCGCGATGCGCGACGCACGACCGGCAGAGAGCGGCGTTGATCCGCAAATCTGACTGCGCACCCACTCAGAGCCGGCGCGCGTCTTGCCAAACCCTCGTCCGGCGAGAATGAGCCACGTGACCCAATCGCCATCAGGCGCTTGCTGAGCTGGTCGACCCCAGAACTTCCAGTCATGCAGGAGATGCTGGGCTTGCGCCTCAGTCAGCCCCTTCAGGACTTCCGCTCTCGCTGCTGCGCTCAGAGAGGCGAGCGATTCGGCGAGCGATTTCGTCTGTAGCATTGACCTCTATGGGCTTGCCGTCAGGGCCGGAGACTTCCTCGCGGCGCGTGTCGGTCCACTGATCGCGACGGCGGTTTTTTAGCCAGAAAATGACAGCGGTCGTGTCGGGCGGGACATGCTCGCGGGTGTCTGCCCGGATGATCTCGCCTTGATGCTGAAAGATCTTCTCCGAGTCGAAGGTGTAACCCATCGCCCTGAGATAGAGGCTGCGCTCGACACGGTCGTCAGCGACGTCCTTGCCCACTTTTAGGGCATTGCAAAACTCGTCGTGGCGGCCGGCCCATCGCCATATTGTGCAGACGTTGACCTTGAAGAAGTCCGCCAAGTCTGCGTCAGTCGCGCCCAGCCTACACAGCTTCTCAGCCTGCTGCGCATACTCGCCACGGTAGGCTGTTGGGCGACCGCCAGCCATCACGCCGCCTTGAGTTGCGGGAGCAGGTGCGCGTTCTTCTCTGCCCAATCCCGCAGGACAGTGTCCTTGATCACGTAGGTGTTGGAGCCGGCGGGAACTGTCGTCATCCCTACAGGCGTGAGAGACGTGGACGCAGGACGAGAGGGAGCGTCAGCCTTCCAGTCGCGATAACCGAGGAAGTTGCACACGGCCGGAGCGAACGTGATGACGACACCGATCAGGAACGACACCAGGATGCCGGCCCAAGTGATCGCGGCCTCGCTGGGGTGCAGGGACCACGTCATCAACTGCGCCGTCATCAACTGCTGGTCGAAGGCGATGCTGTCGCCCTTCTTCGTGGAGCCCGAGGCCTTGCGGGCGTCTGCTAGCTGCTTTCGGACCGTCTTGATTTCCTCGGTCACGGCGAGGCGATCCGCAGCAATGGCCTGCTCGGCAACAAGGGAAGCGTGCTGGCTCTTGAGGGCGAGGCAGCGCGATTTGCATCCGCCACGCGAGGCTTCGACCTCTACGGACTTCGCGGCCGTCTCGATGCGGGCTTCATAGGCGGCCGGCGGGTCGTAGCTCTTCTGCCAGTCGTGCTTGGCCTCGAGGCTCTTGAGCGTGCGCTCGAGGTCGGCGACGCCAGAGCGGGTGTCGACATAGCGCACGTCCTGCATCTTGGCCTGTTGGATGTCGCCGGAGCGATGGCCGACGCCAAAGGCGATATGGGCGTACAGCTCTGTCCCGGCTCCGATGGCGAGGAAAATGGCCAAGCCCTTGGCAAACCTCGTATGGCCGCTGATCCATGCGGCTTCAACGAAGTTGAACAGTATCGCGACCATGAAGCTGATGCCGGCGAGGCCGGTGGCCAGCAGGATGGAGCCGAAGCCGCCGTCACCACCCAGCTTCCAGCCGACGTATCCGGTCATGAGCATGGCGACAACGGTGAACAAGTTACCGAGCCACTTGATGCGGGTCTGAAGTTCGGAGAGGCCGGAACCGTGCATGATGTCCCCCTTAGTCGCGAGAGCTGAGATAGAGAGCGGCGCCACCTGCAATGCAAATGGCGAGGGCGGAGAACAGAGAAAGCCAGTCGAGAAGAGCGATCACTTCGCCAGGGCGCACGCGATGGCAGCGGCGCACAACTCCATGACGCTGAAACGAATCGAGACGAAGCCGGACATCTTCAGCACGGCAGCAACAGCGAGGGCCATCGAGGCGACACGTAGCGCGAGCCCGACGGGGCCGGTGATCTGGTTGAGGTTCACGAGTGAATGAGGCCGGAGGTCACGGTAAATACGGATACGGCTGGCTCTTCGGTCGTCATCGCGACGCCGGTCACGAACTCGTAGTATTTCTGGGCGCGCTCGACCGTTTCGCCCCAGGCTTCATGATGCCCGTGATGGACGTTCGCCAATCGCAGGCACTCCATGCGAAGCTCTCTGTCGTTGTCGCGCTTAGCCATCGTCGGCACGCCATTGGCGGGATCGGCCATCATCTATCCTCGTGTGAATGTGCGAAAGGCCCCACCCGAAGGTGAGGCCTAGTGTGCGCAGCCTATCGTTACAGGCGCGTCGGAGCGGGAATGTCAGCGTGCGTTTAACGAGGGCGCATTTCTCCCCTCGCGCTCGATGCAATTCTTCGAGCCGGGGGCGTCGTACTACTGCGTCGACAGCGGGTCTCTACGCCCCCGCGCGTTACGCCTCGTCCACTTTTAGCCATTAATTGATTTGGCCGACGTGCGTCAAGGCTTCCTGCTGCTGTTCCACTTCATGAGGCCGAGTGTAAATGCCTCAAACTCCGCCTCCGTCATCAGCGTGCGGCGCGTTGGGTCGGTCTGTGACCTCTGCCACCCGTCCGCACGGCTCGAGGAAATCTCGATCCCGCCGAGCGCCATGATCTCTACCGTCTCGTGTCGAGACAACTGCAGGGGAATGCGAATACGCTTATACCAGCGATTGTAACGGTCATCCATGGGCTAGGCCTCCATGCCGTGCGGTCATTTCCACCTCGCGGGCCACGACGCGCGCGGCGTGTTATTCGCGGGACACTCGTTTCCGCCATTTCCACTTGTCGGGCCACGACGAGCGCGGCGTAGCGTTCAATAACTCGAGGATCACGGTCACAAACGGGGGCACGGACCGCGTGCCGTTGACCCATCGTGACACGGTTTCCTCGGCGACGCCGATAATGTCTGCGAGCCGGCGCTGACTGCCAGCGGCTCGGATCAAATCGGCCAGGTCATCGTTGATCTGGGGCATGGCCTAGTTGGTAGTGCATTTTCGACCATTGCGCAAGTTATTATCGCCGTTCGTCATTTTTTTCTGCGAATGGTGCTTGACGTTTGGTCAAGTCGTCGCTATGTTCAGATCATCAGCAAGCGATGAGCCAACTCGAAAGGATGAGACAATGACGAAATTTGCCACTCCTGTCGTGCTCGCCACATTCCGTCGCAACGCGGGCACCTGGTCTAACGGAACTACCCAGTGGGTCACATCAGATCGGATAATCTCCCGGCATGAAAGCTGGGAGGCCGCCAAAGCTGCGGCAGCCGCGTTTTGGAGCAGCCCCGAGTGTGATCTATTGTTCGTGGCCCTGCCTAAAAATGCAACCGATCGCCTCATCGAAATGCGCCGTCGCGATGAAGCGGGGGACTGGCCGACAGGCCATATGATTGCGGTTTATGCCGACACGATCGAGCCGGACGGCAGCCACCGAAATCCGTCTATCGACCTCGTTGTCTGCGACAAATAGGTCTCGCATCTCAATCGAAGCCGAAGGCGGGGGCCTGGAAACAGGTGGCCCGCCTGAGGCACTGCCGGGCAATGGTGCGCCGGCAAAAAAGCCCGACAGGTGCTGGAACACCGGCCGGGCCGAATGATGAACCCTCTGGAAGGAACATCACATGGAAGCTCATACCACAATACGAAGCTGGCCGTCCATCATCGCCGGCATGGCGTGCGCGTTTGCTACAGGGGCGGTGCTGCTCGAAGACGTCTGGCGGGGCGCGCCGTTCACCACCACGCACGGGCTGTCGATCCTCGCCATCATGGTCACGATCGCAGCCGGGCATTGGGCCTGGACGGATCTGACCTCAAGGCGGGTGATCTCAGGCATAGCCCTGGCATTCCTGTCGCTGGCGGGCACCGCCTACATCGTCGTCGCGTCAGGGGCGCGCAATGCCGAGCATGCCACGGCACGAACCGCCTTAGTCGAGAGCCGCAATGCGGATCGCTCGAGCGCGGCCGCCGACGTCAAGGGGGCGCGGAACTACCACGCTACCGCCAAGGCTGAGGAGGCCAAGGAGTGCGTACGCATCGGTCCCCAGTGTGAGAAGCGCCGGCGGGCCGTGGATGCCGCCTGGGGGCACGTCCTGGCTCAGGAGCACCGTCGCTCGTCCATGGGGCCGGTCGAAGCCGTCAACGGCGGCTATGCCCACGCAGCGAAGGTTCTGGCGTCGCTCACCACATCAACGCCGGAAGCGATCGAGGGCCGGCTGGTCCTGCTGATGCCCTTCATCCTGGTGGTGTTGGCAGAGTTCGGCACGGTGCTGTTCATCGCCCGGGGCCTCGGAACCTACCCGCCGTCCGGCTCCAGTCCGGTCCGGACTGAGGGTCCGATCGTTGGTCCGGACAGTCCGGCAGTCCGGTTGCCCTCGCACTCCGAGACAGTCCGGCAGATCAAAGCCGAACTCGAAGCGCGCCGGACTGAGCGTCCGGACCGTCGGACTGAGAAGGAAGAGGCGCTGATGTGGTTGACCACGCAGCTCGGACTGGGGCGGACCATCCCGTCACAGGACAGCCTCGCAGAAGTCTGGGGCCGCCCGAAGCAAACCGTGTCGGACTGGTTGCGGGAGTGGTCCGAGGCCGGACTGATCCCGACGCCGCGCCGGACTGTCGGACGGTACAAGATGCTGGCGATGGCATAGGATCCGGACTATCGGACTGGCACTCAATGGCCAATGTCCGTTTTTATCTCCACAAACGAGGGAGGAAAAACGGACATCGTGATGCTGGCGATGGCCTGATCGGACTGTCGGACTGACGCAATCGAGCCCCGGACTGTCAGGGTCCGGGGTTTTTCTGTCGACGCCACGGGCGACCCTCAGGACGCTCCACCAACGGATGGTCCGCCGCATAAGCTACCGCCGCCTCCACATCCTCGCGTGTGAGGTAGTCATAGTCCGCCAGAATGCCATCCATGGTGTCCCCGCCCGCTATTCGTCCTGCAAGGCTGTAGACCGTGATGCGCGTGCCCGTGATGCATGGGGTGCCGCCCATGATGTGCTTGTCGATTTTAATCCGGCTCATGCTGCCTCCACCTGATCCGGCCTGCGGTCGTACAAATGCGCTTTGCCGAGCAAAACGCTCTCCAGCCGCAAAAGCCCGCCCTTGATCTCCACCACGCGCGCCGGCACTGACGCATCGTACTGGCCGACACGGGCGCGGACCATATCGCCTTTACGATAGCCTCTGCCGCCGGACGGTCGGACTGTCATGGCCGCGACCGCTTCAAGGGCGTCGATGTCGGACTGGGGGATGCGGGCCAGCAGTCCGCCGGGATGACGCAGCGCGCTGATGAGGATAGCCTCGTTGCGGCGAGTCCGGATCAGTCCGAGCGCCGGACCCGGCCAGGGAGCGTTGTCCTTCCACATCGCAAATACGTAGCCGGACAACAGGGGCCGCGACGCCTGCCGAATGATAGGCCGGCCAAGCTTTCCGCGGCCACGGACGTTGTAGTATTCCATCGGCACGGATGTCTCGGCATGGAGCTTTTGCAGCCCCCGTGCCGCGTCGCGCTCGTAGCCGGACAGGCACTGGAAGGCGAGCCAGGTCATGCTTTTTTCCTTTTCGGCCAGCGTGACCAGTAGCGGTCCCATTCACGACGGTAGTCAGCCTGGCGGGTCTTGTTGCCGAGCTTCTTGAGGGTGTCCTCGATCCGCTGGCGGGTGCGCTCGGACGGGCCCACGTTGACGATGCGGACGCGGAAGGTCGTCATGACGCGAGTTTCTCGTCGCGCAGTTGATCCAGGGTCAGGCTCAGCAACTTCTTGTCCGACACGTATGCCTGCCTCTTGCGATCCCACACGCCCCAGCCCGGCCCCTGTCCATAGGCCCTCGGCACATAGCGGTCGGTTTGTAGAGCAGAGTTCTCCCGCTGCCCCACCACGGTTGCCTTGTTCCACATGACCTCCAGACGTTGGCGGAGCTTCCGGCCCGTCATCTCCCCCTCCTGTATCCGTCGAGAAAGGCGTGCGACACCGACCGCCAGAAGCGCCCGAGGCGGTAGCGAACAGAGAGAGCGACAGGGCGATCCCTCACGGCCTCTTGCTGCAACACGATGCGGGTGACCTCATGCGATTCCGGACGGCGCCAGCCGAGCGTCGTCGGAACGAAAACCTCCCCGTCGATGATGCGGTAGGGGATCATGGCATCTATCTCCCCCTCTCACTCTGACGGGATGGCGACGGCGCGGGCGGCCGACGGGTGAATGAACATTACGTCGCGAGACGGTGGAGATGGGGGATGCTGCATCAGTTGATCCAGTGGCACCCCAAGCACTGCCGCCAATCGCACCGCTTCATGGAGCAGCACTCTCTGGCGACCCAGTTCGATGTTGGCGATCGATGATCGAGTGAGAGACATGCGGTTTGCCAGATCGTGCTGCGTCCAGCGCAGTCGTTTTCTGAGGAAGCGGCAATGCTCGCCCATTGCTGCGTAAACTGGCTCTACTATCACCCGTCCCTCCCCTTAGAGAGGGCGGCGCGGGCGCTATTCATCGCCCCACGGGCGGTTACCTTGCATCGTTGCCCCTTCCGCCCGCAGCGATGCCACCTATAAACGTATGGAAAACCGTCCATCTATCTCCCCCTCTCACTCTGACGGGAGGACGGGACGGACGCCTCGAACAGCAGCTTTCCCTGTCTGGGATGCCGATCAACGCGGGGCCGAGACGGGCAGGACCATGAGCGCCCCCTGACTTCGCCGATCTGTCGCCAGCCAGCAGCTGCTAGGGACACGCCTCCTTCCGTGTCGAGAATGTACGTGCCGATCCGGCGATACCCGAGAGCGAACGCCGCACGAGCACACGCGCCGTAGAGGAACGAACAGGCGTTGCGAGTGCCGTCTGTTGCCAACCGCGTGACTTCCAGCGTCACGCCGTCGTCCCGCATGCGAGCTACCGGCCTGCCGACGATGGCAACACCGACGATCACGTCCGCAAGCACGGCGCCGATCGAGAATTTGTGCCCGACAACTTCGCCGTGATGGCGATGGTGCTGGCGCACGAAAGCGTTGGCCTCGCTCAATTCGAGTGGGCACGCGGCCATCTTCATTCTCCGTCCCTCCCCTTAGAGAGGGCGCGCTCGGCCAGGGCATCCAAAGTCGGATGGCGCAGGCTCCAATCGTCAATTCGCTTCGGATCTCGCGGCCAGAAAATCAGCCGCAGATGTGTCGGCCCGGCCGGCTCAATTTCGACCCGCACGCAATGGCGATGAGCCGCCAATACGAGCGACGATTGTCGGGGGTAAGGTGGTAGTGATCTATTCATTCCCCCCTTCTAGATCACAATCTCGTTGTCTATCACAAGGGGCATCAAAGGCAATGCAAACCCGCTCCGTGGAGTGGAAACAGATGGAGAAGTAGTGGAGGCAGAAGGCTTGGAGGGTAGAGGGATAGCGGTAATGACATGCTCGGGTGAAGGCGAAGGTGAATGTGAAGATGGTGAAGGGCTTGAAGGTTCCGGCAATGGTGGCAAAGGCAGAATGGCATCGGTTGGCTAAGGTGTAGGTGATGGTGGAGGTAAAGGTGAAGGTGAAGATGGAGGTTCCGATGAAGGTGATGGTGATAGGTTAGGTAAGGAAGGTGATGACGGAGGTGTTGATGAAGGCACTGGGGATAATGAAGGTGGTGATGATGGAGGTGGTGACGAAGGTAATAGAGATAATGGAGATGGAGAGGGAGACAGAGAGGGTGAAGAAGAAGGTGGTGGCGATGGAGAAGGCGGAGAGGAAAGTGACAATGATGGAGTAGAGGAGGAGGAGGGTCATGGGCCCCACCATCGTCATATCGACATAACGCATCGAGCGACATTAGGAGTAGAAGCGATGGTGATAATGGGCGTAGAGGAAGTGGAGGTAGTGGGAACAATGGGAGGATAAGGAGTGGAAGTAGTAGGAGTAACAGGAGTAGAAGTGGTAGTAAAAGAAGTAGGAGAGGTAGAGGAAGTGGGAGCAGTGGGAGCTATAGGAGTAGAGGAGGGAAAGGATGGAGCCTGAGCATAGGCTTGAGTTTGTGGAGTTTGTAGAGATGGAGTAGGGGGTGATGAAGATGGTGGGGTGGATAGAGATGGAGATGGCAATGGGGTAGGCGATGGCCTAGGTGAGGGTACGGGTGATGGAGTAGGTGATGGGATAGGCAATGGGGTAGGTAATGGAGTAGGTGCTACACTAGATAAAAAATCATAGGGGTGCCCCTGGTCTTGTAGTGACGGAGACGGCTACCTAGGCAATGCTTCTTGCTGTCACTGCTTACTACGAAGATGTAGAATGACCTTGTGAATGGTCAACCAATCGATCCTCTTCTTGTCTTCCAAGTCATAAATATAATCCCAGAACTCGGGACAATCTTTGACCAAATGCCCCTGCTGATGATGATATTCACAAAATTGAAGCATATTCGTGACCGCGAGTCAGCAAGGCACAACTGGAGGGAGCTGCAACGTGTGGGTGATCATCAAAGCCCTAAAAATACCTGTGAAAGACTCTAGCAACAAAGGATGAGGAGCTCGCTTTTGGCAAGGAGGATGTCGAGGGGTATGGGATGGAGGAGAGGGAAGTGGAGATTGCATAGGCAATGGCGCGTGGCGGCTAGTAGAGGGATTAGGTGGAGGTGCATGAGGACCAGGATCGATAGGTATGTAGTGGACGACATCCACTTGCTCGGGGTGTGGTGTTCATTTGACAGGAGGTGGAGATGGACATGGGTATGGGGCAGCGGAAGCCTGACTCACGAGAGGTTGATATGTGGATGGCGAACTTTTAGAGGGTCGATATGCGGGAGTGTATGGGTGTGTGGGGGCGAAAGGTTGACTCATGGAGGGTTGATATATGGCAGAAAGCTAGCTTGTGAAAGGCGAGTAGGTAGCATGAGGCTGACTCATGGAGGGTGCATAAGGGGTGTATGGCGAGGTGTATGTGGAAGGTGAAGGAGACTAGGGGTCGAGGGAACCTTGTATTTGTTGATGAATGAAGCATGCTCGGCTATAAAGTTGTTACCCGGAGGTGATATCATTGAGGGCTAGGGCAAAGTAGTACTCAGGCATTACATAGGAAACGAGCATCTTAATTTGCTCTTGCTCCAGAATGTGCCCCGTGACTCGTGTGGCCAGGTGACACCAACAGTCGGCAAAAGTGGAAAACTCCTCGTCGGACTTCATCCTCTCATCGGCCCGATCCACCACAGAGTACTTGGGCCCAAACTGGTCTTGATACTACTGAATGAACTTGTCTTGGACAGCTTGAAATATCACAACCTGATCATGCGGCAAGGAAAAGAACCAATCCCGAGCTGGGCCCTCTAATGATAGACCGAATAGATAAGCCATCAAGCATTGGTCATGTTGAAATTGGGTCGACTCATAAACCAGCTCCTTCAAGTGCACAAATGGGGTTAATCTTGTGTTGCAATTCATCAAGCTGGCATTGGACTTGAGCAATCATCTATGACGTAGGGAGAGATCGGGAATAATACGGGCCAGCTTGAGCAATGGGTTGTAAACTTGGACTAGGAACATGGTAGTGGGCTGGATAAGAGGATCCAGGTTGAGAAGAGGAAATGCCTATTCTAGGAGTAGAAGGATATGTGAGCCTGGAAGAAACATTAACATGGGGACCCATAGGACCGGCAACATAAGGAGAAGAAGAATGAGGCCCATTAAAAGAAAAAGGCTCATTAAGAGAAGAATGCCCATTAATGGAAGAGGGCCCATTAAGAGAAGAAGGCTCATTAAGGTGATTTGTAATCAATTTTTGGGCCTAGGCCGAGTCCATTTGGTGAACAAGACAAGAAAGATGGGCCATGAGATTGGCTTGTTCTTCAGATGGATCAAGGGGGCCACAGGAAGAAGGGCCCACGTGGGAAGAAGATTCCACACAGGAATAGGAAGAAGGAAAATGGTACATGGGATTGAAACAATGCTCCATGAGAGGAAATGGAGACTTTTTATAGGAATATCAAGGGAAATATAGCTAGGGAAGCAAGGGCGTGAAGGGCTGAAGAAAGGAGGGGGCTGACCCATTAGGATAGGACAAAATGTGAAAGTGACCTAGGATAATGGAACCAGATAGTGGACACAACAAGTGGGCTAACCTAAATGGGCCTATTAACAAAAGCCTGTATGGATGAGGAGGGAATGTAGCACAAACATCACAAATGCGCTTGGACAAGCCTAATCAACACAAACAAGATGATGTGAGAGTTTTCACTCAAGTCAAACAAGTTAATATGATCGAAAAAAGTTTAGAGATTTTAGTGGACCTTTTAATATTTTTAATTGAGAATAATTCCCTCAACAAATAGGAATCCTAAATGGAAGAGGTCTAAACTTTGGGTTGACTAAGGTTAACTCTCTCACATATATGCAAAATGCAAGCCTAAGGGTGGAAAGGTACAACTGGCTCAGCATCCGTGTGGGAATCCATGACTCGTGGAGGCATACGGAGGTCTCGAATAAGATCACCCAGTCGACTCCAAGGAATATGGAGGTGAGAGGGTCACTTATCAAGGTAGGAATGCAACTATAGTATGCAATGCGTGACGCTATGTGCACCGGAGTGCATGCAGAATTCTAGCATAAAATTGCAAAATCAATGCAACATTAAATTATGAAAACACAATGATATGGATGCAAATGATATATGAAAATGAAGATAATATAAAGGAGAGTAAGGTAAGAGCAAAAAATGCACAATCAGACCTCGGAAGCCAAGTCAAATCATCAATGCAAAACATACCTGATAATTTATCCCGGGTCTACCTTCAAATTTCTTGCACAAAACTCGAAAATCAAGGTGATATCAAATTATGAAAATGCAACAGAATGAATGCAAATGATATGAGGACATGAAGATAATATGAAAGACTACAGGATAAGACCATAAAAGACACAATCAGTCCTCGAGAGGCAAATTAAATCACGAATGAAGATCACTCCTGAGCATTTGTGTGCAGACTTTTTGCATAAAATGTGAAAATCAAGACATGATTAAATTATGAAAACATGACACAATTGATACAAATAAAATGGGAATGTGAAGACAAGATAACGGACTACAGGATGGGATCAAAAAATGGCACAATCAGACCCCAAAAATTAGGTTAAACAACCAACAAATGACGTACCTGTGGGCCTATGCGCAGATTCTGCCAGAACAGAAGGTCTCCTGGAGACCGCCTTCTGATCTCAGAACCTGAAAACCTCGAAAACCAATGGAAAACACAAGGAAAGGCTATCTAAAGAGGAACATGCATACACCCAAGTTGCAGGAGAGGAAGAACAACATGATGGGCACTGTGTTGTCCCACCGTGATCACCAAAAAATCAGGTTGTAGATGTTTATATCCAACCCGCCCCGAACTAACAAATAGTATGCATAAGCATGAACATGAAAGGACTAAGGGGTGATGAGAATATGAAAGAACCGTGATCGCCACCAAGGCTAACGATGCACAAAAAGAACTAAGAAAAGATAGTAACATGCACTGCGGTGTAGACTATCCCAAGGGAACTGACTAGTGACTGAGTACATCGATTAGTTTGATGAGTACCATATGGGGTGTGGTGTTATTGAGGATGATGATGTTACCCTATCTAGGTTTAGAGCAGGTTTGAAGGAAGATATCCAATGTAAGCTTTTCCTATGAGAGGTAAGTGCTCTAGAACAAGCTTATCAAATGGCTCAAAATGTGGAGAGATTTCAACGGCCTGAGTTTCAGAAGGCACTGAATTCTTATAGAGTGGACTCCCGTGAGGCTTCTAGCAGAGAGATTCAAGTGAGTGAGAGACCTAGTCCTACCCAAGGATCACTGGCCCGTGCTCCCACCCTTCCTCCTACCACTGCACTTGTGAAGGCAGGCTAAGGGCAAGGAGTTGTGTAAAGGAGAGTCTTCAGAGAGCAATAACTCTTGCAACCTATGTTTCAGATGCCATGGTTGTGGACATTATGCTGGGTAGTTCCTAGGGCATTTCATATTGGAGAGTTTGTGGCTAAAGATCCCTCTAATGCTGCAGAGGGAGAGGTTTATATGGCGGACCCCATGTTAGCGGATGAGTTCTTGGGTATTGATGGGGTACTAGGATGTTTCCAGGTTGAGTCCTCACATTGTGATCAGGTGGTTGCCCCTTTGGATGACATTAGACTCGGTGTGGTGATGTGCAATTTGACTCAGCCAGTGGAAAGTGATGATTGGCTCTGAATGTCGATCTTTCATACCTTTCTAAAGCTAGGAGGGAAAATGTACAAGGTTATGATAGATAGTGGGAGCGCTGTTAATGCCATATCAACTGATACAATCTCTTACCTAGAGTTGACACCAGTTAATCATCCCAATCCTTATAGATTTGCTTGGGCGGATGCAACTTCCATTCCGATTTAGCAGATGTGTCTTGTTCCCATCCAATTTCACTCCTATCAGGATCAGGTTTGGTGTGATGCTTTCCCCATGGACGTCAGCAGCAGCATCTTAGGTAGGCCAGGGTTGTTTGATCGAGATGTCACCCTCTACGGTCTGTCAAACTCATGTTCCTTCATTCACAACGGCAAGAAGATTACATTACCTCCTTCCCTGCCAGTTGCACATGTCAAAGGTCTTCACACCTGAGTCTTAGGGTTGATTGAGTCAGGGACACACCATGTTAGGGTTCCACATACTAGGGTCTCAGTGCCTGTCACATCAATTGCATTGCATAATGGGGGAGTCTACATGAGGACATTAGCAAACACATTGGAGCAAGCAACGAATCTTATAAACCTTTGGCAGACGTTCATAGCAAGTTCAGGAATTTCACAAGGGTGATTATGTGATGCTGAGAGGCGGTTTCCATCTGAAGCTGTTAAGAAGTTCCACGACTGTGGGGCAGGTCTATTCAAAGTATTAAAATGGGTCGGATCGAATGCATGTGTTGTCAACATACCACCCAACTACGGGATTAACTCAACTTTCAACATTTTAGATTTGGCAGCATATCATGAGCCAAGATTTATTCCCAGTGATCCATTTGAGCCTTCACCACCTCTTGAGAGTGAGCCCATGACGGATTGTCATGCAAGCGTATGTGAACTCCCATTGGAGTTCATGTGCAAACCCTACCCCCGACCCACCTCGACCCCGATCCCCCCTTCCCTGCCCTCCCCGCGTGCGGAAACACAGCAGCAGCAGCGGCAGACAGCATAGCAGCAGCGCCAGCCAGCAGCAGCCGCCCCCGCGCATAGCAGCAGCAGCCGCGCACAGAAGGCAGCAGCAGCGAGACGAGCCCTTTCTTTTGGACTGCCTGGCAGTCCGTTTCAAGCATCAAATCTCCGTGGGGTGGTTCGAAGAGCTTAAATCCACTGACGCTCATGCCTTCAGGTCGGGAGCTGTTGAATTTACAGACTATGTGCTGCGACAGTATGCTCCAATCCTGGTGAATGCCGATGTCTACCATAGTGTATATGCCTCCCGGTACCGGTATCCAATCTCCCAAGGACTGTGCTGCGGGATGATCGAAGTCTTCTACCCGGAATGCAATACTTTCTATACTGCAGAGGGAGAAACTTCGCTGGATCTCTGGAGTCTGTCCTAGCTGAGCGGCTTGCCAATAGATGGAGAGCCGTATGAAGAGGTTTACTTCTCGGACTGGCTGAAGGACCAGACAGACGATGAAGGTAAATACTTCACAGGCTTTGCCTATCGCTATTTGACAAAGGCATACCATGTCCTGTTGCGTTTGACGCTTGATTCACGGGAAGTGTAGAAGCCTGGCGAGAAGAGGCGCATGCGGATGGGCACGTGGCTTCAACATTTCTTTGGTGGGGAGCAGCACTATGAAGACTTCCCTACAGTTGCTCCGACAGCAGTGAAGCAGAAGAAAAGGGTCCGTCGCCACACGACTTTCCCGTCCACCTCAAAGGAAGGGAGACAAGGGGGCTTGAACCCCACAGGAGTTGACGCAGTCATGCATTGTGCTATGTATCTGACTTATTGGCTTTGCTCGTTCGCCCTCCCTCAGGGTGATGAGACTGTTATCAGACTAGAGGCGATTTATCCCGCTTGTCTGATGGCCTGGGGGACGAAATTGTCCCTGTGCCCGGTGGCTTTATGCCTCATTTACAAGATGCTAGGGGATCTGCATGAATCATGCATCCCCAGAAATTCACGGACAGTTGGTTCGATGCACTTCTTCAATGCCTGGGTCTACACTTTGTTTCCTGAGGTAGCTCCCCGGCTGCTTCAGTCTGATCGCCATGTGCTGAGGATGATCGAGTTTGCCAGTACTGAGCCATCTTCAATGGCAGACCAGCTTTTTACTATTAGAGGCAAATTGACCACAATTCCTGCGGACTCCCCTGGAGTTTTACACTTTTGGAGCCTGGCAGCCAGCTCAGGCCCGCTTGTTAATAAGATGCAAAAATGTCGCCTGTTTGAGACAGAGGAGTTCATTCACCCGCTCACTGGCACCAAATGCACTAGGCCCGTTCTGGAGTCAGAGCTGATTGATTGGGCACTGGCCATTCGCCCCACTGTCCTTGTCTTCAGGAAGAGCGGCTTGTTGTGGCTGGAGCCGTACTATCCTCTTCAGTTTGGCCAAAATTTTGGGCACGACCAGCAGATTCCTTCTTCTTCAGCCCGGTTTAATCTTCTGAACAGGCATCCGGCTGGCCAGATGACCACGGAAGAAGCTCGTATATGGTGGGATTATTTCCACCGCCGGGAAGATATGTCCTTCAGGGTGCCGTCCCCTACTCGTTCACCTAGAGTGACTCCAGACTTCATTAAGTGGTGGACTGCACGGATGGGCTTCTATCGGACTTCCCACAAAGATTGCCGGAATGCTGTTGAATGCCGCCTTCTAGACCCTCAGCCAGAGCCGATATTGGACATCGATCTGGCTTACTTGAAGAAGCTAAAAACATGGTCCAACACTAAGGTGATGGCATATCTGGAGGCGCGAAAGGTTGTAAAGCGCTGTTCATCTAAGGCTAACCTGAAGATGCCAGCAAGTTAGAAGGATGACTATGTCAAAAGTGCACACACTGACTCCTGCCTAGAGCCAGGCCTCTAGCTAGTTTTTCCCTCCCGTAGGACACAACGATATAAGCAGGGGCCCACGGTAACTAGATTAAGAACCGTCAATGGGAAACCCCCTCCACCTTTCCCGGGTGGGCCGACACTCCAGGTTGCGGGACTACGACTAGTGGCTCCATCACAAGGAAAGAGAAGGCTACTCTATCGGGGTCTAAACTAATACCATAGCTTTATAAAATAGCTTAAACATGGCGGATATGCACTGCTGAATGCATTAGGAACTAACATACCCTTTTTAGAATGCCAGAGGATATAATGGACCACGCTGGGACCATTACCTGACATAACGGATTAGGACAGAGGCGTTATATGGCACATAACGCACCTCCCTCCATCTGTCAAACTCACCTGAACATCTATGTGAACACAAGCACACAGACATGCGGATCATAATGTACTACCACTGGGGCGTTATGTTCAGTATAACACGCCTCCCACAGCCCGTTATACTTAAGCGAACAATGCAATGCACCAGAAACACAGGGCATGACGCGCTAAGCATGGGGCATTATGCTTAGTATAACGCGCCTCCCATGGCCCGTTATGCCCACCTGATCTTCAATTAGAAATCACAGAAACATAACAAACCAAGTCTGGTGCGTTATGAGGATATAACGCACGGGTCTAAGCCCGTTAAAGTCACCCAAACGTCAAGAATCACAGAAAATCCACAGTTTTAATACATAATATAACGCACCAGATTTGGGGCGTTATATAACTATAACGGATCTACCCTATACCGCTATGCTAACTGCCTTATTGGGTCAACGGTCAAATGACCGGTCAATGGTCAAATGGCGGACCTGGAGGAGTCCATCAAAGGACACATAACGCACCTCTTTAGATGCGTTAAAGGACTATAACGCACCGATCATGGCGCATTATGTCGACTGGGTTACGGGTTGGACGAGTTCGATACTGAACTCCCTCCTGGTCGACCGAAATCGACGGGGGACGCGCGAAAACAAACTAACCTGCTCAAGCATGCATCCATACATCTATTTACATTAACAAAAACGTAAAGACGATGTCCATGAATGTAATTTTATAATTTAATGACTAAATTATGCTAACATGGAACAATGTATAGAAAATGATGCAACTGGAGTCGGACCACGGCGCATGTGGTACTGGCGGGTTCCTAGCGAGGAAGAGAGTCCATCCCCCTACCTTTGACACGACGAGGAAGCCGATCCGATGCCGAATGGAAGACGAGGGCCACGGCGACCACCCGACTTCACGCGCCTCCACGCTCCATGAATCGAGGGAAGAAGGACGTCCATGTGATCCTCGCGACACGACCTTCCCAACGGCACCTCCCGCGCCTCGATCAGCGATCGTCTGGACCAAAATCGAGCGAGGAGAAGAAAAATCCCAAAACTAGGACTAAAATATCCCAAGTAGGGTTTTGCATGGAAAATGGTAAAAACGTCCGCCATCGGCGATGCATGCGACGTCAAAACGCTCCTGGCAAGACGAGAAACTCATTCCCCTACCTCGATCGCGACAAAACTCGTAAAACGGTGCAGATCAGACAAAGGGGCGTCGCGACTCCTCTCGGCCTGTCTCGTCTCCATGCTCCCCGAACCGCAAAATAGAGGGTACCACCTTGACCTACGCGTCGAGCCCGTCCCAACGGTACCTCCCATGCCTCGATCGGGTCTCGTTTGGACCGAAACCGAGAGAGATTGGGAGAGATTATAAAATAAAGTTGGAGTTTTGAAAAATTACTTGTGCAATTACTTTCTGTGATTATCTTGCGCTCTGATTTTCTTGCTTGCGAGAGGCTTACCATGCTAGCTGTTCACATTCTCGATATTCCTTCCGCTGTATTAAAAGCTTCGGCATGACAACTAATGCCCATTTGTCTACCATACAAAGCTAGTTTTCACCCTTATCAGCCTTGAGCCGTCACCTTTGCTACCTTTGTCTCCATTGATCTCAGCTTGTCTGCATTAAGTATCCCAACTTCACTGCGTTGACGCACAAGGATGCTACATCAATGTAACTACATTGGAGTTGTTCACTTCAGCCTCATTTTCCATTTATCAGCTTCCTTGAAGTTGGCCATTAGCTACGTTAACACCATTAGAGCACTGCGTCAACGCTGCTTCTACACTCTTCTTGTTGCAGCATCTACTTAACCTCATCACTTTTGAAGGCCATTTGAACTAAAGATTAAATTCCTCCTCTGATCTCAAGAAGAAGTTAATCAAAGTCATTAATACTTAATGAAGCTCCAGATTTGAATTGATTGCGTTAAAAAACACATGCACGGTTAATTCCATTGAAGATGCTTGATCTTTCTTCATGTTTCACTACTATCGGCCATTTGTCATCGTTAACAGGCTATTTTTCAACTTTAATATTGATCTATTTGTCACCCTTAAATCATAGCCATTGCTCCATTTTCACCTTTGCAAGCTTCATAGAGTCTACGTCAATGCTAAGGCCTTATGGCGTCAACATAGCTTCATAACTTTCCATGTATCTAGCATTGCAACCCATTTTACACCCTTAAAGAACTATTTGTCAGCTGTATGGCCTATTTTTCACTACTAACCATCTATTTGTCACCCTTATTTTGCATTTAGCCATCGCCTTAGCTCCTTGGCTTGTGAAAGAGTTCTACGTTGACTCCGTGAGCTTTTGGCATCGACGTTATCAATATAATTTCTTCTTCTTTGGCCATACTTCGACATGCAGAGCTATTTGTCACCAATGGGGACCTATTTGTCAGCCTTATCTTCTATTTGTCACCAAAGACCAGCTATTTGTCACCATTATTTAGCTGGAAGCCATCGCCATTGCTCTGCTTTATGTAGTTCATCTTTCTACTAGCTTGCAACATAGGTGCATCAACTCCATGGACAAATGGAGTCGACTCCATTTGATAGCCAACAATGTTTTACACTAACAATCCATCGCAAAAGTTAATTTTCACCCTTAGGTACCTATTTTTTACCCTTAGCTGACATTTTACAGCCGTGTGGATTATTTGTTACCATTTTCAGCTTCAGCTTGTGAGTGATACTTACGTCGACTCTAAGAGTTGTTGCGTCTACTCCTCTTCATGGCGAAGGCTTCATTTCCATTGCTTTTGTCACCCTTAAGGGTGTATTTTTCACCCTTATCCACTATTCTTCACTCTTGCTGGTTCCAATGTACCTACGTCGACTCCACGGCCTTAGGGGTTCGACGCGGCTTCTTCAATTTTCAAGCTTTCTGAGCTGCCAGCCATTTTTCACACTAACTAGCCATTTTACACCGATACGGGTCTATTTGTCACCGATACGACTCTATTTGTCACCGATGCAGCTCCATTTGACACCGATACGATTCTATTTTTCATCCTTGACATGGCTGTGCTAACTAGCTTGGCGGAGTCGACTCAAAAGACCTTTGGAGTCAACTCGGCTTCTTGATTTTCATGCAACTGACTTGGTTTTATGCATCTCAGAGGCGCTTCATGAGGTTGTGGAGGGTCAACCTTGTACTCTCCCAACTCTATTTCTTCTTTCTTCACCATGCCCTGAATGATGTCTTTAAACACATAGCAATCCTCGATCGGATGTCCCAGCATCTGATGATAAGGGCAGAATCTCAGACTATCCTTTCTTTTTTGGTCCTTCGGCCTTTTTGGCTCAGGCAAGGTGACCTTATTATACTGGGTAACCCAATCAAATAGAACCTTGGTCTTCTCCTTTGGAAAAGAATAGGCCTTCTTTATTTTGTCCCTTAGTGAGGGACCTTCCTTCTTCTCTTCCGCCTTGGCGGGCTGAGGCGCAGCTGCCTTCTTGCCTTTATCTCTTTGTTGTTCAAATGCCCTGTTGTCAAGGGTGTTTGCTTCTTTAGGCACTTGGTGCTGCTCTACTGCCTTCACCTTCTGTGCAGTGGCAACAGTTGATGTAGGGAGAGGTCTCACCAGGAAGGCTTCTACTTTGGCCACCACATTGTTTAAGCGGTCAAACGACCATATCTCCATACCAATCATCTTTTCCAGTACCTCCCTCCTAAGGTTCTGTTTACAAATCTACACAGTGTCCTCCTGATGCGGGGGCCACTTGCACCTCATTCCAAGGTTTCTCCATCTCTTAATGTATTCCAGGGCTATTTCATCTGCCCTTTGTCTTGTTGAGTAGAGCTCAGCCACTGTGACCTCCCTCTCGGTGACGTGAAATCTTTCTCTAAATTTCTTCTGCATATTCGGTCAGTCATTGATCGACCCGGTCGGGAGGTTGGAATACCATTCAAATGCAAGCCCCATCAACGAGGACCCGAAGAACTTCAGCAAGTATGATTCATCTGTGGCTAGGTCGCCCATGACGGTCATGTAGTATGCAACATGTTCCTTCGGGGATCCCTTCCCGTTGAGCTTATCGAACTTGGGCGGCATCCTGATCCCTAGAGGGAGCCGCTTGGCTGCATGGTGTGGTGGGTATGGCACCCGATAGGCGTCAAATGCGACATAGTCGCCTCCACTTCACTCGGCGAGCTTCAGCTCAATCATCCTTTCCACCATCATCTTGTTGACAGTGGTCAGATCGGCCGGCTCCGGGTAGAAGTGTGACGGCTATAGGTAAGGAGTGACCAAAGTGGTCGCCTACGGAGGAGGCCGCACCAATGGAGGTGGCTGGTGCACTTGTGGGAGAATTGGCGGCATCAACAGCTGAGGTAGACGCTACTGGGTGGTCGCCAGGATGGGTTCTACCGACTGGGGCAGAGTATACAATGGCTAGAAATCGCATGGATTGGTGCCTCCCCACGACGACTCGGCTTGCATTTCAAGCTGCTTGGAGGCCATGGCTTGCTCCATCTTCTCCATCAGCTGCTTCTTCAGGAGTTCTATCTCCTGCTGGTACTTATGGAGCAGCATCAGTACCAATGGATCTGTGGTCACCATGTTGGGGATGGCTTCTGTCATTTCCCCTGAAGCTCCTTCAGACGAGATGTTCAACAACACCTCCTCCTCTTCAGTCGTCACCATGTTTGCAGCAAGGGTGGTGACTTCTTCAGGCAATATTTGCTCTCCTTTTGCCTCTTTCAGCTTTTCTCTTGTGACTTCAGCTCTTCTGGTATTTGGCCCTGGCCTTCTGACTAATTGAGCCAATTCTTGGGGGTGATCAGGCAGACCTCCATATTTATTGGCCACTCCGGCCTAATTGCAGGTGAAAACCCGCATGCACTTCCTTTGTCTGTGAACCTTCCTCCTTGAGATTGAAGTATCAAGCTCGGTGTTTTGTCATCTTGGATGGAGCCTTTTACTAGAGATCTTTTTTCGGTCCCCTCCTCAAATACCTAGATAATGACGAAGTCAGCCGAGCAATTCAAGACATCCATGAAGGTATCTGCGACGCACAACAATGAGGAAGATCGCTCGCCAGGATCTTGCAGTGGCAAGGCTACTGGTGGACCACTCTACAGCGGGACTGCTCAGACTACGTTCAAAAGTGTGACTGATGCCAACGTTTTGACCATCTGGTCCATCAGGCTACCTCAGAGCTCGTCACCCTTACCGAGCCATACCCTTTCACCCGGTGGGAGATCCACATCCTAGGGCCATTCCCTACCGCTCGGGCCCAAAAGAAGTTCGTCATCATTACCATCGACTACTTTACCAAGTGGATCGAAGTCAAAGCCACCACCAAGATCACCGAGTTGGTCATATAGAGTTTTGTTTGGAAGTCAATCATTTGTCATTTTGGTATCCCCCGTGTGATTGTGAGTGACAATGGTCGGCAATTTTATTCTCATTATTTTAAGAACACATGTGCCGACCTACATATTCGCAACCACTTCTCTTTGGTAGCCCATCCCCAGGCCAATGGGCTAGTCAAAAATACCAACAAAATCATATTGAAAGGCATCAAGGCTAGGATCGGCAAAGCCAAGGGTTGTTGGCTCGTGGAATTGCCAAGCGTACTATGGTCACACCGAACCACTCCAAGAATCGCCATCGGTGAGACCCCCTTCCAACTGGTGTACAGCACCGACGTCGTGATTCCGTTGGAGGTCGACAGCCCATCTCACCAAGTTATCAACTTCTCACCTGAGGTGAATGAGTAGAAACTGCTTGAAAACCTCGATATGGCTAGCGAGATCTGAGAGATCGCAAGCATCTGAGCCACGAAATATCAGTGGTTCCTCACTCGATATTACAATGCCAAAGTCCGAGACAGACACTTCCAAGTGGGAGATTTCATCCTAAGAAAAGCCAAAGCCTCTTGACCACAGGAGGCGGGGTGAAAGCTAGCCCATAACTGGGAAGGCCCCTACCGAGTTGTCGAGACACTCGGGAAAGGGGTGTATCGACTATCCACCATGGAAGGAGCACTTATCCCTCGGACGTGGAATGCAACAACATTACGAAAGTTCTATTTCTGAGCTTTCCTCGAAAATGTAAGCGACATAGAGCAATAACATTTCCTTTTCCTCTTATTAATGTTTCTTTGTACATCAGATAGGCCGTAGCCAGTACAACACATATCAAAAATAAAAGAGTACATCCACTAGTATTATGGCACGAGTTCATTACTCGGATGACTCGACTAGCACCCCTAAGCTAAGTCACTGACTCTACCTAGCGTAGAAACTGGCTCTGATAACAAGGTGACTGACCCTATTAGCTCGAGAAGCTCAGAAGAAAGATATCAGAGGAAGAAAAGGAAGGAATGCCCGAGCACTGCTTAAATAAGAGAGGGCCGCCACTGCCAACTCTTTGGAAGGCATTGAGTCAGAAGCCAAACAGAAAGCAAGCACCCGTGAGCAGTGTGACTAGGGCATCCTCCAAAGAGTCAAAGAAAAGAAAAAAGGATGAGAAGTGGGTCAAAGAATAGAAGAGGGAGAAAGATCGCCACCCCCTCGAAGAAATAAGAGAGGTGGTGGGGATGGAAAGAAAGGAGGAGCAATGACGTTGCGCCATCACCCCACCAAGAAAGAGGAAGAAGGAGGAGTGGGTAGAGGTAAGGAAGCATTTTGAAGTAGAATCATGAAGTTTTGGGAGAGATAATTGCTCTTAGACACATTTTCATGGCCCAATGGAGGAAAAATGTTTTATTTCATAAGAAAATGATCAAGTACATTATTAATAAGCCACTTTGGCCCTTAAATTCCTAAGTGCTATTACATATAGTTTCCATTGCTCCTGATCCTCATCAAATCGCTCCTTAGGCCAGTGAAATTTGCTGACCTACCATAATGCCTTTATTATCTTTGTCTCCTCTTCATGACCGCTTGTTCCCAAGTGTCTCCTCTTGATTGGTGGAAGATGGGAAGCTTCTTCTAAGATGTGGTTAGGTAGGCCGAGTTGGGAAAGGTACCAGTGCAAGTTGTAGAGTACGAACTCGGTTGCACCGATTAGTCAGAGCTCCACCCCAGAAGAGTGTCGAGTGCAGAGGTCTTGAGATATGAGAATTCCTGGTGCACATGTGAACATGTTTTGGGCCATCACTTTGAGATGCTCCCGCCACTCCACCCGCTTCTTGAGTTTGGGCACGCGGTTGGTCACCCTCTCGCTTCGCCCCAATATGCCCGTCATGTAGTGGAGGGGGCTCTTGTTGAACATCCTAGAGGCACTTTGGGCCACCTCACAAGGATTGAACTTAAAGTGGAGGTTGACCCAACTAGTAAACAAAAGCATAGACCCATAAAGGGGCCTTCCCCTAGAAGCCGATGTTAGCCCGCCATAGAGGTAGGCTAGGACTGCTGGCCCAATCCTCTTGCCTTCCCAAATTCTCGAGATTGCGCTTAATTGTTCTTGTTCTACAAAATCATCTGCTAAAGGGAAGAGAAGTGCTTCCGCAAGGTAAACCACGAACATCTTCATGACCTCTTCCAAGTCTTCCTTGTCATCTTGGGCTCGCTCCAACACCTTGATGGTCTATGCCACAAGCTTCTTCAAGTTAATTCCTTTCACTGCGCAGATTTTATCTATCATCTTTGACTCGTTATAATGCTCGCCAACACCTCTTGAGCACTTGATTTCCTTGGCATGACCGCCATACTCTCCTCCTCAACTTTTTTTAGTCTCCTTAGACCTAGGAGCATCTCCGCCTCTTCTAGGAGAATGGTGGCCTCGAAGATAGGAAATAGGAAGGTGTTAGTGTGTGGGTGTCATATCTCTATGAGGGCTCCCATGGCGGCCCAATCAAGGTGTACATTGTGATAGTGTTTGGCATGTGTTACAAGGCCTAGGATCTACCATTTGGAGAGGATGGACCTCATGTCTAGGGTGATTTTGGATATTAGAAGAGGGGGCCATGGGATGTTGGAATATCTCCTAGGGCCCGGAATGAGTGGGTAGTCCTGAAAATGAAAAGAAAAAAAAAGAAGGGAAGAGAGGAAGAACACACTTAGAAGTTGAATGAAGTTAAGAGGGAACAAGAAAAATAGGAGGAATTCTTGATAACTTACATGGTTGGCTGCAATTCTTCCACTTATGTGGCCGTTGATCTTCGATATTCTTGGGAATCCAAGCCTTGTTCTCTTCATAGGGCACTGCACTAAGTTCTCCATGTCTAAACCTTGGGATCTCCCTGTTTTGCTAGTTTTCCCCTGTTTTGCCTTGCTTTCTACCTCAAATCCTTGATATTGGACCTCTTTGGAGCCTTTGGCCCTCTTATTTGATGTAATGAGGAGCTTTGGGGGTGCTATTTATAAAGAGTAGACTCCAACTCACCGGAGTAGCTCAAATTCGAGCAGGATTGGGGCTGGAAGATCATCTTCCGAGCGCCTGCAACTGCGGCACGACTCTGAGACCGGCGAGGCACTGGAGCCGGGCGCGTCCTATCGCTATCTGCCCTGTGCCAACTCGAGAGCACCATCATCATATGCACGCCCCCAGGACAACCACATTAAATGGCCCCTGACGGCAAAAGATCCCCCATTCGAGCCACCAACGCTACCCTATTATACTCTACTCTCTGAGCCCAAACTTTGGCTCGAGAGTAGGGGGCAAGTGGAGAGGGGTAAATCCGCGATCCAAAAAGATACGTCGCACGGGACTGCCCAACCAAGTCCAATCCGACCCAACTAGGCCCAATCTGACCCTACTAGGCCGAATCCACTAGATGATAGCCCCACGAACAGGCCCACTTATTTTGAAGCCCAAAAACACTCGGTCTAGACCTTCCTAGGTGGCCTCCTAGCCCGAAAGACCGAGTAACGGTCACTCGGAAGAGCCCAAGCGACGCCCGAGCAAAACTAGTTGATGTTGCCCCCGTCGCTCGGGAAAAGCCTAAACGCCCTCAATGGAGCGTTTGTCCCAGCGAAAGTCTCACTGACGCTCAGAGGCAGGAAGCTCAACAGGATAGGGGAGAGCAAGAGTCCTTTAATGGTGGAGAGCCCTCCTCCAGGATATAACGCCCCCTGGTTCCTTTGACTACCCTACCTCTGGCCAAGAGAATGAGCAACTATATAAACTCAAGAAGACCCTCTGGAAAGTTAAGGTGATCCTGAGTACTCAACACCACACGCACTGGTGGAGAGCGATCTCATGCCCCCTTACTTTTTCTCCTACACCCCTTCCACCTATGCTCTATCAGCTTGCTGACTTACGCATCAGAGGGTTTTCCCCAGGGTTCTAACCCTGGGCTTTTCTGATCTGTTTCCTGCCTTGTAGATCCAACAATCGTGGTGACGACGAAGGCTAATCTAGGATCGTGCTGCTCAGGATCCAGCGCGAGATCACCCCTCTTCAAATACCTTTAAACAATGCAGGGGAGATCATGAGGTCCACCTTCTCTTCTAATCGGTCGACCGATGAAGAGAGTTTTTCTTATGTTGATTACCCTTGCAAAAATAACAAACACTAATAAAAGAAATTGGATTAGAAACCAAAGATGTGTAGCATCAAATTCCAATATAAGATAAACATGAAATCAAGGTCATGAACACACCTTGTTGGTGTTGGCCTTTAAAACTCCTATGCAAAAGGGTTGAAAAATATGATGTGATGATATGCAAATAGGGAGGGTGCAAGTGTTGCATAATTAGAGATCTCAACGTGGTTGAGATGATGAGAAATAAAAGAAAGCGGGAGGACGATGATTCATGCAATGCAAATAATCTAACAAAATAAGAGGTAAGGAGAGAAAAGCTTATTGGTTTTGATCTTTCTCGAAGCGGCTCCAATGTCTTCACGGGAAGAAGACCTCCAAGGGATGTAGCTTTAAGTGCATGGGAGACTCCCTCCTTGAGCCATTGGTCCAGCAGCACTTCCCCTTAGTCAATTGAATCGGCCTAAAACACAAGGGAGAGGGGGGTCCCTATTTATAGAGTAGAAATTTAGAGTTTAATGTCATAAGAAATAAAAAAATTAATTTTAATGGGATTTGGAAGAAGATATTCATTGGCCAAGTGTCCTCTCAGCCTTAGAAAGTCTTAGGGACCCTTTCCCAAGTAGAATTTCAGCAACTGCACCACAAAGGGATGGAGGTTCTATTGGGTGTGGATTTCTATAGAAAATGGTGTCAGACCCAGAAGTCGTCGATATTTCCTATTTACTTAATTTCCACTAACAGGGTTGGACGGCTGATAATAGGCCGTTCAATACGCTAGGCGGTCTATCACGCGACCGTGCAATGGCCCAATTTCTAAAGAATTTAGGGTTTTTCTCTCTCCATCTGTGATTTTATCCCTGATTTGTTCCACCCATTTCTCTGCAGATACTCCACCAAATGGGGTGTCGTTTGAACTAGTTGAAAGATAATTCTATTATCTACAAATTATCTTTTATTATCTCTACTTAAAATTCACTGGAAATCCTAAATTCGAGCTAGTTTCGGGGCTCTATAAATAGGACCTTAAGGCCAAGCTTGGAAAGGGGGGGAGATTCGAAGGTCACGGCGAAGCCCTGCTGAATTCTAGAGTGACCTACAACCAGGGAGGGAGGCCTTCGACATCTACTCAGGCCTCTGGTTCAGAGAGTAGTCCGCATTTTGAGTCTTTAGTTTAATTGTCCCACCACCCCTTTCTTTTCATTGCATGCTTGCTTCTTCACGTTTTCTTCCACGTTTTTCTTCATCATACAACATTTCACACACCCTCCTATTATTTTTGACGCCCCTAGGGGTTTAAAAACTCCCAGGTATCCCCCATTCCATGTTAGTTTGCCTATTTTTCATATTCCCTTATAGTTACTACACCATTCAGTTCTAATTTGGGTTGTGTCTTTTGTGTTTTCCACTGTGTTTTCCTAGTCAACATCGTACTTGCACAAGGCCCCTCCCCTCTGGCTGACCAGAAGGGGTGGAGGTTCAGATCCTACAACTTAGAACCTGGCAGTATTGAACGGTCATCTTCCTGTCCATTTAGAGCATAGAGCGGACATCCCTGTGCCATTCTGCTTCCTGCTGCGGCTTATTCTGGACTGTTCTGCTGGCAAGCTAGGCTTCATCCCGCGTTCATCCCAGCATCGGTGAGCGGTCTATCGAGCGGTCGTCTGATTCATAGGGAAGTTCCTCCTGAGCCGTTCCATTCTCCAGTGCTGGTTCACAGGCGAGTGTCTCCCTTCCTTTCCAAGGTACGGTGTATTTATTACACTTGGCACCTTGGTGGCGATCACACACACATTCACATCCTTTCATCCCTTTGCTAGTTTGCATTTCATTTATTTCTTATATCGATATAGTAGAGGGATTAAAGGAGGGTTAAAAGAAGGTGGAAAAATATATCTACATCTAATTTTCTGGCGATCACGGTGGGACAATCTAGTGCCCATCGTGTTAGTGATTTGCTGACCTGGTCTTGTGTTTGGTTAGTTCCCTTCTTTAAGTTATTTCAGGTTGCTGTCTGGTCCACCTCATTTCTATCTTCTGGCATTTGCATGATTTATTAAGAGCCGCCCACGTATCGCGGGGCCATGACGGGGCCGTTCTATTCTGATCACCAGCACTGATTATTCTGCGAGCCTGCTACCTTCAATGGTCTTCTTCCGCCCGTTCACGGATCTCATGGTCTGATACAGGCCATCCACTCTACCCGCTCAAGTATGTCTCTGCCTTTATACCGGTGATTTTGTTAATCTTCTGCGGTCTTTTCAGGACCGTTCCAGAGTTCGAACGGTCTATTGACAGACCGTTCTGTCAACTATGTCTCTATCCCCCTTCCCCTAGTCCATTCCAGTTTCTGTCTTTCTCGTGTATCTGTTTACTGCTCCCTGCTGATTGAGCGGTCCTCTATGGACCGTCCACCTCCCTATACGGCCTACTACAGACCGTCTATTTTGTGCTACAGTGCACCCGAGCCTTCATCTTGATTATTATTTCATATCATTTCATGTTGTTGTGGTGCTGCTATTGATCTCCCCTTTCTGTCATTACACATTTGCATGATTGTCTTCCGTTCTTTTCATATTTGATGATCATTGATTACTAGATCTAGGATAGATTGTTGCATGCACTCCGGTGCACATAGGTTCATGCATCTTTACCACATGATTGGTTGCATTCCTACCTAGGTAGGGGATCCTCTCACCTCCATATTTCTTGGGGCCGACTAGGTGACCTTACCCAGGACCTCTGTAAGTCTCCGTGAGCTATGGATTCCCACACGGACGTCAGGCCGGTTGTACCTTCCCACCCTTAGGTACGCATGTTGCATACGTTGTGAGGGAGTTGGCCATAGATTAAACCCAAACATTGGACCTTATTTCCCATAGGTCTCCCATCTCGAGGGAATCGCTCTTCAGTTAAAATCATTAAAAGGTCCACCAAAGTTTTGGAAGAATAAAAATTAAATGATCATGCCAACTTGTTTGACCTTGGTTGAGCTCCCCCACACCCACATTGTTTGTTTAGGCTCGTTTAGGCCCATTGTATGTTAGATCCTCATCATTCATAGTGATTGCGTTATTAGGCCCATTCAGCCTAGTTCATTTGTTTGGTCTGGTTGATTAGTCACATTATCCTAGGCTTCTTTCCCACATTATATTTCTCCTATCTTCAATTGTATAAAGTCTCCATTTTCCCCATGGAGCATCCTTCTCCTGTGCTTTATCCCTCCTCTTCGCTGTCCTCTTACCTTTGCGTGGACTCCTCTGCCCACGCGGGTCCATCACCTCATTCATTTAATGGACCTTATTCTCTTAACGGGCCCCTTTCCTTCAATGGGGCTACTTCCCTTAACGGGCCTTCTTACCCCACCCGTGCTGTTGCTAGCCCTGTGGGTCCATACTCTTATGATCCTTCCAGGACTACGCCTCCTTCCATCCTCGAAATGGGCCTCTCTTCATCTCGGGCCAGATCCCATTATCCGGCACATCACCACTATCCTGGCCCGAACTCACACTCTCTTGCTCAGGCTGGCCCACATCCTTCTCGGTCTCTCCCCACAAAGGAGATGATCGCTCAAGCCCAACGTCAGCTTGATGAATTGCAACGCCGAATCAATCCTCAAACTTCCTTGAGTGTCCCATTTGCCTTCCAAGGTCTTCAGCTTCCACCACGCTCACAAATTCCTACATATCGTCGCTATGGTGGAGTAGGTGACCCCTATGTACACTTGAAAGAGTTTTTATATGAGTCAGCCCAATTACAGCATGACCAACGCTTGATGGCATATTTGTTGGTCTGTCTTTAGAGGGCTCGGCCTGGGATTGGTTCTTCACATTATCGCAAGATCAAGTCATGAGTTTTCAAGTTATGCAAGAGAAATTTATCCAATAGTACCGAGACCAGGTAGGGCCCAGGTACTCCATGGTACATTTGGCCCATGAGAAGATGAGGCCCGACGAGGAATTCTCAGCATTTGCTGACCGCTGGCGTCATTTGGCCACGCAAGTCCCGAGGCATATTCCAGAGAGAGAGCAGATCAAGATGGTCATTTCCAATGCAACACCTGAGCTTAGGTGTATCTTGACCCTAAATGATATCACATCCTGGCAACAGCTCTACAGCCGAGCCTGCTTCATCCGCCAACAACTGCTAAAACCCCTTGACCCCATGTCTCCTCCACCTTCACCTCCCATACACACCTCCTGTCCGCCATTCCTCGCGAGTCCACCCTCCACCACGTATACCTCCACAAGTCAGCATTCCATCCACGCTTACCCCCATCCCCCGACATATCAACCTCCCACATACCAACCTACCACCCCCCATGGTCAGCCCTCTCCGCCTTCAGTCAAGGGGATCCTACACTCTAAGCAGGTGAACACCGTCCACTACATTCCCACTCCTTGCGTGCCTCCACCACATTCACCTTCTAGCCTTGCGCCCTTACCTACGCAACCCCCATTGCCCATGACCTCTCCACTACCATCTCCCTTACATTCCCACACCCCTTGGCATCCACCCTACCCGAAGTGGGCTCTTCACCCTCTGTTACCAGAATCCTTTATAGATGTGTTTAGGGCCTTGATGGCCACCCAAACAGTGCAACTCTCTCTGGCTATGCCTCTCCAGCCTACGGTTAGAAATTTGCTCCATTTCTGTGAGTTTCATCATCAACAGGGTCATTTGGTTGAAGATTGCCCTGAATTCTGGGAATACGTTTATGGTCTGGAGAACAACAAGATGATTGACTGGACAGTCATGCACCAAGTCATTTCGGACCTCCACAACAAGCAGTCGCAGCAGTAAGAAGTGCCACCTAAGCAGCCATCTCCATCCCAGGATCAAGGGCACCCTGGTGATTCCTTAGTTAACAACACACCTGCTCCATTGCCCACTTCTCCCCCTATCCTATCTCTGCCACTTACCCAAGCTTCTGCTCAGGCAAACACCCCTCTTGCACCTTCGGGACCGAAAATGGCGTCTGTTATATTCGCATGGGACGAGGAATGTCAAAAGGCATTTGCTGAGCTTAAGGAGTTTTTAGCTTCACCCCTAGTGCTATCCAAGCTAGTTCCAGGTGAAGCCTTACATCTCTACCTCCCAGTAACCCCATCCACAGTTAGCTCGGCCCTAGTCAGAAATGATTCGGGAGTCAAGAGACAGGTCGATTACACCAGTAAGGTGCTCAATGAGGCTGAAAGAAGGTACCACGCAACCGAGAAACTCGTGCTAGCATTGGTTACCTCAGCCAAGCTCCTTCAGACCTACTTCCAAGGGCACTCCATCATAGTCCTGACCGGCGAACCACTGAAGAGGATCCTCGCTCATCCTGAAGTCTCAGGATGCCTTGTCAAGTGGGCCATTATGCTCGGGGCCTACGATATCTCGTACTGGCCTCGCTCGACTATCAATGGACAAGCGCTCCCCGACTTCATCACAGAGAGTACCATCCCGACAGAAGAGAAATCTTCATCTGAGCCTGGGTCAACCTGGGAATTATTCATCAACGGATCCTCCAATTCGGCCGGGAGCAATGCCGGCATCCTTTTGAAGTCCCCCAAAGGAGAAGAGCTACAATACGCCTTAAAGTTCAACTTCCAGGCATCAAACAACGCCTCCGAGTACGAAGCCCTTATCTCAAGAGCCCACATGGCCCGGTGGTTGGGGGCTGAGTGAGTCAAGATTCACACTGACTCCCAACTGGTCACCAGCCAAGTCAACGGCGACTACGAGGCTCGAGAAGAATCGATGGTTAAATACCTCCGGTTGGTCAAGACCATAGGGCAGTAGTTCGAGGGTTTTGAGGTAGTCTGAATAGCCCGGGAAGAAAATTCCCGAGTAGATGCCCTCTCTTGACTGGTTTCCTCTCTTGACCCCGAGGGTACTCGCTCGGTCCTTCTCGAAGAGCTCGAGCGATCGAGCATTGATTCGGAGCTCATGGCTGTTGACTCGGCCTCCCCGAGCAACTAGCGTACCCCCTATCTGTCGTGGCTCTGGGATTCTCAAGAGCCCCCTAACCCTCGGGTGGCCCGACGATTGAAATACCAAGCTCGACGATTCGTCATATTGGATGGCACTCTCTATTGAAGATCCTTCTCCAGTCTTCTTCTAAAATGCATCAGTACCGATGCAGCCAGGTGAGTAATTCAAGAGGTCCACAAAGGCTTATGCGGGGCGCACCAAGGAGGAAGGTCGCTCACCAGGATCTTGCTTCGGCAGGGTTACTGGTGGCCCACTCTACTGTACGACTGCTCAGCCTACGTACAGCAGTGTGACCGATGCTAGCGATTTGACCACTTGGTCCATCAGCCGGCAACAGAGCTTGTCACCCTAGGAGAGCCTTATCCTTTCGCTCGGTGGGGGGTTGACATCCTTGGGCCGCTCCCTATGGCTCAGGCCCAGAAAAAGTTTGTTATCATCGCCATCGACTACTTCACCAAGTGGATCAAAGCCGAAGCTATAGTGAGGATCACCGAGACAGTCGTGTGGAGTTTCATCTGGAGGTCGATCATTTGTTGTTACGGCATCCCCGAGGTGATAGTAAGCGATAATGGTTGACAATTTGATTCTCATTATTTCTGAGACAGATGTGTCGACCTAAGCATCCGCAACGACTTCACTTCGGTCGCCCACCCTCAGGCTAACGGGCTGGTCAAAAATGCCAATAAGACTATCTTAAAAGGCATCAAGACTAGGCTCGGCAAAGCCAAGGGCAACTGGCTATATCAAAGCTCTGATGGGATCTCCATGCTATCACCCAGCCATAGGGATGTCGGCGTGCTGCGGGTCTGGTATCGGCAGCTGGTGTCCCCACCAGGGGGTGGGGCGCGTTAATGTTGAACACACCCTAGGTCAGTGGCGCGTTCATGCCATGCAGGTCGGGGTGTGTAGAACACATCTGATCGTGCTCCCCTTGGGCCGTGGGCCTCTTGGACACCGTGGGGGTACTGTGACCATGTTTTTCAAGTGTCCAGAGGTATCATGTTACCTTGAATTACGTGTCAGTGTGTTGTAAAGGGTTCGGGCTTCTATGTTTTCGCTAGATCAAGTCGCCGTGAGTTGGCATGACTGCGAAGGGCCTTCCCCACACGACGTGGGTTTCTCTTGAAAGTGGTTTTCGAGTGGGCCATGAGTTTGGCCCTTGGACTGTGAGTCTAGTCACCCAGCCTGGGGTTGGAGATTTTTCACTTCTCCCTTGGATAGGGGATTAATTCGGCGACTGGTGAGCTACCTTGGGAATCATGCTATCGCGATTTTAGACCTAGGGGTTAGGCCAGATTGATGGCTCCATGCCATCATGTGCAGCGATATTGACCCGAGTCATGTGACCGTTGGGTTTAGTAGGTCTAGAAGGCTATCTTGAGTTTGGTGGCCCTGAGCCACTTGTTACTTCGTGTTACTCGCAATGGGTGCATGCATAGTTTTCAGTGTTCATGTTAGTGACCCCCCATTAGTCATAGCTTTCCTGCACACGCGAGTGTGGACCCACTGGGATTGGTAGAGAGCGTTACCCAAGAGAGAGGATTTTTAGGCTGGTTACCGTAGGGCCCCTCCGTGCAGCCTGAGCCTAGGCTTTGGGGAAGAACCAGCTAGAGGATCTGACCTAGGGCATATGGTTTGTGTGTGCACATGTGATTAGGGGCGTCGGACCTGCGCTGACGAGCACGACCCCAGCTAGTCCTTGTTCTTTGTTCCTGGTTACTGTACGGTGTCCCAGTCTCCGCCTGGGGCGTTGTAGGGAGATACCTGAGGCTGTAGACTAAGTCATCAATGGACGCATCCGGCCTTACTTCTAGTAGGTAGGTACTCCCGTCACGTGACGTGAGCTTGTCGTGACTGGAGGTTCTGTTTCTCATCTGCAAGACGTGATTTTACGTGTAGTTTTCAGGTGTTTTCCGAAGCTGAGGTCTAGGATTTACGATGAGCGTCACCGAGGGTTCTCCCCTAGACAACGTAGAGTTCACGATGGCGAGGTCGTGACCATGTTTTCAAACTGTGCGATTTCAACGTGGGCCTTCGTGTGTGAGCATAGGCCTCCACGATAGAGGTGTCGTGACGTTTTCCGAGTAGCATGACTAGGGTGGTTCGTAGTCTGGTGGTCCCCCGACCGAGAGATCGGGGTGTTAGTTTCCTTTCTAGTAGGAGTAGTTGTAGAGTCGTGATTTTATCGACTATCATATTTTTGGGATTCGTGTACGACTGCGCTTGCTGTCGTTGTTGTCGTAGCTACTCTTGTTGCTACTGTTGTCTTTGTCGTTGCTGCTTTCAGTGCTGTCATTGTTTGCGGTTGGGGTTCCACAGGACCCCTACTGACCTAGTGATAGGAGGTTGTTTACGCACGCGGGGAAATTCTCTTCTTGTTCTTTCCCTCGCGACGGGGACGCACACTCGACTTTTACGGAAGGCCGAGATGGGTCGATTTGGCACGCGGAGATTCCGGGGGTATTGAAAGGAGGGTGAAAAGAACGATAGGAACGCACGCAGAGCATGCAACTTCGCTGGTAACTGTCGATCACTGACGACAACATGGGAATCTTCCAGGCACGATGGAGTGGACATAAAATCTCCAGACGGTAACTCAAGGAGCAATTCACAAGGTGACTCAGGTACTGGCTCCTCAATATGAGCAAGAAAATCCTCAAAAATAAAAGAATGGGTAACACCTGAATCGAACAGAACGCGAGCTGGACGACCAAAAATCAAAATCGTCCCTTCTACGAGATTAGATGCAATGGCTTCTGCATGAGTGATATGAGTAATCTGACTCCTCAGTTTTCGGCTAGAAGCTGTAGAAGATTACTGGGAAGAAGTTGAAACTTGCGGATAAGACGGTTGAGGTTGAGGTGGTGCAGGAAGATGAAATTGAGACGGCTGCGGCTGGGTGAACTGCGAGAACTACGCCGGTATCGACTTCATCCAGCAATCTCTAACAACATGACCTGGCTAATCACATCTATAACAGACTACCAGTAAGGAACGCGACACGCCTAGATGACTACCACCACACCTCAGATACGGTCTCGACTGACTCATAGAAAAATCTCGGCGTTGTTGAAAAGAAGGAACGGACTGCTCAACAGAATCGGAAGACGCCAATTGTTGTTGCATAGAACTAGAAGGCGCTTGATGGTCAAATCGCTTCTTAGACCTTCTGAACATCCACCTCAAAGTGCCACTTGCAATAGGTGTAACAGACAGAACTCCTGGCACAGACGGCTGAAAGGACTACTGAAACGGTACAATCGACTGTGCAAAACCAGACTGAGAAGACCTAGAAGACCTTGCCAAATCAAGCTCAATTGCGACTGCTGCCTGATACGCTTCATCCATGACTTTCACATGAGTAGCAAGTAGCGGCACTCTCAATTTGGCTTTTAATCCATGTAGAAACTGCTCTTTCTTTAATACTTCATCAGCGATATTATGAGGCGCATTCCGTCCCTACTCAATGAACTTGTTCCGATACTACAGCACGGTCATCTCACCTTAAGCCAAATCCAGAAATTGATGCATCTTGTTCATTTGGAGACAGGCCGGACTGTAAGTGCGTTCAAAGGTAGTCATGAACTCTGTCCAGGTGATCTGACGAAGCGGTCGGGAATGGAAAGCGACCTCACATTCCGAACTCCACCACATCAATGCTGCACCCTGAAGCTGAAAAGTAGCAATCATGACCTTCTCATCCTCCGCACATTCCATCGAGCGGAACACACGTTCAGTCACTTCAATCCACACCCTGGAAGTATCCAGATCAGACTGACCTTCATATGCCGGTGGTTGGAATAGCAGAAATTTCTTGAGTGCTTTACCACGACCACCAGGTAAGTCATCTTGCGGAGCTGGAATAGGCACGGTTGGGGCTGGAACTGGCACGATCGGAGGCGGAGCAGGCACAATAGGAGGAGGAACACTGCCACTCTCTTCTAGGGGAACAGGAGCTCTTCTCTTACGGGGTGGCATATTAAATCTAGGAAATACACGACAATGAAAAACACATCAATAATCACAGAAAACATCCTAAGCCAGGAATAGACGACTCGAATGGACTTGTTCTGAACAATGCGATGTAATTTCGATTCCTTACACAAATCCCCAACCTGACTCTAATACCAACTGTAATGATCCAGAGATCTAGACACCAATATACCGATAAATTGATATGCCGATGTCAGGAACTGGGGATATCACCCAAGAGGCTGATGAGGCCCCGTAAGGGTTGGAGGAGTTTGTCGAGGAGTCTTGCGGGTTTTCACACTGAGGGGTACCCATTTTTGCCTAAGACGCCCTTTCGGGTTTTCACCTTAGCCGGGTTAAAACCTTTTTGCCCTTGATTGCTCCCCTAACGGAAACAACCAAGTCCGCTGGGGCATCAATCTTTTTAACCCCTTTTTTTTTTTAAATACCTATAGCGCCAAAAGGCAAGGAGAAAGTGACACTCCCGGAGGGACGTGTGTGCTGCATAGGTGGGACAAATGGATGGATTCGACTGCCCTAGTGAGACGCAATTAGCCAAATCCAAGAGGCGAAGATTGAACGGGTTGGCGACCCGAGAAGGGTGTGCGTAGGTCAAGCCTGGTTGGGACAGTAAATGAGTAGGTTTAACAGTCCGAAAAGAACGTGGGGGTTAAACCTGGAAGCCGATAGGTGAGATGGGTTGGCAACCCAAAAGGGGTATGCACAGGCCAGACCCAAAAAGATGAAAGGAAGGATTTGATAGTCCGGGTGGGACATATGAATCATAACCACAAGCCGATAGGCAGATAGGGTTGGCAGCCTGAGAAGGACATACATAGGCCAAGCCCATGGGGTAAAAGAATAGACTTGACAGTCCCAGGAGGATGTGTGAGTCAAGCCTGACAGCCGAGAGGCGAGATGGGTTGACAGCACGAAAGGGGCATGCAGAGGCCAGACCCAGAAGAAGAAAAATGTGGATTTGACAACCCTAGTGGGACGTGAGAGTCAAACCCGAAAGTCGATAGGCAAGATGGATTGGCAGCCCGAAAGGGACGTGCATGGACCAGACCCAGAAGAAGGAAGAGATGGATTTGACAACCCTAGTGGGACATGAGAGTCAAACCCGAAAGTCAATGGGCGAGATGGGTTGGCAGTCCGAAAGGGACGTGTATAAGCCAAACTCAAAAGAAAAAGGATGGATTTGACAGCCCTAGTGGGATGTGAGAGTCAAACTCGAAAGCCAATAGGCAGGATGAGTTGGCAGCCCGAGAGAGATATGCATAGGCCAAACCCAGTGGGACAAAGAGTAAGTGGGTTTAACTATGCGAAGGAGGCATAAGTTAAACCCAGAACCCGATGGGCGAAATAGGTCGGCAGCCCGAAAGGGGCATGCATAGGCTGAGCCCAATGGGGCTAGAGGGGCGGATTGTATAGTCCAGAGAGACATGGGATCCAAACCCCGAGAAGTCCGAAAGATGAACGAAACTGACATGCCGAAGGGCGTATGAGTCGGCTCCTGAAAGGAAGGGAATAGACTTGACAGCCCGAGAGGACATAAAGGTCAAATCTCTTGAAAATAGCAGTGCTGGTAGTCCCGGTGGGACAGAATGTAACAATGTCGAGATGCCCCGGTGGGACTGGATGTCACAGAGTGACATGGGAGATGGAGCCAGAGCATCAGTATAATGCCTTTGCCATTATAGGGTGGACCTGCTGACTTAGAACCACTCGTAAAGCATAAGGAAAGAGGAGTTTTCTCTCTTTTTTTTCCACATTACCAACCTCACCGTCCTTTTGGGTTTTCGCCGAGGCTGGCCTCCTTTAACTTTTTCTGGTGCGCCCTTGCGGATTTTCACACCGAGGGGTTGCCCATTTTGCCTGAGGTGCCTTTCGGGTTTTCACCTCAACTGGGTCTATGGCCTTTTTGCCCTCAGCCAACCTTTGTAGGTCGACTGAGTCCGCCGGGATATCAATATTTTTAACCCCCATTTTTTTAACCGGTACCTTCGCTGGGGATAGGTGTGTCCTGTGAGGACTGCTGGATGTCATGAAGACAATGCAGGGGACTGATTGATACCAATGAACACATATGCATATGCATGAGACATAAAAATGCCCTAATTAACTCCCCCTGTTTATATGCATTGTATGACTCTCTGAATGCATCATACATAATGTCCATTGTGCAGGGAGTATTATTGCAAAATGCTCATGAACACCTAGACAGCTCTAAGTGCAACTTGACCTATGGTACTAGACGGAGTACTTAGGTCTAAGGGACCACCTCATGCATAGTGTGGGTTTCCAGACAGACAGAATCTGCCCTTCTCCCGACAGTATTTGATATACCAATGGGTTATGCAAGAAATTATGGAAGAAGAAGGAGAGAGTTAATGAAAACAGAGTATTGAAAGTTGAGAAGAAGTCTGAGAGAAAAGAGAGAGTGAGCAAAGAAAGAGAAAGATAGTGAGCAAGAGAAAATAGAGAGGAAGAGTGAGCTTGAGTTTAGATAGTCATTCCTACTGAAGTTCTGTGTATTCATAAGTTCTTAGATCAGATCCAGAACTGTTTTGCTCCTGCGAGATCTATATGCTTTTCAGCTTCTTTCGGTGAGCTTTTCTTAGCTTTCTTTGTTGTTTCAGCAAGCTGTGTTGCTCAGTATTGCATAGGATCATTCCCTCTGGACAGCAAGTTGTGTTGCTTAGCGGCGAGGATTAGTTCCTCGAATAGTAAGCTGTGATGCTTGGCGGTGTAAGCAAGCTGTGATGCTCAGCTGTTCAAGCTATGAGTCAGCAGAAAGCCTCACTCAGATTTGAGTGGGGGATGGACGTAGGTCTGTGGGTAGGAGATCGAACCATCTAAAAAATTCCTAGGGCACTGTGGTCTCCCTTGAGTACATTTCCATATCCTCTACCCCCCTTTGAAGGTAGCTTGTGAGGTTTATGATTGATGTTCATCTGGGAGTGATTTGTATGTAATCATTTGCTTCATCACGTTTCTTCATCTTATATTTGCACTGTGAATGATGACTCAGTGGTATCTGAAAAGGCTCAGTCAGAAGGATAGGTTATGTCTATCTGGAAAACTGACTCTTGCGTGAGGAGATTCTTAAATCAAACCAATGCCAGACATCATACTGAGTTGCATGATCAATTTCACTTGGAGTTCTTAGTGATTGATAGCTATCTGCATTATTGGGTGATTGCCTTGTGGTGTGCTTGCAATTGTTCTACTCTTTACACTTATAGGGCTATTCATATTTCTGTTCAGCTCTAGCACACTACCAATTGCCTATGGTTTTGATTGTGTGATTCAATTTCACATTTGTATGCTTAGGTGCACTTCAATCATTTCAGTCGGCGTACCATCCTTTGGTACACATTAAGTGTTTGAAGTTGGTTAAGTGCTTGCCATCTGTTTCACTTGGTCTTCCTTAGACAGTTTGTGTAGGACACATTTTGTTCTTGAAGCCAAAATTTTAAAGGGAATCTATTCACCCCCCTCTAGATCCCAACTGGGCAACACTAACAGTCACATCTTCGACAAACAGGTTAGTTACTCTGTTAGACTTGGCCCCTTGCTCAATAAGCAAGGGGGTGTCCTTATGACATTGATAGAGGGTCAATGGGCCAAGTCTTTAATCAACTAAGGCAGAAAATAAAAGAAAGACTTTAGATAATGCAACATGCAAGCAAACAGATGCAAACGGGAATTGTAAAATGATCACACAAAGTGCAAGCAAACAAATGATGATTTTTATTTTTTGTTTGTTTGTGTATTTTTTATTATTTTTTATTGTTGCGAGCAGGGATCGCGATGGGTGAGCTGCCCGAGCAGCACCTCCAGAGGCTCGTGGATCGAGCCAGATCGAGAGTTATAGCGGAGCCAGGAGCAGAGGCGGACTGGGTATTGAGGAGATTCCTGACTCTCTTCTTCAGACCGCTGCTGTTTGCGACACGAGCTGATGTCATCAGCTGCCGCCTCCTACTGCTACTAGAGGACTTAGCACACGTCGATGACTACGCGTGGCGTCCATTCAAGCGAGATTTTTTCAGCATGGGAGTGGGGACCATAAAAGGGGTTAGCACGACATTAATTGGGGAGGGTGGCTACTAGCAAAGATCAGGGAGGCTTGGGGATCAAGAATGTCATAGTATTTAATTTAGCCCTCTTGTGCAAGTGGCTCTAGAGGCTGGGGTCAGGGGATGAGGGGTTGTGGACTCAGGTTATCAGGCAAAGATACTTTGGTAGGAGGACGGTTTGGGACTTGGTTACTCCTTCTCTTCATCGGACTTCACCAATCTGGCACGGAATCTTTACTTGCAGGGATATTATCTCTTCTAGTGTTCATGTCTGTCTTGGAAAAGACGACCATTGTCTTTTCTGGAAAGACATGTGGTGCAGTGACTGCACATTGGAGGACTCCTTCACCGACCTATTCGCCATCTCTGTTGACCCTTTGGGGCTAGTTGCCCAATCTTTTGACTCCCACCTTTCTGGGGTACTTGGGCACCGATCTTCAGGAGGGATCTGACACTGGACGAGATAGAGCAGCTCGAGGGCCTACTTCTCTTCCTCCATGACAACACATTGCGTGTCGACCGGGAGGATGGGTGGTCGTGGAGGTGGGGGGTGGAAGGGCCGTTCTCAGTGAGGTCTGCCTATTCCATCATCTCTGGTGGAGGGGTGTGCCACGCTCTCGCCCTCATGTGCGGAGACCACAAAGCCCGTTGAAGGTGTAGCTTCTCATTTGGAGGATCTCCCACAGGAGGTTGCCGATTTGTGACAGGTTGATACACTTCCTCCCAGGGATCTAGATGGCCCATTGCCTCTGTGGTCAAGATACTGAGTCCGTGGACCACCTATTCGTGCAGTTTACTTCCTCACAAGAGGTGTGAGAGCATCTCGCGATGAAAGCATGTTGTACGATTGGGCGTCAGCGAGAGGTGCAGTGCTTTATTGCATCGTAGGGTAGGAGGTGGCCAATCAAAGGCAATCGGGTGGTTTGGTGGCTTATCCTACACGCCACACTTTAGTCTCTATGGGGTGAGTAGAATAATAGAATTTTTAGGAGGGAGGAGAAAGCGGAAGATTCTCTTATATCTTTCATTTGTGATAGAGTAAGGAAATGGGCAGAGGTGATTTGTTATGTGAAATCCCTCAAGCCCCCTCTTTTTGCTTTGTTGGGGGGTTACTTCTGTTACATCATCTTGGTGTGCCTTTTGTACAGAGTTTTTGAGGGCACTTTGGCAGTTTGGCTATACTTGTACATCACCTTTTTCTTTTAATATATTAGTGGCACTACCCACTTTCAAAAAAAATAAAGATAAATAACTGACACTATATTAGGCATTTGCCAACTCAGTCTGACATTCAGTGTCAAATTTTCTACATCTCAAGTTAGCTTATGCCTATGTTATCAATGGAGCATGAGGCGCTCAGCTAGGCAATGAGGCGAGACAAGGCACCCATAACTCACCTCGCTTCGGCCCATCTCGCCTAGGTAAGTTGGCTATGGCCGCAGAAGACTTTGGGACAAGCCCACATGGGGTGTCTAGCTTTTGCTTCGAACACTTCACCCGAATACAGCAATTAGTGCACAAATCCTTCCCGTTCTGTCGGGTCCCTCTGAAAACCCTTCGGCTTGGACTTCCCCATCCAACTCGATGAATAAACAGCTTTCCTAAACCTAGCACGAGTCATCAACTCCCCCTCGCGATTGGCCTCATCTAAGTCATTTTAGGCCCTTCACCTGAGACGATGCATAAACCCTGTCTTTTTACGTCGGTATTAACCCCATACCGATGACTAAACCCTCACTCGGGTAAGACATCTCGGTCTACATGCCTGCGAGGTGAAGCTGTCCCCTCAACCCTCCGCTGAAGGGTTGAGCGCTTTCCTGTGAATTTGCACCGAACCAGCTGGCTCAGGAAAGGAAAATATGAGACTAAAGAACTCTACACCGAGAGGCCCCATGCACTCGTTCCTCACTTGCGCCACCCGCAGGTGGGGGGCATTTGTGGATGTCAAAATTTACTATGTGGCATGTTCGTCTCGGCACTTGAGAGCAAGTCGAAGATAGAAAGGCCGAATAAACCCTATCCGAGCAGGACGAGCACATACCTGGTGCTCCGCCATCCAACAAGGAAGCCCCTCAAGCAGAAAAGATGGCCCCGACTCCCTAATCAGTGGTACCGAAGGCTAAATCTGGAAAAGCCAGGGAAATCAGACATGGGCTCAGCGCATGCCGGGAGTCATTCAGAGTCCTAAACTGGGACTCAGAGGCCTTGAGATGAAAACCCCAGAGGTGGTGCATTAAAGCTAAAACAGCATGGGAGGGCAGGCATTCATCCGAATCACTGTGAAGTCAGGATGGAAGTTCTTAGCATTTAAACCAGCGCGCCCCATTAGGCACCTTAAACTGGCGTACCCCCTCTGATGTAATAAACAGGTGTGCCCCTCCAAGATCTAAACTAGCGCGTCCATAGGAGATACTGAACTGGCGCACCCCCCTTTGTGTTGCTAAACTGGCATGCCCATTCCCCGTGTCAGTTTAACCCAAAAACATCCCATCTTAAGTCTGATCCCCTATTTTCCTGCGAACAGACTGGCGATGGAGACCCTTTGCCTGAAATGGAGTAGACACCTGCGTCGAACCGATGGGCAACCACCTGCGCGCCAAGAATAGAAGTCTTCGAGCTCCGCACTGAATGACACATCTCCATCGGTCGTCGTCGACCAATCTCGAGTGAGCACCTCCCCTACTCTACCGCTCCCCTATCCGTAGGCCACTCAGCGTGTTCGAGCGGGAAAAGGAGAAGAAAGAAGAAAGAGGGTTTGGGCTTCGGTGGCCTCCCCCATCTCCACTCCTATAAGAGGGAGGCATACTCCACTGGAGGGCTGGCTGGCTGGCTGGCTGACAGAAGAAAAGAGGAGCAAGAGAGAAAAGCAAAGAGGTGGAAGCTTCCACCTGCAAGAAAAAGTGGGGAGAAGAGAAGAGAGGTGAGAGTGAAAGGAGGGGGAGGAGCTAGTGCTCTGCTACCCCTTCACCGGTGTACCCCTTTCTTTCTTTTCTGATGTTTTCCTTTGTCACAGGGTAGATTCCCCTCCTATATTTTTGTTCCTCTGTGTATCCCCCTTTTCTTATGAGTGAATGAAAAGAAAAATTGTTATGATTATACGTTGTGTTCTATCTCATCAGCCCCTTTCTTCTCTTTGTCCTCTAATAACCTGGGGTCCTTGGAAGCCTATCTCTCTGTGGCATGGCTTTTGAGGGGACCCGTCCGAAAGGTGAACATCTATAGCCTATCATGGCGCGGGCCCCCAAGCCCTCATGTCGGTGTCTTGCTGGTCGCGTCTCACTTAGAGTCCGAGGTCCGTAGTCTCTAGAGTCAGTCTTCCGTATCCGTCCCGCATCACTGTGTAGCAGCGGTTGAAGTCACATTCCGATTTGGAGTGTGGGGTGGACGTAGATCTCAGGTCTGAGATCGAACCACCTTAAAAATATCTATCTACTATGCGATTATCTTATGGTTTGCATTGTCTATCTCTTCTGATCATTACTCGGTAGATGTTTGTTTAGGTCCGTGTATGAGCAGATCAGCTTGATCTGTCATAGTTTGGTTGTGATTTAGTGTTCTTTGACTGTCCTGCAGTAGTTTATTTTAATTTCGCATTTGAGTTGTTGCAGTATTGTTTTTGTGGGTGACCGATCCATTCACCTCCCTCTGGATCATATACAGACATATTATCTGTAGAGATCTAGTTTCTGGGCATCCATATATTCTATCAAAAGCATGCTTTAGGGGGTGTGAGATGAGTTCGCCTTTCCTGGTGACGGTTTCTTGCTAGATTAGTATCATTGGAACCTCTGGCATGTTAGCAATCCATTCCTGCTAGTTTCATCGCGATTGGTTATCATTTAGGACCGGTAAGAGCCCAGTAACCCACGTGACTCGTTTGGGGTCGATTCGGTAGAATCGTCTGTTTCTTGTCGTTTATGCGTCTATTTGATCCCTTCTGGACTGTGGAATGTCATTAGGATTGTTTCCCCTTCATTTTAGGGCGAACAGGGCATGAAAAGGTCGAGTTTCAGACAATCCTCTATTTTTCCCGCCGTAACACCTTAGCGGTCCTTCCAGAGACCGTTTGCATTCCTCAAGCAGTCCAGAGGCGACCGTTTGTATCTTATGTCAATTCAGGTCTTCGCGGTCGCGCGATAGACCATTTTCCTTGACTCGTGGTCCATTGTAGGACCGTTAAGCCCTGTCAAGTGGCCCATTAGGTGACCGCTAGACTGCATAGGTTAGTCGGTTTGGCTAAGCGGTCTTACGATAGACCGTATGGCTTCTGTTAGCGGCCCTATAGTAGATCGCTAAGCATCATTTAATTCGGTCAATGGTCTTAGGTTGGTTCGAGCTAGCGGTCTAGCTTCGACCATTTGGATTCCTTAGTGGCCCTTTTATAGATCGCCAATCTCCATTTGACTTCGGTCAATATTTTATAGTCGGTTCGAGTCGTGTCCTTAGCGGCCCATTAGTAGACCGTTAAGCTCTGTAAGCGGTCCTATAGTAGACCGTGTAGGTGGTTTGACTGGTTAAGTTGGTTCGATGGTTAACTGGGTCTAGCGGCCTAGTGTTTGACAGCTACAGTCACCTTGCAGCCCTTTCTATGACCGCCAAGTGTCTATGTTCTCTGTGTGAGGTTAGCGGCCCTTTAGCTGACCGCTTGGCTTACCTAACGGTCAAGCGAACGACCGTTTATCCCTAGAGTGCTATTTTCTCGATGTTTTAGCTTCCAATTGTCTTGGCTCAACCTTGTGGTTTGCCCGTCGTCCTGTGGATGTCTTTGATGTCCTATGAGGGCTATGACCATGTTAAAAGGTAGCCGGGAGTGCTTTGATGTCAATTAGTATTCTGTACTGCTTCAGAGTCATTATTGGTTCCTGGTCAACCCGATAAGATCCAGTGGTTAACATGTAACCTCGTGAATGTCTCGAAAATCTTGTATAGATCAAGACATGGTTTTGGACGTCTTGAGGTGCGGTTTTACCTTAGTTTGCATGTCCAAGTGCTCATGGATGGCAATTTCGGCCGAAACCGAAACGTTTCGGCCAAAACGTTTCAGTTTCGGACCGGAACGATCCTACAGGCTGAAATCGGACGAAACCAAAACTCCTTCAGTTAGCAAAAAATAATATTTTATTTGATTTTGGGCCGAAACCAAAACAGTTTTGGTTTCGGACTTGGCCGAAACCGACACCGAAATCTAAACTGCATTCTATGCTCCCAGCCCCCAGGGAGATCGACAACGGGCCTAGGCAATAGCCTCCTCCTTAGGGCCAATTCTAGGGAACCTGTTACGCCTGTGGGAGGAGAGGTCACATACAGCAGTTCTGCAGGGTCGCCTTTGGTTGGAGAGGGTCAGAGATCGGAGGGATGACTGATGGTTTCCCTCACATAGGCTTGTGTGTGCAGGTCGTCCGCGGGACAGCGGCGACAACGTCTTGGCAGGGAGACTGTTTGGAGGTGGGGAATCTTCTGCCAGAGCTCACCCTACGACGAATCGAGGGGTTCAATCAGTGCCTCCTCTTGACACCGTTGGAGGGGTCGACTGAGGCGGGGCTGGTCCAAGCTCTTCTGAACGATTGTTGGGGTGGGTCAGGCCAGTGGGAAGTTCAAAGGCCCTTGTGGACAGTCCGATGGCTATCAGCCCGACGGTTGAGGTGGTGCAATCGGTGGCAGAGGTGGGCTTTATGATCGTTGGCAGAGCGGCTCTATGCACCCAACGGTTGACGCTTTCTAGGGGATCCTACCCTATCCCCAGGGATGTGGAGATGCGGTGTGGACGCACTTTTGGGATACCTCATTTGTTTGTTCGTTCAATTCATTTATTGACTTATTTAGTGCATGGGCGTGCCAGTCACGAAGTGACGATTTATTCGGGCTTCAAAGAAACCACAGATGCGCGCCGTCTGACTGATCAGACACTTGTGGATATCGTGTCGGGACAAAAATTCATCGTGCCGTAAAGGCCACGACGTTAATTACATCCCCTCGGAGAGGGGAAAACTCTTGATTAATCGCTAGGAATAAGGACCCTATGGCCTGTAAAATTTAGCTATATATATACGAGAAAGGATACGCTAGAAAGCATTGAAATTCCCCGTATGAGGGTGTGAAAGAGCATTTAAGATTATGTTGGTCGCACATTGACCGCTCAATGTTTAGACGAATGTCTGGATTGGAGAAGCCACATCATCACGGGAAAATCAGAGCATATGTATGCCGAGATATGACAAATTTATTGTTTAGAGAAAAGTGAGAATGTTCGGTTAAATCTCCAGTCGGAGCGGTCGAGAACCAGTGAGTTTATCGGCTCGGTACGAAGTCAAGCCACGAACATAATAGGGGAAACTCCCGTAATCGGGGCGTGGCTCATATGAGCATCATTAATATATATGTCCAGTGCCCGTAGGGCAACGGTGAGATGTCTCAAGATTAAATCTTGAGGGACACATGTTTAAGCGCAGCGGGCTATACGCCCAAGACATAGGTCAGACGACGACCACGATGGGATGAACCCAAGATTTAAGCATGACCCATGAAGGTCTTGCTAATATTCCCATGCCAAGGATCCGAGGGGGATGACGAGAGCCATGTTAACTTGTTCATTTACCATTATTTATTTGTTTTATCTTATTTTATATTTTTTATTATTATTTTTTATGTTTCTTCTTTTTATGTTCTTTTTTATGTTATTTTTTTGATATTTTTTTTGATTATTTTTTTATATTTCATTATTAATATCTCTCTTATTATTACATCTCATTTACTCACAGTTTTCAGCCGGGTGTTCATTCTCATCTGGCAACACTTTTTCACCCTCGATCTGGCGGTGCTTCACTTTCCTTTGATACGATGGTGTCTCACCATCGCTCAACCTGGCAGCGTCCTGTCACCCTTCGACCCGGTGCCTTCCCCCTTTCTATGCTTACACCCGTGGCCTTCAGCGGGGTGTCCACCCCATCCGGTGGTGCCTTACTGTGCTTTGCTCTCCTTTAAGCCGATAGTGGTTCATTGCGCTTTGATCCGACGGCGCCCCGATCCGGTGGCACCACTTGCCCTTCCGATCCGGCACCAATCGTCTCCACTTAGACCTCCCCGCCTAAAGTTTTATCGTGAATACATGTACTCTGCACCGTGCCTCGTGAGGTTTTCATCTAGATGTTACCACTCTTGTGGGCATCTTTTACTTTGGGTTTCGTCACTCCATGTGGACGTACACCCACTTTACTCCTCCCGCGTCCAGGTCCAGGGGAGATGCTGCCAAACTTTTACAAAGAACAACATGTATTTAAAAAATTCAAAAAAAGAAGTAATAAATAAATAAAAAGATATAAACAACAATAAGATGCACCGTTGAGACAACAGAACTGTGGAAGGCACGAAGAGCTAAGTACGAGCATTACAGAACGAGATTGAACAGATCGAACGTTTCGTTATCAACACACGGATAATCAAGATTTGCATGAATCAATTAATAAAAAAATGACATACGGCACATCCTTTCACATAACACACACACATACTCTCATAAACTCATAAAACCATCACTCACTTAATACACTAAACTCACATATACACACACACACGTTAACACACATGCTTCCCTTTCCAATCTCTCACATTTAAAAAACAAAAAAAGGGGAAAACAATACACTCTCACGTATGTACATACGCTAAAGCCTATAGTCACCCGCTTAACACAATCATATCCTCCTATGTAATACATGCAATCAAAAATACTCAAAACATCTAAAACGGATGAACCGGTGTGGGCACTGTTCCCTCGCGTCTCAACTCGTTCTTTCTTCCTGATTTATTTATGCATTTTATCCACCAAAAAGGAGACCAAGATAATTAAAATAATAATAATAATATAATAAAACCAATAATCAGATAAGCAAACAGATAAATGATAACAAAAACAACATAAAAACAATAACAAAAAAATGTAATATCAATAAACAACAATAACAATAATAAAGATGTATAAGAAGGTCAAACAAAAAAGGGAAGAAGGAGAATAACAACAAAACCGAGACAAAATGATGAAATAAATGAACCAAAAAAATACAATAACAATCTTAATAGATCAAGAAAATGTATTCACACTTTCAAATAAAAAAGGGGTCAAATAACTCATTCAAAGAAATATATGATCATAATGATAATAACTTGCTAAAAACGCACCCGTGCACTTAAATAAAAGTCAAATAACCAAAAACTCGACGCACATACCTTGACGCCATTTTAGAAACCTCCTCTCCCCCAGACCCTGGGCATAGGAACATATACGGCACCTCGGTAAATTGGGCTTGTACCTTGGGGATCACCTTAATATGGTCGTGACTCGATATTGTCCCGGGGCCAATAGCTCAATGAATCGGACCCGCTCTGAGTGGTATTTAATCCCGCATTCTTATCAAATTTGCCATATACCCGACAGACATTTACGCGAGTTTGTAACTGTCTTCGTCATGCTTTCAACACGGACCTTTGTCCGAATATAAAATGGTCGGTAAGTGACCAACACGATTTAAGCATTTTCACCCCACTGAGGAGCATTTTAATGTAATTCGAGATTCTCGTTCTCTCATTTTATTAATGTTATTCTTGAGGCCCTGGGGCCCTTTCTCCTGGCATTTAATCAAGGGTGTTCTCCCCTCTGGGGAGATGTAATTAACGTCGTGACCTTTATGGCACGGCGGGCTTTAGTCCCGACACGAATCTCACTTTCGTCTGATCAGTCGGACAGAGCGCACCTGGGGCTTTCATAAGTCCGAACAAATTGTCACTTTGTGATTGGCACGCCCACGCACTAAATAAATGACCTAGCAAAAAGTGCGTCCACAACACTCCTTCCGATAGTGATATTCTAAAACATCGAAGTCACCTGAACCAACATTAGATCACTGATGCCAAGATACTTTGAAGCCCGCGTCCAGAAAGGACGATGAAGCACGATCGCCTACGAGTGTGCTGGGTAAGCTCGATAATGCGCTTAAGGAAGAATTGAAATGCTCTTTCCAATGGAGATGTGCCAAACTAGCGTTGGGGCGCTTGCGCCGAGATAACTCGAAACCCATGTTTAGAAGGGACGATGAAGTTTGATCACTTACAAGCGTGCTTAGCCCACTTGATAATGCACTCAAAGTCTGCGTCCGAAGAGGACAATGATAAAATCGCGTTGCACACCCAACGATACATCTCGGGAAAAGGAATGACTGTCCTCACCTGATAGCAAAAGGTGAACCGTGCAAGCTAGCGCCACCAAGAGTGACGAATAGTGTGATGAATAGTGGCCCATGTCAAGGTGGTTGTGCCGAGTCAACGAGCTCCATTCGTACCTGGATTACCTCAAGTGCCAGCCTGTATCGATTTAAGCGCCACTTGGCCCCAGACCTAGCCCCCAGTTGCTATAAATAGGAGAAACGGGCTTTAAAAAATAGAGAGGAGGGAGAGGAGAGAGAAAAAAATGCAGAGAGAAGAGCTCGAGGAAGAGAATAGAGAACTGAGGGAGAGAAGCACATCTGCTGTATGTGGGTGGATTTCTTTCATTTTTTTTTCTTTTTTTCTTATCCCCGATGGAGGGCTATAGTTTGTGTAAGCTCTCACATTCTAAGGAATGAAATGTTCAGTCGCTTGGCCTCGATTTTGAATATCGTTGTCTTGGTTGTCTTTGATATGTTTTCTTTTCCCTTTACGTTTATGCTCCTACAATGAATGAATACAGTCTACCCCCTTTCCCTATTGGTGATTCACTTAATCTAGTCGCTGGCTCAATGGCATCCTGGCGGGAAGCAGCCTATGGGGTTTGCTTAGTAAAAATGAGTAGGATCCTATAATCTGCATCGCCTGAAGATTTTCCCTTTGCCTACCTTGAGCTCGAGATGATCATCGCTTTGTCCATCCCAATGTTTCATCTGTTGCAGATAGCTCTCGTGAAGAGGCATCGAGCTCCAATCCCTACCTCCGCCAACCATCGAAGAGTAGGAAACAATGATCATTGGACTACCCTGACACTTCGTCTAATCTTCATCTCGTTGATCTTTTCTCTCTGACCGAAATGCTGGAGTTGATACTCTTGTTACTGTGAAATGGGTAGTCTCATTATACGATGCTTTTCATTCCATTTGTGTCCCCTCCTTGTGGTCCATTGATTGAGAGAACGGCTCGTTGGAGAATGAACTCCATTAGCCTATGTGATTGTTCTCTCCAATGGCATCCCACAAGATTGTCATGAGTTATTTTCCGATACTCTGTTTCTCATAGGGGTGAATTGGCATAGCCTATGCCCCCCCTGAAGCAGCGCGGTCATTCTCTGCTAGATTGGCAGACTTGTGGTCGGTTTGGTGCCCTTGTGCGTAGTGATCAGACATTCCCCCCTAGAGGGCCGATTTGGTGCATGTAGCGCTACCTAGTTGGTTGGCCCGGTGCCTCCCTCATCTGCCCTTTTTCACGATCTGGCGGCCGCTTGGTGATTGATTTGGGGCGCTCGCACCTCCTCTCTTTTCAACCCCCTTGAACCGGCGACCTTTGCTTGGTTTAATTCAACAAAGTCGATCAGCCTAATCTGGCGTCCCCCCCCGGGCTTGATTCGACGCAGGAAGGCAGCCATGACCCTACGTAGGGGGAGCAAGGGTGATCTGGCACGGCCGAGTGACCCGAATCGACGTTACCCTCATGGGTGATCCGGCGTAATGGTTTCATCCAGGTTTGCCCTGACTTTTCAACCATGATTCCTGGCTTATTAACCCCATTCTCGAGATTTTCGGACAATCCCGATCCCCTCGTAGGCTAGTCTTTGGGGATATGGAGCCATGGGTAGCTCATCACGTCTCCGCTTTAAGCGCGTCTAAACACTTAAGGGGCGATCTCGGACTCCCCGTGGATGTGCACCCGATATTCACCCCCTTAAACGTATCGAGTCTAGGGGAGATGTTGTCGAAATCTCGCCAGAGTGTCAGTTAATGACTAATTAAATGACAGACTAATCCCAATTGCAAAGGAAGAGACGAACAGGGAGGCCCTTCTTGGAGTTCGAAACGTCGCGATACATCCCGCCAGGGTCGCTGGGATATATATGTAAATATCGCGCATGCTTGCGTCTCACGTCTCCTTTATTTAGGGCTTTTCCCCTTCATTGCACTTGCATTCTGAAAGAGTCCATGCGCCGTGAGAGCGACTTGAGAGAGCGAAAGATCATAGAGGCTTTTGTGGAGTTGGTAAAGATCACGGTGGCGGTGATCCGTCAGCTTCCTCCTCCCCTAGAATCTTCTGATTCTGCTGTTCCCTCTTCTTCCTCTTACTCTTCTCGTTCCTCCATGGCAGAGCACGATCTCGAGGTTGAGGTCTGGGAGCATGAGCAAGGTGCAAGGGGTTCGGTGCCTAGCCATCCTCTGTGCAGCAAGTTAGGAGAGGCTGAGGTGAAGGAGATTGAGATCCGTTATGGGCTGCCATGGCAGTACATCTTTTCTCTGGCTAAACTCCACGAGTCTAGCATGGATACTCGTTTGGGCCTCTTCTGTATTTTTCTTCTGCCTTGAAAGTGTGGCTTTCGTCTTCCTCTCCACCCCTTTGTTGTGCAGTAGCTACAATTCTACCAGCTAGCTCCTGTCTAGTTGGTCTCTAATTCTTATTCTTTCATTTTCTCCTTCATCTTCCTTTGTTGCTCGTGTGGCCTCGCCATGATTTTAGCCCTCTTTCATGCCTTCTTTGAGTTGAAGGAGCAAACCCAGGCTGGGGAGGGCTTCTTCTATCTCCAGGCGAGTAGGGAGAGGAGTTGTATGACTCTCTCTTCTCCAGATTCCTTACACAAGGGGTGGAAGACCGAATTTTTTTGGGTTGGGGCCAGCAAGGGAGCTCCCGACTGGGCCTTTCCTGTCCAGTCGAACTTCCAATGTTGGTGAATGAGGGAAGGGCCTAGTCCCAAGTTTGCACTAAGTTTGATCGTAGGATCGGTCAGTTGAGCTCAGAGCTTGAAGTGCTTCGGAGGGAGATATCCTCACTCTGGGCGAGTCAAGAGGATGCTCAGACAAAGGCCAAGTAGCTGTCCCAATTTCGGTATACTACTGAGCTCAAGAGCAAGCTCTTGGAAGAAGAGCGTCAGGCTCACGTGGAGTGTTCGGGGTAGTGGGCGGCCGAGCGAGCCTAGCTCGGGGGCCTGGTCCGAGAGGCTAAGCGGGCCAAGGGGGAGGCTAAGGTGGTGGGGTCTAAAACTGACGCAAAGTTGACCGGGGCCTAGGTAGGGTTGGCCAAGGTCGAAGCGAGGCTGGCTGTGGCCGACGCGAGGGTGGCCAAGCTAGAGGAGAAGGTAGCAAGAGCCGGGGCAGAGGCGATCAAGTGATATCGGAGCTCGAAGGAGTACTATGAAGCCCTGAAGTAGGCCACCTTCACAAGTTACGAGCCGGGCTACCGGCGTGGGTTGCGGAAGGTGGTGCGGACACCAGAGCCAGAGATCGGCTTGACTCAGCAAGCCAACGATACTGGACACGTAGCACCACTTGGGCGATGCCAACGTCCTTGTGGCTGGGGGACAGTCTTGAGTCTCCACCTGAGTATTGATATTTTTACTATGTATTTGGAATGTATTTGGATTGTATTTGGTGTGTATTTGTATTTTTGGGTTTAATGTGAGTCAATGGGAGAATATTGTGTATTTAGATTTTTCTTGGGGTTAATATGGGTCAATGGGAGAATATTGGCCCAAGTTGCCAATGTTGACTAAGAGAGAGGGGCGCCCCCTCCTTTGTCCCCATGTGGTGAATATTATATTCACCTGCCTTGGAAGTATTACTTCGCCACTGCTACCTCTTACGAGACGAGCCTGGATTCTCGTACTGGTCATTTTTGCTATTTTTTTCTGTCGTGGAAGGGTGGATTCCATCTCCCCTTCGACCCTTTTGTTCTTGACCTCCTCGATTTCTTCCTGTTGGCTCCCATCCAATTGGTAGCCAACTCTTATCTCATCATCTCTGCTTTCCGCATCCTCTGCCTCCATTATAGGGTTCCTCCTTCCTTGGACCTCTTCCATTACTTCTTTGAGCTGAAGGAGCATTCTTTGGCTGGCAAGGGCTTCTATTATGTTCAGGCGAGGCGAAACAGGAGCTGCATGTCCTTAGCCATCAAGGACTCTTCCCACAAGAGGTGAAAGACTCAGTTCTTCTGGTTGAAAATTTTTTCAGTGGAGGAGTCTTGGAGATGCCCTGTGATGCCCCAGTTTCACCCGAACATCTCTCCGAGACAGGATGAGTTCACCTGGGAGGTGGAGAAGTATGCAACGATCGTGTTGAAACATCGCCAGTCTACGGAAGAGCTGGTGACCCCGGAGAATATCGAGCGATGCCTTCTCAAGCGACTGTGGCCAATAGGTATGGGCACCAAGAATCAGCTTTCCCTTCAGATGGGGAAGCCGTTCTTCTTTCCCTCACCCTATCTTCCTTTACGCAGACACCAGGCAGCTAGCTGAGGAGGAGGCGCCTTCGACTGAGCGAGCAATGATCGACCTGTGTGACGACTCGGCTACCGTTGAGTCGTGAGTTAGACTAGGCGAACCTTGCCTGGACCCTTGGTACGTCCGACGGGAAGATAGCTCAGCGAACTGAGGAGCGCGATGGGCTTCGGCGGGAGCTCTCCTCGTTTAAAGAGCTGGCGAGGGTGAGTTAGGCGGGGGCCCAGGATTTGACCAAACAACTGGCTCGGGCAAGCGAGTCGCTCAAGAGGAAGAGCAAGCTTCTGGAGGAGGAGGGCGTGGCCCATGCCGTGTGAGATGGTTAGTGGGAGGCCGAGCGCGTCAAGCTTCTAGTCCGAGCAGAGGAAGCCGTGCACCTTCGGTTGGAGGCTGAGGCTGATCGGGCCGAGGTGAAGAAGCAGATGGCTGAGGCAGATCAGAGGTTGGCCGAGACGGAATGGGAAAAGGCTGAGCTCGCTAATAGGGTGGGATCAGTCGGGGTGGAGGCACTTGAGCAGTATAAATTCTCGGAGGCCTACTGGGTCAACCTCAAGGAGGCGGCCCTCCCCTACTATGAATCAGCACTTTGCCGAGGTATCTGTAGGGGGTTCAAGCACGGCTATGGCCAGGCCATCTCCTGGGCAGAGGAACAGGTGCCAAGGATAATTATTTTCTGCTCTGGTCTTTACGACTCGGACCTAGCGACCTCAGAATCTTCTAGCTTGGCATCGGGGCAAGAGGAGGACCAAAGGGACACATCCTCGTCCGAGGGATCACCAACTCTGGATGCCTCAGGAGGGCACACAACCAAGGCAGTTCCCACACCGGTGGGGTCAGTGCCAGGGTCGGCCATCACCGAGGATGTTGGGGGCAGACCTTCCAGGCCTTCAACATCCAAGCCTCAGGATGGGGGAGAGACCCGATGTACCTAACTTTCTTTTCTCCAATTTTGTATTTTTTCTTCAAGAAAAAACTTTCTCTTTTTGGTGTAATGAAAGAACCAAAACTGTAAGGCGGTGGCATCATAATCTGGACTTGCCCATTTGTGCTTGCCTTTGCCGTGGTTTGACCACCGTATCTGTAGCCCAGTTCTTGGTAGCGGTAATTCGATATTATCGGGTTATCGGTACCCTGAGCTCTGGGTCGTTACAGTTGGTATCATAGTAGCGTTGAGGACTCGTATAAGGAATTGAAATTGCATAGCGTGGTCCAGAGCAAGTCCACTTGAGTCATCTACTACTGGCTTAGGGTGTTTTCTGTGATTGTTGATGTGATTTTCATTGACATATGTTTCTTAGGTTTTGATGGCACGTCGCCAGAAGGCGCGAATTTCCAGGGAGGAAAATGGTGCTCATCCTCCGGTGGTTGTCGTGATGGTTTATGCGCTTGTGCCGAGTCAAGTTTCACCGGTTCCCATCCCTGTTGCGGAAGGCTTGACGGTTGTTTAGCATGGAACGCAGAGTGAAACCTTCTTGCTGATTGGTCAACCCCCTAAATGGGCGCCCCTGTTGGAGGGTGCCAAATCCAGAGGGCTATCTGTGAAATCCTGAACATGACATGAATGGGCGACCCTTGTATAGGGTGCCATTTTATAAATGGATGACCCTCTGAGAGGGCGCCATTTTCATGATTATAGATTTCTCCCGTGTTTTTCCTGGCCCACACCTCGGGTATTTTGGCACCATGTCTTAGTTTGTAGATGCAGTCCTACGTTTCTCAGGTTTCACATGCACACCACAACTCTTAGTGATGATTGAGCCCTCGGTGAGATATTCCTTCCTTCGGACTAACAATTTCATCATTGGGATCTTCATAAGTCAATGCTATCCTTGGATTCCTTCAAGACAGTCAAGCAGGTTGTATCATAAAAATTCTGGAACCCTTGTTAATGTCACGTCACTCTAATGAAACGTGGCTAATCGGCCTCTCACCGGACGCCCTTAGCTTCTGTGACGAAACTGTCTTGTACCCTGGAATGGGTGACCATTCCAGAGGTCTCCAATTTAATGGGCGGCCTTTAGTGTAGGTGCCCATTACTCCTGTTCTGTTAAGTTCACAGAATGGGCGCCCCTTGGTTAGGGTGCCAATTCTGGAAATTGATGGCACCCCCAGAGAGCACCAATTCCACCCAGGTTTCCTGACATGTTCCGCGTTTTGAGTAGCTTAATCATAGTTCATCCCTACATGATATTCTGTCCTTGATCTCCATTCCATGAGATCTACCTTATCATCCTACATAAGCTTGTCTTTTGTAACTCTATATTGGCTATAAACTATAGTGGATGTCGAATAAATACATGACTCAATGCCAGGCATTTATAGGGCCCGACTAGTCCTGAGAGGAGCACCAAAGTACTTGTGCCTATGAGAGCTATATTGACCATGGTGTGACATTGCACCGAAGTATTTGTCATTCTAGATATAAGGCATTCCACTCAGTCTCTCGTGACTTGATATTACTTACGTGCTTGACTTGACTTGTGTGGCCCGAAATTGGCAAGTACTTGCTTGATTAAAATATCCAAATTCTGATGACATGAACTTGATGTTACATCCTTGAATGTTGGACTTTATCTTCCTTGAATATAGTGCAAAAACTTGACTATACCTTATTGCTACCTTGGAATTCATGAGATATTCATCTCTATAGTTTATTGATATCTTGCTTGTTCCTCATGCATAGCTATACCTGCATTGCACGCAATATGTAATTACTTAAAGATTGCTAGATCTTGATATATAATTCTTACTGAGCATTTGCTCACCTAGTTTCAGTCCAACATTTTTCAAGTAACTCGGATAGCGACAATCCAACCGATGGGAATGAGACCGAGTGAAGAGTCCAAACTTTACAGTAAATTGAAGCTTTGATTTAAAATATATTATATTTTTCATAATATTTGGTCCTAACATTGATGATGTGACATTTACGCAGGCCACCCCTTTTGATACTCTCACAATCAAATTCTCTTAAATGGTGAGAGTGGGACTGCAATTCTTGACCAGAAAAAGGAGAGATTGGGAGTTCAATTCTCGTCATAGACAATTTAACGTGACCAGGAGAAGTTAACACCAAAACCCCACCTACGACTTCGAACATTACCACCTTCGACCTGCACAATTCATGTCAGAAATATTCTGCCCTGTCTGACCCTACCCCAATACGAAAGCGTGCACACTTCGTAATGCAACATTATACGTCGGGTATCGTTAGAGTCAGGATGATACCAAAAGCCACCCAACCACGGAGTGCCATAATGTTGGATTAGCGTCCAGCAGCACCACAAGATGGGTGTTTCTTTCATTTTCTTTTATTGCACGCCCTTCGGGTGCAGGAAACTTCCTCTCGCCCCAACTCCAATTTAAGTCCTTGTTGGACGGGTGCAGAATGGACTAAGGGGAGTTGTTGGAGGGGTGCATGTTTGCTGCACCCAGAGGGTGTGCTTTTAATCGAATTTATTTGGCATCTCAAGTCATACGTGCCACGACACCAACATGTGCCCGCCAAGGTGGAAATTTCAAGGTCCATGTACAACAAAACCACACCTTTATCGAGGTCAATGTACAAATATAAGGCTTTGCGACAAACACATCATGCAACCTTACGTGCCTGCGACAATATAATTATGAATTCCTATACAAAAACCAGAATAAAACAATATACACAGAGGTATGGAAGAATCTTTATTTGGGAGAGTCAAATTAATAGACATCTTCAACACTTTCTGACCATGGACCAGGGAAACTAGCACAGCAGATCAGTTGGCGTTGACGAGGAAAGGGTGTTGGCAAACTCCACACTCAATTGTTGCAGAACCCGATGCTGGAACCTGAACCTGTGGATCCAAGAATCCAATTTCACATAATGTCAGTTGCGCATAAAGCGAAGCAATGCCATGTATGCAAGAGAAGCAAGCATGATTCTGTTCATTCATTATCTGGTCTTAATCGCCAATAGATTTAGCAGCTGTAAAATCAGAAAACTGCGTGCTTATTGTTTATGTATGACTTGAGTCAAAAAAGAACCTGTAGATGGACAGTGCAGGTGGGGCATGCAACTTCCCTCATCTTCTTTCCTGATCCATCCGTGGTCTTTGACCCTGCTCCAGTAGCCCCCAAATGAAAATGCATAGTTAAACACAGATAAAAACAAGATTACATCGTACAGCATTCCACAAAGATCGAAGATCACCTCCCGATGCCCTCCGATTTTTGTCCATTTCATCCTGTATACAGATAACCAGATAACAAATATTTCATGTTGTCTCAACTAAGAATAAAGACAAAAGCTATTGTCGCAACAAAAAAGGCACCAGCCTTGCTTTTTATGATTAAAGTGAACTAGATATCCAACTTTAAGTACCACATAAGAACTGCTCAACAGTACAAAATCATCCTTACGATTTCCTCACTTGACATATTAACAAAAAGAACATCCAGTGCAGGAAAAAATCCAGTGCAGAAACAGAACTATGCTGTATATATTATGCTAATTAAAAAAGGCCACTGAAAAAGAGGGGACGAAAGATGCCGCCTCGGCGCGGGAGGCCTCAAAGCAGTTCGGCCGTGCTTGCGAAGGGGAATGCAGCGAAAAGGTGGCCGGGCTCCGGACTCCTTCAGGCGGACAGACAAGAGGGATGGTCGCTCTCTAGCCTGTTCTGTCAGAGGAAAACCTTTCTTCTTCCCATATCCTCTCATTTTTTCTCAGACGATTGGCTTCCCTCTCCTTTCCTCTTTGGTCGAAGGCCCCCCTTCTTATAGCCTTAACCGACGTGGCCTCACCTGGCGCGCATATAGGCGTGCCGGTTTAGTGAGGGTTGCCTCATGCGCGCCAGATTAGGAGCTTTGTAGCGTCCCGGATTAGGGGTTTTGGTCCGCACTAGATTAGGGGCTCCACCATCCTATCTCTAGCATCTTTCGGCCCATTTAACTTGTCTAGGCCCATCTGTGCTTATTTTCTTCTTTTGTGAGTGTTGGCCAATCGTCCGGCTTGTACTCGTTGTTTGAGCTTCGGCTTGTTTCTTCGGGGATGATCCTAAACATTCCTCCGAGCTCTCGGGTCTTGCTTTAGCGGTTGGCCGTTGGAGCTGAGCATCTTTTCTCTTCTTCTTTTTCTTTGGTCTCATCTTTTGTTTGGCTTTCGCCATTCTTTTTCTTCTTTTCTTTCTTTTCTTCTCTACTGGCACAGAATCACTCGATCAGAACTTAAGACCTACAAAAGTAGAAGTTAGGAAAAATTAGGAATATTTTCAGTGTCAACACCACCCCGGGTCGCTTCTGCCTAGACTGAAGACCCCCATCCCTACTCCCAGAAGATGACTCCATGGAGGGATGATCTTCCCCTGTCGAGGAACCTGTCAAAGAGATATATCAACATATAACATCTCAGTCATGCGCGCAAAAAAGTAAGACTGAGGTAATGTAATAAAGAAAGTGACTTACCTGAAGCCATGAAGGGAGTCAACGACAGAGGAACCAACTACTCTAGCTTTAATCCCAGCACTCGGGTAGCCTTTGCAACTACCTCCCTAATATCTCTCAACGTGTAGGCGCGCTCGATATGAGAGATGAACTCTACCGGTCTGACAGACCCGATCGCGTGTGCCATGTGGCATCTCTAGTTGCAGATAGTAGTGTCAGCAAAGCTCCTCTCCGAGAGCACTCTGTCCAGGGAACCTGAAGAGGCGTGATCTCGCGTCGGTCCTGAGCCATGTGATCTCGGGTAGATCTTGATCACGATCACCACGTCTGTATGAACTACAAGGCAGGAAACATATTAAAGGTGCCCAGGGATGGATCCCTGGGGAAAACCCTCCGATGCTTAAGTCAGTAAATAAGGTAGAGCACAGATGCAGAGGGAGGTGGCAGAAGGAAGAAGGGGCGCGAGATCGCTCTCCACCAAGGAGTGAGGTGGTTCTTACCCAGGACTGTTGCCTTCCCACCGGAGGGTCTTCGGGGTTTATATAGCTATCCATTTAACGTAAGAATCCACGGAGTCTCGGGCGCAGAGGGGGTTCAGGGGAGGTTACGTCCTTATTATAGGCTCATTATAGCATAAGGACATTTTCTCTTCCTCATCCCTTGGAGTTCCCTACTCTTTAACACTACGTAACTGATGCTTGGGAGAGCTTCTGATGGCCGGACTGAGTCTGGGATGCCAATTGGGGGTCTTCTCGAGCAGAGGGCGCGTAGCTTGGATAGGGTGTTTTGGGCTCCCGTAGGGACCTTCCCGATCTACATGTCGCTTGGACTTCTGGACCCAAGGGTCGCCTAGGAAGTGCTGATCCGAGTGGGTTTTGGGATTGACATAAGTGGGCCCAGAATGGGGCTATCACTTTGGAAAGCTGGGCCTGGTTCGATCTCTCCCCATCTCTTCCTCTCTTCTTCCTCCTCTCTAGGGTGAGACTCCCTAGGGTTCTTGCAGGGGTTTTGGCTACTATATCATCAGGAAGGTGGCCCCTCAATATCCTTCCCACTCCAGGAGGTCAAGCCCCAAGACTTGCTACAATCAAGGAAGACTAGTGTTGCTGCCCTGCGCACCTATCCCAGCTATCTGCCTGCAGACATGGGCCGTAAAAACTAGGTTGGCACCCCATGTTCCAGTCCTCAAACCCTATCACCCTCTTCATGACATTTCTTCCTAACCCTGTCCTCCAACATTTCTTGGAAACCTTGCCTCAAAATTCACTCGTCACAAAAACTTCTCTTTGAAGCACTTTTGATCGCATAGGCTGCCTCTGTGAAGACATGCATAAAACCTGAACCCTGAAGATCACATTGGTACGCCCCTTTCCCAACCTCAAATCGCATTCACCTCTTCATAGATTTTCTTCCTCCATATGTCCCCTATACCCAGTTAAAATTCATGCCAAAACTTCACCATCGGCCGAACTTCTCTTCAGATCCATTTTTGTTGCACAGACAGGCCCTGTTCAACCTGACGGGATAGAACCAGCCCACAGTAATTTTTCTGGCCCTCAAACCTTTCCCAAATACTATAAAAATTAGTAAACGGCATCTCCACATCCTAAGCCTTTCACAATAAAAATTTCAAGTCAATCAGAGCCCGTTTGCCTTGCGCACTACCATACTACTTTTCTAGTTTCCTGTTGGTCTGTGCAGGCCAGCAGACTGAGCTCTGCATTCCCGTGCCTCCCAAGCCCAAAACCTCCACTGCACACCACCCTGCCTCTGCAACCCAATCATACCACATCTACCAGATATCCATCAGAGAAAACCCCGCCCCATTTGCCTCCAGGAAGCCCTGGTTCCAGCCTTGTCTTCCACCCCCTGTCTTGCTGCCAGCAGACAGATCAGATCGGGTAGGGTCTGCTACGAAATTCACCACGACTTCCTCGGTGCTCAGTTGCAACCGCCCCTCCATCGGCGTGCCTGGGACATTCCCAACAGCGTTGACGCCAAGTTTCGTGACCGATGGATGAGCAGAAGTTGACATACCAGGCCCGTCTTCTTGCTTCTTCCCAGCACCGTGTAGATTGGCCATCAGTCTGCCCGCCCGTTTGAGGCCACACCGGAGCTTCCCTCCCATGCCGACGGCGTCCAGCATCTTCCCAAGTGGTATTCATCCCTTGTTGCCTGCCTCCAGGGACCGTGTTCCCTCCTAGGTGCCCGGGACTCGCCTTCCTCGCTGCTAGACTCAGCCTGGTTCATCGGTGCTGTGCAGTTCGCCTTATTCGCAGTTGTATGTGGACGATGAGCTTCACCGATCCGGTGCCCGTCAGCCCACTTCGCACAATCCTTGGATTTTGTTGTGTATCCTTTTACCTCCCTGCGAGGAGTGGGCATTGCCTGGGCTGTATGTATTTAGCTTGTACCGGGGATCGTGTGACTTGGTTGGAATTCTTCCCCATGCCCCGAGCATGGAGGTATGCGACCACTTTCCTTACTTGGTTAGCTTGCTCTTTTAGTATTTTATCTTGATGTCGCTGCTAGTGAGAGTGTAGGTTCCTAGTTTGTTCATTTATTTATATCGCTGCCACGGGGAGAGAGCGAGACCATCCCGTGATTCATCCGAGTCACGAGTGTGGAGTCGACCACCCTAGACCCTGCCGGTTTCTCAACCGTGCGGATCGACACGCTTCCCTCTCTTGGGGACGAGTAAGAGGTGGACGTAGATCTCTGGATAGAGATCGAACCACCTAAAAACTCTTGTCTACTTTGTGATTGATATTTTCTCTTGCGCATTTCCTGTTTCACTCTACTTGACGTTTAGATGAATGCCAAGGAGCATTTGAGAGTAGCTTGATTTCAATTGCTTAATTTTGCTATATCTACTTAAGTCTTTCATCCAGTAGGTATATCAAAAGGTGTGGTTGGAAGGATAGATTACGTCTATCAGGAATTTCACCTCTTGCGTGAGGCTAGCCTCCGCCATCGTATCGTACCTAGATGTTTGGCTGTTTATTTGTTGCAATCATATGCTAAGAATTGCTGTCACTGAAATTCATACATCTCTTGTTGCATTTGGAGATTTCCTTCTTACACTCAGTCATTTCATAAGCTGTTATTGTGAATTGCTCTATCTGCCTACTTGGTGTGATAATTTGCTCTGAAGCCTATATTTCTTGATTATCTTATAGTAGTTTGTTTTAATTCAGCACTGTTTTAACTACTGTAATTTTTATTTGGGGTTAATCTATTCACCCCCATCTAGATCCGTGTCCTTCAGTTCCAACATCTACGTGATGACACGACTAAATAGACAACTAAACTAGCAACTATACACTAGATCAAGTAGCGTAAACCCGACACCTAAGACTCCCAAGAGAGGGACTACACCTATAATAAGTAACACAAGCTCGTAAACGTCCCCAAGTGAGGGAAGCATGTCGATCCGCACGGTTGAAGAACCGACAGAGTCTAGGGTAGGTAATTCACACTCGTGCTCAGATCGAGGCACGGGATGGGACGGTCACACTCTCTCACCGTGGCAGTAATATATATATGAACGAGCTAGGGACCTAAGTCACACACGCTAGCAATGGCTCAAGAGCGTATACGAGACGAGCATGCTAAACCAAGAAGGAAGTGTATGCGTACCTCCATGCTCGGGGCGTGGGGAAGACTCCCATCTAAATCACACGATCCCCGGTACAAAAGCTAAATAAGTAAAATCCAAACACTACCCACTCCTCACTGGGAGGTAAAAGACTACACAATGAATCCAGGATGTGAGAAGTGGGGTGACGGGCCGCAAGGGGGTGAAATACAGCAACTCCAACGTGCTGAAAATCGGAATAGACTGCACTGCAACACCGGTCGGCCTGGGTCCAGTAGCAAGGAAGATGCGTCATAGATGCTGAGGAAGGAGCAAACATCCCTGACAGTGTGCTGTAGTGGATGAAGATCCTCCTGGAAGAAGACGGAAGCCGACGATGCTGACGTGAACCTCCGGTGTAGTCACGAACGGGCTGGCAGACTACAAGCTGCCCTGCACAGAAGCAGGCGACCAACGGTCGGGGAAGCCTGGAATGCAGCCTTCTGGTCATCCTCTGAACATGAAACTTGGCATGGACATAGGCAGGAAGGCCCTTGAGACTCTTGTGGAAGATGGACTGCATCTGATGACCATGGGAGCCGGGGTGGCTCCAGAAGCGTCTCCCTATGCAACCTGGCCTGTCTACAGACAATAGGACAGACAGAGGAAAAGAGACGTGGTAACGGGGTTCCTTGGTGGTATTTAGGGTTGGATTTTCTCTGGGGGATGGATGATGAACTTGGGAAGATGGAGGATGGGCAGCGGGGTCGCACGTAGTGGCAATTTTGGGTGTGGGGAGTAGTGGACAGTGAGGGTCTGTTCTACAGAGCAGTGCAAACAGACTAGGTAGCAGGGATGGGGGGTGGGATGACGTGGGTTAATCCACTTTAACCCTATCCGACCCGGGTTAAGAAAAAAAATACCAAACAGAGAATAACTCACCCGACCCCGGTTAACTCACCCTAACCCGGCTTAACCCGTTACCAAAGTGGCCCTAAAGGTTTTCCCTAGAACCATGCGATCCTGACAATCACGGCGGGTTTAATCCGGTTTTCAACCGCCCCATTTGCTGCGAGGTGTCTATAATTACAGCAATATGTGGGCTATGAAGCCCTAAGTGCGGAAATACTCCACAGGGTGGCGATACGCCACATATTGAACCCGCGCATGGAGATATCCCATGAAGTGGCGATGCGCCGAACATGGGCCTCAGCCGATGCGAGGGTAATATCCAAACTTTCTTTGAGATGAATAATGGGTGCAACAATGCCTTGAAGCTTGGTAGCCACTGACTTAGGAATCTTAAAGATAGAGAGATAGTAGATTGGTAGGCGGTCAAGAACAGACTTGCGCAAGACTAGCCTCCCACCATAAGACAATAATTTTCCTTTTCATCCCGCTAGTCTATTCTCAAATTTCTGAATAACACCTTGCCATTTCTCTTCTATGGATGGCCCCAGCTAATAAAGCAAGCCCCAAGTATTGAATGGGGAAATCCCCAGATCTGCAGCCAAACTGTAGACCACCTTTTTTCTTCATATAGGATAATAAAGTTTGTTAGGACTATCATTTCAAATGCTTGCACACAAGATTATGGGAACAAAGAAAGTGGAATTCCTGGAAGGCTGGAAACATAGGTTCCCTGATCAAAAGGCAAATATATGTTGACCTATCATCCTACGAGCAATCCTTTGGACTATATCAAATAATACTGATTAGGGATATTGTGCATATTTCATAGGCCCAATGGATCATGTTCAAATATAGGTCTGCCATTTCATCTTTTTATTTATCTCATTCTGTTGAGAGGGTGGAGGGGTTGGGGAGCAGGGTTTTTGCCGTAGGGATGACAATGAGCCCAGCCGCTCACAAGCTACTCATGTTGGCTTAAGTTTAGCTCAACTTGGCTCAGCTCAGGTGGTGAAATGAGCCGAGCTGAGCTCTTAAGGAGGCTCCCTTGCCCAAACAAGCCAAGCCCAAGCTTCAGCAAGCTTGGCTCAGTAAGCTCGTGAGCCGTCTTGAGTTAAAATACATAATCTTATTTTAATATTTACTGGCATATTCCCCCCAAGAATCCAGAGCAAACTCACCGCACAGCAGAGGTTTTCGAAAAGACAGAAGAAGGATGCCTGTAGGCACACACAACACCTTTGCTTATCCGATATGGAACTACAAAGTCCCCATCAGAATAGCCGTGTGCGGTGATGGGGACTTTCTAGTCCCATATCAACCAGTTAAAAACTTGTGTCCCCCCAGTCCTATAAAGTAGGCCACTGCCTTCTTACTGTTGCCCCTCATGAACCTAAACTGAGTTTTAATTCAGTTCTGAGTGAACCTAAGCAGAGCTCGAGCTTTGCTCAAGCTCGGATTTTTTTTTCCAAGTCAAGCTCAAGCCCATTAAATGAGCTTGCAATGGGCTCAGGCTTAAGCTTGAGCTCAAGTTTCCTAAGCTAGCTAATGTGTGCTTGATGAGCGACAAGCACGATAAATCAACTAACGAAAGGTCTGAGGTAACTTCTAGCTCTGACTTTGATGATGAGGAAATCTCCTTTGACGAACTGATGGATGTTTATGATGAGTTGGCTGATAGATACAAAGCCTTAAAATCTGAAAATAGAAAAACTTCACATGCTAACCTGGGTCCCCGTCGTGGGCATGTGATGTCAGAGATGTTGAGATGCCATGGGCTAGAACTAACACAGGGGTGGCCCAGGGGGTGTTGGTGGCTTTGGAGTTGAAGCCGGCGGTGTCATATGGAACAAAGTTAGAAAGAGCCTATGAGAGGGGGGAGTAGAGATCTTGGATGGCCCGAGGGCAGGGGCCACTGGAGTTGGGCGATGTTGGCATGCCGACTGCAGTCGGCGGACTTAGACCTGTCGAAGTCTATGGGGCCGTCGAGGCCCCTCGGGCCCTCCCCGGGTTTGCCCTATGCCCGTCTGAATAGGAAGAAGTGGTCGACAAAGGCAAGGAATGGGAAGAGGAGGTTGCTAACAAAGCTGAGGAGGCCATTTCAGGGATAGATATGTCCACACCATTCGTGGCGAGGATGTCGATGAGGTCTAGGCTTTTAGCATGACTACGATGGCGCGACGGCGGTCCACAACGACAAGTTAGAGAATTCTATTGTCCGTGCTAAAGCGAATGCACTCCACTCATCGGCAAAGGCCTAGGGTTTGGGGGCCGTGAATAGGGACTGGGAGAAAGGGTTAGAGGTAGGAGTGGTGGGCTTGGTGGCGTTGACCTGGACGACATGGGGGGAAGAGAGGGTCTGCTTGGGAAGAGGGGAGCCTCTGTTGAGGGCGAAGGCAAGAGAAGACATGGTGGAGAAGAGGATACTGGCCAAGGCAGCATTTTTAGGATGAGAAAGGGAGTTGGGGCCTACCATCCATGGTGGCTTAGACTGGTCTGAGCACTCATCTCCTCCTGGTGCTCCTCCCACCGCTGTTATAGAGATGGGTGAGGAGGGAACGCGGCGACATCATTGGAAGGCGGGTAGAGTGACAGAATCGAGCGCAGTAGAGGTTGGAAGAAATGATGGAATAGCTTGTCGATGCCATGTTTCCTTCCCCTTATCCTCCTCCTCCTCCTTTTGCTACTACTACTATGATTTCTAGTCTAGATTTGTCATACCCAGTCATAGTGGAAACACGGAGTGAGACACATGCATACATATACCCGAGAGTAGTAGCACGGTGAGCATTCTACAATATAAATCATTCGTCATTGAAGAGAATCTAAGCAGTGAACATTTCTCATTCACAATTCATAATTAAATACAAAAGTGTCTTGGTACAAAAGCTCACCCGGGACATCAAAAGCTAACAAAAATGAAGACTGCTATGATGTTGTCGGCCTGCAGTCACGAAGCCACACCTGGAATCGCCCCCACTTGTACAACACTATCCAAATTTCTGAGCAGCAGTACGGCTACTGGATCTCCTCACAACTCAGCACCTAAAACGGATTACACAACAGGCTGAGTATAACACTTAGAAGAACTCCTAACACCAACCCAGCAGTCACCTTTAATAAAAATACTTAAACTCGTGCCCAACCTATCCGCAAGTTATACCATCTTATTCCATTAATCATGATATTAATAATATTAAGTGCAACTAGTTTAAATGAAGTAAAGCTGGAATGCTTAGGTCAAATCTTAATCAAATAAGCTTAGTTGGATGAACAATGGGGGAGTCCCATTCCACCGTCCAAGGTTGATGAGGCCAAGGAAGAAAATATAAAAACTAGACACAATAGTGTGGATGTCACAAAAGAATAAAGAAAAAAGAAAAAAATATTAGGAGGAAAATATAGATTGAATGAAAATTAAGAAATTATAACTATTGATGGTGGGGAAGGGAGCATGTAGATGCTAAGTGGAGTGTGATCGCCCCTTAATGTAAGGCCTCCTCATAGGAACCCATGACCCATGGGTTTCGAAGACGTCCTTTCCCCTCCCCATGCATTTCCAAGCTATCTTTTCCCCTCCCTATACAATTCCTATTTAAGCAACCATGTAACCCACGTGAGATACAGAATGAGAAAATGTTTTTTAGCTTGGCTATGTCTTATCTCCAATTTTTGGAGCCCCATGGGTGAGAAGCCCAAAACCCACGTCCGCCCCTACCATGCAAGAAGATCTAAAGCCTTGGGTGCAACATTCCTGAGATGGAACTAGGCGAGAGACCCTATCTGAAGCCCCGGGCATCCTCCTATGACGTCCACAGCCGCCGTCCATCTCCACCTTCATCGTTGTTCATCGTCCATTACCGCCGCCACCACCACCATTCCGACTGCAATGATAACCATCACCACCACCACGGATGTGGAGCGAGAAGCCGATTGCATCATCCCTACGAAGGGGAAGGGTGAGAGGCCACATCCAGCCCACCTCGTGTCCCCTCTGTCTACCAGATTCCTCCAGCTGCCTTCCTAGCAATAAGAGAATTAGAAAATAAGTATCCTAGGACATCCCTTTAAATATTGATCAAACATATCTACCACCATAGAATCAAGAAACAGTAACAATTTTAGGTTCTAGTATCATATGGACAGTAGGGTCTGGCTTGGGTCTGGGCAGCACTGCTCAGGGGTTTTACCAAGCCCACCCCTTGCTCCAGCTAACAGACCATATAATGCACAATAAATGAAATTCACTCTACCTATTCACTTAAACAGTAACCATAATCAAATGAAAATAGACTGACAATAGTCAAATGATAGGTTTTAATGGTCTCAATCCGTTAACTAATTTTTTTTGAAAGTGGCTAGTACCACTATTGTATTAAATAAAAATGGGGTATACAAGTGTGGCCAATAAATTCCCAAAAAAATCCCTATACAAGAGAAGGCCACACCAAGATAGTGTGGAGCACTCTAGCCCCCCAACAAAACAAAAAGGGAAGAGTTTTGGGCATTCACATTACAAAGAAGCACCGCCTATTCCCTCACTCTCACGAATAAAAGATGCAACACTGTCCTCTGCTCTAGCCTCTCCTGAAAATCCTATTGTTCCATCCCCCCCAACAAAGTCTAGAAAAAGTGGCACAAAGAATCAGCCACCAGGCAGTCCTATCACCTCCATGGAGCCAGCTTCATCCCCATTTCCCGATCAGGTGATGCACCTCTTCCTGTCGACAAATGACGCACTAGGTCCTCCTAGCAAGCTCCCCCCACACACCCTGCGAGTAGGTACAACCTACAAACAGGTGGTCTAGGGTCTCATCCTCCTCTCCACACAAGCAACAAATCCGTTGGACACCCGAAAGGAAGTGAAGAATCCGTTAACTAAATTTACTCGGTAAAAGTTCAAAATGTGCATTTTATCTTAGACAAATCAGAAGATGACAACAAACTTCATTTTCAATACATCTTTTTGTTACACAGAACTTCCAGTTGTTAACCATCAAACTGGCCAATTGCTTCAGAGAAAACGATTTACCTTAGTGCCTAGATCAGGCTAAAAAACAATTTGATAATGGGCCTAGGCAACTCATCCATGGTTTTCTGTTTAATCCCACACTGCTGGGTGCAAGTTTTAGACATGTCGAACGCCTCATAATCAAGATGGAATATCCAATAGGCCGTGAAACTGTTATTGGCATGTAAAAGTAACCCAAAGTCCTTTGCGTGGAGTTCTTTTGTACACTACGCTGATGCCGCAAGTGCTACCGCAGGTACACAAGACACCCCAAGTGCCTCCACTGTTGCGTCCTCCTCTGTAGGCGACTACTCTGGTCACTCAGTACCTGTAGCCAGCAGACTTCTACCCAGAACCGATCAATCCGACCACCATAAACAAGCTGATGGTGGAAAGGATGATCAAGTTGAAGCTTGCTGAAAGAAGTGAAGGCGACTACGTCACATTTGATGCCTATCGGGTACCATACTCGCCACACCATGCTGCGAAGTGGCTCCCTCCTAGGATCAGCAAGCCTCCTAAATTTGACAAGTTCAATGGGAAGGGATCACTGAAAGAACACGTCACCTACTACATGACCGTCATGGGTGATCTAGCTACCGACGAGTCATACTTGCTGATGTTTTTTGGGTCCTCGCTGATGGGGCTCGCATTCGAATGGTATTCAAGTCTCCTGACCGTGTCGATCAGCGACTGGCCGGATATGCAAAAGAAATTCAGAGAAAGACTCCACGTCACAAAGAGGGAGGTCACGGTGGCTGAACTCTACTCAACAAGATAGCGGACAGAAGAGACAGTCCTGGAATATGTTAAGAGGTGGAGAAACCTCAAAATGAGATGCAAGCGGCCCCCGCACTAGGAGGACGCTGTACAAATCTACAAGCAGAACCTCAGGAGGGAGGTGCTGGAAAAGATGATTGGAATGGAAATCCAGTCGTTCGACCAATTAAATAACATTGTGACCGAGGTAGAAGCCTTCCTAGCCAGGCCTGCCCCTACATCAACTATTGCCACAACACAAAAAGGCAAAGCAGTAGAATGGCGTCAAGCGTCTAAAGAAGCTAACACCTTTGATATCAAGGCGTTTGAACAACTAAAGTATAAAGGCAAGAAGGCGGTTGCCCCTCAGCCTACTAAAATCGGAGATAATAAAGAGGGTCCCTCACTCTGGGACAAAATGAAGAAGGCCTACTCTTTACCAAAAGTGAAAACCAAAATTCTATTTGATTGGGTAACCTAATACGACAAGGTCACCTTGCCTCAGCCGAAGAGGCCAGAGGACTTGAAAAGAAGAGATAGTCTGAGATTTTGCTCCTATCACCAGATGCTGGGGCATCCAATTGAAGATTGCTATGGCTTCAAGGATATCATTGAAGGCATGGTGAAGAAGGAAGAAATAGATCTGGGGGAGTACAAGGTGGACCCTCCATAATCGCTTGAAGCCCCTCTGAGAAGAGACGCAGTTAACATGGTCTCTCTGTATCAGGCACTGCCTGAGGATATGCGGAAGCTAGTACCCAGCACACTTATGAAGCCTGCTTCCTGGCACCAGTGGAAGAGCAACAGGGATGGCAGCAAGTCCCTGCAAAGAGCAAGAAGAAGAATGCACCTAACCCTAAAGTGGGGGCACGTGTTCGTGGCATCGCACCACGATCTACCCCGCCGGTGGCAGCACCTGTGTAGATCTACCCACCTACAGTCATCAGAATACCTACACACAATCGGAGGAGACAGACTCCTCTACCAGTGACCAAGGAAATCATCCTTGAAGCTCGAAGATTGCAAAACTATATAGATGGGTAAGATGAATATGTACGGCTTGAACTAAAGCCTCTGCTAATGCAGGACCACGTCCCATGGCAGAAGCTAGGACAACTTTCACTCAACTAGGAGGAAGAAGCTGACAAGGCATCGGACAAGGATGGCATCCTATTCTGGGGGCAAGCACCAGCCGAAGAAGAGAAGAAAAAACCAAAGAAGAAAATAAAAGCCATTGGGATGCCGAAGTCGCTGCACGGGGTCTCCGTCGACGGTAAACACGGGTCGGGTCGAATCGGATCCGCGCTCGAGTGTCGTCACCAGGTTCAGGATGCAAACACCATATGAAAGTTGAATATCATCGGCAATGTTGGATGATCTATTCCTAATGGTGGCTTTCATGTTTCTTTCTTTATACAAGACAGGCATTCCTCCTATAACTTCGTATGCCTAGGTGGGAAAAGGTGAGCAGCAGAAGGCAAAAAGGCAGTTGACAGTTCACATAATGAATGCTTTGTTCATCACTTTGACAATTTTTGTGATGCATCTTTGACAGCGTAAGTTAAAGTGCAAGCATGACATATTTTGAGGAAATAGTAGAGTGCAAGCATGGCATATTTTGTCTATTGTACATTTGAGTAGAAGCTTTAGAAGCTGTGGAATAGCATAAGGTGACAGAAAAAGAATACAATCAACTAACCAAAATTGCAGCTTGGCGTTCTCGAGCTTTTGCCTTCCGCACCTTGACATCAGAAACTGGCATCGAGTCCTGTAAGCTATATTCAGAATTCTGTTGTTGCACATTGCAAATAACATGAGGAGCCAGTTTCTTTAGTTCATCCATGCAATTAGCATCAAGCTGTGCAAACTTCTTTAATAAACTTTCAATCAAGGAAGAAATGTTGCATAATCTTGAATCACCATGGCTGTGATCATTTTCATTCTTGTACTTCACCATCAAGGAAACAAGCAGTGAAAGTATGCTTTGATTTTCCCAAAATGCTGGGCCTCTGCCTGTTTCCTGATTGATCTTTTCACTGGCATATCTTAACAAAGAAAACACATCATCTTCATGAACACCAGAATGTGATAAGCTAACATCTGGACCCAATCCAGAGGTACATTTGTCACATATATCTAATGCTAATGAAAGCAGGTGCAAAGCCGTAACAAGTACTCCATCAGGTGCACGAGATACAGATGATGGGTCAGTGAAAACAGCATAGAAAAAGACTGCACGTACAATCTGAAGCACGGCCCTTGATATAGGTATCCTATACAGAGTGCTCAGAGGATCAAAAATTTTGGTCCATCGAGGTAATTGAACATTCAATGCAGACACTTTGCAGAACCGCAGATATCTTTCCTCTGCCCCCTGTAAATCCCTGGAATTCCAGCGAGGGTGATAAAGATCTAGTTCCTTCCAATATGCTTTCCGCAGTGAATATTTCCCCTGAAATACAATAAGATAATGTTATGAAAATGAAGACAGACTCCATACAAATTTGTAGGCTAAAATTTGGGAATGTCAGTAGTGCAGATTCAATCATAGGGTTGGACCGAAACCTGCTTCAGTCCTGAGGGGTTTGAATATATTGCAACTGTGTCAATGATGTCTTGAACCTGATCACCCTTAGAAAGGTCGCGTGGAAGAGCTTTCACAAGCTGGCTACGTGTAGCATCACCAATCGCCAACCTATAAACAAGTTCTCTACGCAAGTTCTCTGCTGTGGGTAAGCCACAGAATCGCCGGTCAGCAACTATTTGTATGATAAGGGTGAGCATTTCCTGTACCAAGACTGGCTCGTACCTGACAAATGTCACGCCATCTTTCAAAGCATTTAGTATATAGTATATACGACAGGCTAACCAAAGGACACATGGGGCGTCTGGACGAGGCAACGGATCCGTCTTGACATAGGCCGGCTGTCCGTTTGGGTACGTGCGTCTGGATGGACGTTCAGCTTGCACGCGTGCGAAACTTGTTTAACCCATTGGCTTATAATTACCTTATAATTAAAACCCAATTAACTCAAGGATACAAATGCAAGCTAAAGGATACAAATGAAAACTAAAAAAAATATTAGTGTCTATTGTTGATTCTCATCAATTCTCCCCGGGTGGGAGGAACTCGACCTCATTGAGTAAGGGGTGCGACTACTCGCTCCTGCGGATCTCGATCCATCCTCCGTAGCTCTACCCAGGTGCATGCTCTCCACTGTACCATGTAACGCGGGTATGCTCCACTCCTCGTTGTCATCACCTGCTCATCCCATATATGTTCTATATGCTCACGATGTTGTGGGAATGAGGCTAGTGGACACTCAGGGGTGGGGTCACACTTAAAGGGAGGAGACGGCTCAAAGACTCACTAGGAATCACTATTGGGTCCCTGTAGGTGACTAGATCTGAGACATTGAAAGGTAGAGCTGATCCCATATCTCTTTAACAAGCCCACATCATACGCATGAGATCCGACTGGCCTTACACTCGATAGGGACTGGCACCGTGAGCTTGCATTAGACCGACTCGACTCGACGTATGCAGAGTCACAACAGACTGTACAAACAAAGACTCACACGTGACCCTAAACTCATACATAATGTAATGGGGGTCCAGGCCACCCACAAGTGTAACTAGTACACTGGCTACTGGGCATCTTGGAGGTCTGAAGGATTCCCCAGGGCATCTTCCTCCTCACGAGAGAACTCGTCAGCTAATTCTTGTTCTGCCTCATAGCTGATAGACACATGCCCCGAGGCTTCTCTGACCCACGTGTCCCCAATGACGAGTGATGTACGGGTGGGACATTGGCCTGAATAGTGGCCAACCAAATAGTAGTGATAACATTGCTATCGCGACCAACTAGTCTCCCTGATAAGTGGTCCCTTGCCCTTGTCCTCCTGACGAACAGGGGGTGCAGGCAATCGTGGACGATCAGAGGGTGTTGGTGCCGGGGATGTAGGCAACAGGGGACGAGTAGAAGGTGTTGGTGCCGGGGGTTGGGCAATGGGTGCAAATGGTTGGGGTTGAGGTGGAATATCTCTTAGTAGGGGAGGGCGAGGCCTTGGGGCAGGTGGCTCCTGACAGGCGGGCTCTAGAGGTCGAGCCATGGGAGCCCTTGGATATGGGCCCGACAAGCTACGAGGCTCAACCCCAGGATGAGGAAAGGGTCTCAATCGTTGGGTAGGCTCGAACTCTACCTCAAACTGCTCCAACTCCAGAGCAACCTGATATGCATCCTCCAAGGTGGTCACATTGCGGCGAAATAATTCATATTGATAGTGGGGCCGCAGACCACGACGGAAGTGAGAAATAGACATGGTGCTCTCCTCCGTGACGCCACATCATAAAAAATACTCATCAAACTCTGTTATGTACTCAGAGACGGACCACTCTCCCTGGCTGAGACTCTACTACGTATCGATAAGTCATTGATGGTATGTGGCAGGAAGGTACTTTTGTCGAAGTTTGACCTTCATCTCATCCCATGTATCAACCTCGAACTCTAAACGCTAAAACAACAGGCTCTCTACGTTCTTCCAATAAGTCTACGCCTGTCCTATCAGCTTCATCGTCACGAATCGGACTCTTCGGCGGTCCATCATATCAAACCAATCGAAGTATTGATCCATCCTAGCCTCCTAATCTAGATAGATATTTGGGTCCAAAGATCCGTCAAAAGTGGGAGGGTCTGCTCACACGATCCTAAGGACTCTATCGTCCTCTTCATCCCTCAGCTGATGGAACCGGACAAGAAGAATTTGGCCACGGCTATGCCATTCAAAACCCAAGCTTTCATTTGCCGAATGTCGATTCAGGTTCTTGTGTCGGGTATCTTTGAGAAGGCCGAGCCTCCACCTACACCAATGTCCACCAAGAAGGACTCTCAAGAATTGGTGCTGAGTAAATCAGGGGCCAAAATAATAAAGGTCACATTACTCATTGGCCAAGATACTTTCAAGGCTCTCATTACCCATTGTTCGGTCATAGTCCAAATGGTTCAAGAGAAGGGGTTCTCCTCAAGCATAGTGATGACATATTCCACTGCAAAGGAGATGATGAACTCTATGCTCAAGGGCAGATCATGGCAGTCCTTATTGGAAGCTTTTGACATCATGTCTACTCACCACCAACTTCCATGCAAGGGGCGAACGCCTATGTTACCAAATATGTTCACGCATGATATTCCAACGACTTTGAGCAGTGTGCCAAATATGAAGCTCCTTGTGCCGAAGGCAAGGAAGCTATTTCCAAAGGAGCCATTCCATGTCAAGATTCCTATTTCACAAGTGGAACTCTCAAATTTTGCTATGATTATTTTCCAAGGGCATTACCATTTATTTGTGAACGTCCAAGGGATCTTATTAGAAGTTCATCAACCGAGAGCCTATGGGCGCCAACTATAGCAATTGAGTTGGGCGATCAGGGAAAACAAGGTCATCTATCTGGGCACATCGCTGGAGAGGGCTTGCAAGGCCAAGAGGTCGAGAAGCTATGTTGAAGGATAAGGGGCTACACTATAAGAGAATATCTACCAAGAAGAGGGGAAGGCATAAGGTGAAGCTTAAGGAGAAGAAATCCCTTGTTGAGGGGACCCTCATTGGTCCATCCACTTCTTGTTCCATTCCATCACCGCTCTTGTTGCTATTTAACTTCCATTTATGGGCAATCTATTGGCTAAGAGGATGCTTTCCATCATCTAAATCCACACAATCAAGCTCCTCCTCTTCTCTAGGGTCCCTGAACCCTCATAGTCCTCATTGTTTGGAGCCACCGGACCCTTCTCTGTTTAATTCTTTATCTTTATCCATCCTTCATTGTCATCTTCCTCCAGAACCTCTGGATCCTCTATTGATTCCATTCACTCTATCCAACCCCCATTCTCTTTGCCTGGAACCTCAAGACTCTCCCAGGTCTAGGTTTTTGTGCTGTCCTCTTATTGTCCCAGGGCATCTCGCCCTGACTCATCTTCTCCTTCTGGAACCTCTGGATCTCCCTTTAGGGCATCGCACCGTTCCTTTTCATTTCCTTTCGGAACCCTTGGACCTTCCTTTCTTCCAATTCATCATTTTACTCTTCCAGGACATCGTGTCCTTCATTTTTTTCCTCCTTTTGAATTTTCTTTTTCCATACCTTCTCCCCGGGCATCTTGTCCCTCATCCGCCTCCTCTGGAACCTCCAGATTCTTTCCCGCATGATCCTTCTCCTTTACTTCTGGACGCTCTGGATCCGCCTCTCTCAACTTATCATTTTCTTCTTCTAATTCCTCTCGATCCCGGGTCCGACTCGAGTTCTTCCACAACGACTGCCATGGGCATCTGCTCGTTCTCGCACAGCTTTCGAGGCTTTAGCCCTCACCTTTTCCTTTGATTTATTTCTCATTCTGTAAATCCTTCTATGCATCTTCCACTCCTTTATGTTAAGCCACTTCGAATCTTTGCTTACATTGGTTTAACATGAAGTGCCTCTTCACATGATTGAGTGGTAATCTAGGTGTCGGTACTGTACTATCTCAAATTCCCATGTACATCCACAGCCACCGCTCTGATACCACCTATAACGACCCAAGATCTGGATACCAGGAATAACCCAATACCATTCGAATCCTGACCCGCTGCCCATGAGCTGGAGGGCTCGAAAGGGCAAAAGGAGGGTGTGGTGTACAAGGAAATAAGAAATAAAGCAGGAACAACAAGAATAATAACAATTAAATAATCTAACCACAACATCAGTCCAACTAAGTACAGTCTAAGGCAAGAGAACGTACCCAATGTTGAGTGAACACTCGACTCAGCGAGCTGGCAACTAAGAACATTTGCACCACACCTCCCAACCTCGATGAAGAACCACCACACCTAAAAAGTAGGGGGTGAGTCTCCTATCACTGGCTCAGTAGGGGTCCCGCGAAACCCCAACTGAAAACAACGGAGGTAACAAGCAGCACAAAAGAACAACAATAATAGCAAGAGCAGAAGCAGTAGTGATAATGATGAAAGAATCGTAACGGGAAGCACGGTAGCCGATGCGACCTCGGCTCTATAAATTACTCCTAATGTACCAAGAAACACACCCCGATCTCACAGTCGGGGGACCACCAGACTAATAGGAAAACTCTGCAATGCTACCAGAAGAAACGCCACGACACCTCTGTCGTGGAGGCCTATCCTCGCAGATGAAGGCCCAGCCCAAGACCACACAGTCTGGGAACACGGTTACGACCTCGCCATCATGAACCCTACATATTCTGGGGAAAATCTATGGTAAAACCCAAATGGAAACCTTGAACCTCTATTCCGAGAAAGCACACGGGAACTGCCTAAAACCACGTCTCATAGATGAGAAACCCAAACCTCAGGTTACGAGAGTCTCATCACGTGACGGGAGTACTGCCCACTAGAAGTAAAGCTAGATGCGTCCCCTGACGACATAGTCCATGCCTCAGGTGTCTCCCTATTAGGATTGGTGATCCACGATGATAGCACAAATGAGATCCAGAGGGGCGGTGAATGGATCCCTGTAGGAACTTTTGCAAAATTAAAAATGTTCAATGCTCAATTGAACCAGATGCTCAAGATAGATGTGAAACAAGATAAATTGCTGAGTGGTACTAGGCAGAGGTTAGACTTAAGTGTCTCCTCACGCAAGAAGGCCAGCCCACCAGATAGGCCTAACCTATCCTTCAGGTTGGGTCTTTTGATATACCTCTCAAGCAGTTTTCTCAGCAGTAAAATGCAGATTGATACATGCATAGAAATTAAGACAGCTATTCTAAATACAACTAGAAGCGATCCTAAACATGTATCTATCGAAACTGAGAACGCAAAGGCAATCACATAGGACACAGAGAACTTTTAGGTGGTTCGATTTTCACCTACATCCACCCCACACTCAGACATGAGTGTGGTTTACTGCTGTCTAACAGCTTAAACCGCTGCGCACCACAACTTGTGTCCGCTGCGCACCACAACTTGCGTCCACTGAGCATTACAACTTACTTACAGACCACTGAGCATCACAGCTTACTGTCTGAGATATCCACCTCGCCCGCTGAGCATTACAGCTTAGCTCTGCTGACACATAACTTGAATAAAGATGATAAGGAAAAGCAAGAAGTGGAACCAAAAAGAAACTTAACGAGAATGTAGCTCATGCAGGAGCAATGTCAGCTCTGGATATGATCCAAGAACTGATAAGAAAATAGATCTTCAAGCTAAAACTTCCTCTCTATTATTTCTTGCTCACTCTCTTTCTCTTTCTCTCGGCGTGCCGGCCCCCACTCTAGTTGGGAATCCCAGACCCTTAGGGGTCAGCCTAAGCTAGCCTCGACCCTTAGAACCATTGGGTTTTGCCTTGGACCCTCGCCACCATCCCTCAGTCACCTTCGGGGGATCGTGTGCGCTGTGAGAGCAAACCCTTCGCATAAGTCCGTGGTCTCCATTATATGCCTGCTGGTCTAGGTCCTAGGGTCATCATTGCATCCATTGCATCATAGGGATGTGCCACATCACTAGGGCACTGCAAGTTAAGTGGGAGGTGTCCTTGGCGAGCCCAAGACGTGAGGAGTGCGTTGACATAGATGTGGTGGCGAACCGCGGCCCGTGGAGGCGAGGAACCGTGAGAGAAGGCACGGATCCCCTCGGCATGAATAGCATTGAATCAGCATTTTCATCACGATATAGGTAGGGGGATGGATACCCAACCTCATTAGGATCGATTTCCTACCCATGCCCATTGTCTTTATGTCTTAAACGGCATGAACATCGTCGTTATGTCTTTGGAGTATGAACATCATCTTTTATGTTTTAAATCCACCCATGACCATTGTCGTTGTGTTCTTAGGCATTTAACTATTGTGGAATGGCTGGTACAAGGTAGGGAATAGGTTAAATCATGTTTTCCCATCGATTTGAATCGATTGGGAGGCGATTCCATAGAGATACCCCCATTTTTGGAGCTCTGGGAGGCAAACGGTCCTACCGAAAACCATTTGTGAAAGGCAGTGGATCTTCGTGGTCTTTTGATAGACCGCTTACGGAGGTGTAGCGGCCCATATTTGGACCGTATGTAGATTTTCACAGTTGATTCTTAGACCGTGAATGACTATTGACCCCTAAGGCGGTTTAGTTTAGCGGCCCATACTTGAACCATTTATCCTCCTTCGTGGCTAATCGTGCAACCGCTTGAGTCCCCTTCGCGGCCCAAACTTAGACCACGTGAGCGCTATATATCTGTTTGGCTGTGGGAGCTTTACGGTCCATTTGTGGACCGCTTATGTCCATTTAGTGGCCAGTCATTCGACCGCTTGTCCCTATAGCGGCCCTAATATAGACCGTTTCATTCTGTAAATTCTAAATTTAATGCTATTCGTTTAATTATGTATTTAATCATGCATATTCACCATGTTTAACTATTTTTACAAACTATGGCATATTTTTATATCCCAATAGAATACTTTCTCTTTCCTTGTGATGAAACCACTAGTCGTAGCCCAATGAGCTTTAGTGTCAGCCCACCTGAGAGAGGTGGTAGGGTAGTCCCGATTTACGATTTTTAAGCTAGTTTTCATGGCCCCCCTTGCTTGTCAGTAGCATTCTACTAGGGGAAAAACTAGCTAGAGACCTGGCTCAAGACATTGAGCCTGTGTGTGCACACATGGTCAGGGTCTTGGACTGACACTAACGAGTGTGGCCCTGACTAGTTCTTGTTCTTCAGTTACTATTATGTGTCTCACTTGTCACATTCCAGACTTGTGGAAACACTTGGGAGACGCAGTATAAGTCATTAGTGGACGCATTTCTTCTAGTTGTCCCTTCCTTTCTTTCTCTTGTCACTTGAAAATGATGAAGTTCATTCCATTGGTAGATTTAGATTCTGGCTCTTGCGTTTACTTTTTATTCTAAATTGGCATCTTGTTTAGCTGTCTTTAATTGTTCAGATAGTTGCACATCTTTACTAATTGTTTACCATGCCATTGCATGTTTTACTTGCTTTCATATGTTTAGTTGCGAGGTAGTATTCACACACACACACACACACAGAGTTGTAACAATTTGGACTTCACAGTTACATACTATTCTTATATTCACAATATGACTCTGTGTCTAATAAACAGACACTTAACACACACACACACACACAGAGAGAGAGAGAGAGAGAGAGAGGTACACTATATTCACAAGAAGACTGAGACTCAGTGTCTCACACACAGTCACTTAACACACAGAGAGAGAGAGAGAGAGAGAGAGAGAGAGAGAATGCGGTACACTATGCACAGGAAGACTCAGTGTCTCACCACAGATAGGCACCTACACAGAGAGCGAGAGAGAGAGAGAGAGTTGGAACCATGGGGACTGCACAGTAACAAACTCTTCTGATATCAGATGCAGGTTTTGGAGGAGGACCGATACTGGATTGGGACCATGGGATCACCGTAGTAACAAACTCTCCTTATGTCAGATGCTCCCCCCCCCTCTCTCTCTCTCTCTCCCTCTATCTCTCTCTTTCTCCTGTCCAATGTTTCATCGAAGTGCCCCGTCTGGTTACTTCCCAGCTGACGCGGCGTTACTGTGTTTGATCTGAATCATCTGATCCCCGTCTCCTCCCTTCCACTCTCTCTCTCTCTCTATATATATATGCAGTACTCTCTGTGTTCCTCCCGAATCAAACGCACAACACCACCACCACTACTTCCCCAAACAGACCCACCTCCTACTTCTCAGGCTTCTAGCATCGAGGGGTACTCATCCGAAATATATATATTTATATATGTGATACTCGTTTGATTTGTTCCCTTTGCATCCCCCCCTCCTCATGTGGTTTTCTTCCTGTGCATGCTTGCTGATGCAGGGCAGCAGCAGCAGCAGCAGCAGCCAGAAGAAGAAGAAGAAGATGATGGTGAGGAAGGTGAGCCTGCATGATGGGGAAGGCTGCAGCGGCCTCCATGACGCCTTCCACACATTACCGGGGGTGCCCGGCGGCTGCGGGGATGCCTCTGCTCTTCCAGGGGCCGCAGACGGCGCGGGCCTCGCGGAGAATGTCCGCGGCATCAGCAACGTGGAGAAGCTGAGCCTCCCTAGTTTCTTCTCCCTTGGCCACCAGGTGACGTCGCCTGCAGACAGCCGCAGCATCTACACCCACCACCACCACCATGGCCTCCGGCTGTCCTCCTCCTTCCTCGACGCCCCGGCGACGCCCATGTTCCTGCAGGCGGCGGATCCCCATGATCAGCTGCCGCCGCCGCCGTCTGGCGGCGACGGCACCCCCTCGCCCGCGACGTCGACGGTGCTGTACGGCCCTCCTTGGCCGGCGCAGATGGAACCCTGCAACCAGAACCCTGCCGTGATCGGCGGTGCCCTCCACTGGCCGCCCCATGGGTACGGCTTTCCCCCGGCGACGGCGGGGATTGCCGGCTCCGGCTGTGATGGAGGGGGCGTCGAGGGCTGGACGGGGCGGCCGGCGAGCGCGCTGTTGGGCGCAGGCGGCGGCGGGGTGGCCGGCCTCCGGAGGAGAGAGGCGAGGGGGGGCAACAGCACGGAGAAGCAGAGGAGGGGGAAGATGTCCGAGAAGTTCGGCGTCCTCAGGTCACTGATCCCCAACTCAGGATCAAAGGTGAACGAGTTAAGAACTCACCTAGCACTCTCTGAATTCCTCCTTAACAACATCTACTAGTAGTTAAGTTTCCCCTTCAACGTTGTTCCTTCTGTGCAACACTCCATTTCTCTTCTCCTTCTTATTGTTAGAATAATCTCTCATTTAAAATAAAATAAAATATATTATTAGCTTCTTTTGGTATTTTTCACCCTTAAGAGGGTATATGTCACCCATAGAAGTCTATTTGTCAGCCTTATGTGTGTATTTATCGGCCTTAGCTTCTTTTGCTATTTTTCACCCTTAAGAGGGTATATGTCACCCATTTTTTTAAAGCAAGAGACTGAGAGAGCAACCAGTCGAGTGCACCCCCCTCCAGCAGAGGGAAGAGAAACCACTCCCCCGATAGCTCAGACAGTCACCAAAATTGAATTAATATGAAAAGAAATAGTACAACCGTTAAATGGGCAGGGCCCTAACAGAAAACTAGAGGGATGGGTAGACCATCCTAATACTAGGGAACCTATCCTGATCTAATATGGCATGTCCCTGGCAAGCTGTGGGAAGCTCAACTAAGGAGGAAAAAGTAGAACTACACATAGTAAGGCAAGCATGGGAGGCTAGACAATCTGCGAGGCGGTTAGCCTCTCTATAAACATGTATCAAAGGGAGGTCTTGATCGCGAAGGAGTGTGATCGCCGAACGCCACCACCTGACCGAATCCGATGAGGGTGCGATGTTAGACCGAATGGACTGAACCAAAGCTGCGCAATCCGACTGAACTGAGGCAAGTTGGTAGCCATAGTATACTGCTAAGCGGAGACCATCACAAAGAGCCCAGACCTCAGCAACGAGGCTATTTCCAGCACCATAATAGTGAGCAAAAGCAATTAGAACATTGCCAGAGTGGTCTCTGATGTAGCCATCACCCCCACACTCACCAGTGTTACTCTTGCATGCATCGTCAACATTAAGACACAAGCCATCCGATGTGGGTCGCCACATAACAATGGTTGGTACTTTAATCTTAATAGGAGGATAGGATCCAAAAATTGAAATAATTCTCTGTTGCTGTGCGTTGGGTGCCATATGAAATGTAGAGTTCCGAAGAGCGTAGCCGACCATTGATTGGATATGGTTTTTGATCCTCGAAATATAGGTATGCACCCGATCAAAGCGCTTTATGCACCTGGCTTTCCAGATTTCCCAAAGCATAAGTAGCAAGCCATAAAGAGCCACAAAACCCGCCGGAGAAGAGGGATTACAATTATCAAGAAAGGACCACAATCTATTAGTGATATGGCGGTGAAGTGAGACCGGTGCATCAACCATTGGCAGGAACCACGTCCAGAGCTAAGAAGCAACGTCACTGGCTATAAACAAATGGTCGAGGTCCTCAGTGTGCGGGGAGTGACAACAGTCACATTTGGAGGCCATGGGGATGCCGCAGTCAGCAACACGATCATCCACCGGAACAGCACGATGGAGGACTTTCCATCCAAACATAGCCGCCCTCCTATTGAAAGATGGGTGCCAAAGCCGCAAGAGGTGAGGCCATCTATTGCCTCTACTACGAAAGAGATCATACGCAGACTTGGTCGAGAAATTCCCAGATGGAGTGCCAGTCCACACTCGGGCATCAGCATAATTAGAAAGTTGAGCCCCATCCGGGAGGAAGGAGGATGGAAGGAAGGACCTGATAGGGTGTTGTTGTGAAAGAAGAACTTGGTGCACCGTGGCTGGAGGTCCATCATATGGTTCAGTTAGGATTGCGCAGAGTGGAGAGTCGTCAATCCATACATCATCCAGAAAGTCAATAGAGGAGCTAGAGCCCAGAATCCATCGGGAGTGATCGTTGAAGGCCCGAAGGGCATTGGAAAAAATTTCCTTGGGCACTCCACGAGGGAAGTGGGCAGGCACAGGTGTATTACCAGTCTTAAACCGAGCACGAGCATAACAGGACCAAAGAGAATCGCCATTGTGGATCAGCCAAACAAGCTTTGTAGTAAGGGATTGCTGAACATTCGCCAACCCCCTTCCGCCAAAGGGCGTTGTATAGCAGCCAGGAGGCCCAGTGGCGACGGTGAGTCCCCTCCGTTCCACTCCAAAAGAAAGCGGCAAGTGTCTTCTCAATCTGGTTCACAACGGTCTTAGGAATGGAGGCGGCTGCAGCAAGGTACACCAAGATGGAATTAAGCACTGAGTTTATAAGAGTGACCCTGCCCGCTTGGGACAGGAGATTTGATTTCCAAGAAAGCATTCTGGTATTGATCTTGTCCAGCAGAATTTTGAAGTCAGAAACAAGAATTCTTCCCGGCCGGAGCGGAATACCAAGATAACTAAGAGAATGCAACTGATGTTGAAAACCAGTAATCCTCTTGATATTGTTGATACACCGCAAAGGCGCTGAAGCAGCAACTAGGAAAGAGCTCTTTGCAGCATTTATCCGCTGGCCAGAGCTACTAGAGTAAGTATTTAGAAAGGACATTAGTGACTGAATATTGTGAGCATCCCCATTAGTAAAGACCAAAGTGTCGTCGGCATACAGCAGATGGGTAATGTGAGGGCATGACCTCGGCCCTGAGTACGGACGCAAGCTACCCGTGTGAAGCATCCTGGCCAAGCCTCTGCTGAGAGCCTCCTCCATGATGATGAACAAAGCTAGGGCAAGTGGGTCTCTTTGCCTCAGGCCTCGGGTGGATTTAAAGAAGTCAACAGTTGAGCCATTAAAGAGCACAGAGAACCAACAGTTAGAGCAAAGTTTCTCAATGAGAGAAATGAAATAAGACCCGAAACCAAATTGCCTAAGCACAGCATAAAGAAAATCCCACTCGACCCTGTCGTAAGCTTTCATCATGTCAATTTTGAAGATAACATTGTGCCCTCTCACCTTTCTGCCAATGTCCCCAATAAGCTGTCTAGCAAGTGAAATATTCTCAATAATAAGTCTGCCTTTAACAAACGCCCCTTGTTCCTCCAAAATGATAAGAGGAAGAATGGGAGATAACCTGTCCGAGAAAATTATGGAGACCACCTTATAACAGAAGTTATAGAGGCTAATAGGCCGGAAATCCCCAAAGGAAGAGGGATGAGTGGTCTTCGGGATGAGAGCAATGAGGGTGGAAGTAATACCTTTGGGGAGAGGAGAACTGAGGAAGAAACCTCTGATAGCATTAAAAACATCCTCCTTCACAATATCCCCATAGGTGGTGAAGAAATTCCCGGTGAAGCCGTCAGGACCAGGTGCCCCATTGGGGTTCATACTCCAAACAACATGTTTAACTTCCTCCATTGACGGTGGCTGGCAGAGGATCCGGTTATGATCATCAGTGATCAGCATAGGAATATCCTAAAGTATAGAGTCCTCAATACAATGCTCCTCTAAGGTGAGAAGTTTCTGAAAGAAAGAAGCAGCCTCACTCTTGAGCAATTCTGGATCATGGCACCAATCGCCATTAATCTGAAGTCTGTCAATATAATGTCTCCTCCTGTTACTTTGGACGACAGCATGGTAGAAAGCCGTGTTCTTGTCACCATTGTTCATCCACTCCAGGCGAGCCTTTTGAGCCCAAAAGACTTCTTCACAATGCAAAGCCTGCCGGAGTCGGGCATTGGCTTCATTAAGAGCACATCTAGTAATTTCATTAGGGAAGGCATCAAAATTTTCCTGCATAGTTTGGACATCAAGTTCAGCTTGATTAATCTTGGCCTTGAGATCACCAAAAACATCTTTGTTCCATTGTTTCAGACCTTTCTTAACAGCCGCTAGCTTAAGTTGCAAGATCACAAAAGGATTGTGGTGATGCAGATGCTGGCCCTTCAAGATAGAAGCAATCAGAGCCATGAAGGAATCATGAGAAGTCCACATAGTCTGGAAGATGCACCTGGAAGGGGGTTGACTATTCGAATCAATTCCAAGAAGAAGCGGCGAGTGATCAGATGGACCCCTTGGCAGATGCTTAACAAACATGCCAGAGAAATTAATCTGAGCAATATTGGTAGTAAAAACCCTGTCAAGACGAGCCTTAATCGCTGTCGCCCCCAACCGGTTATTAGACCAGGTGAAACAATTTCCCCGGATAGCCCAGGTCAATGAGGCCAGCAGCAGACGAAAAGGCATTGAAGTCTGTCATGGATTGAATGTTGGACAGAAGGCCACCAGACTTCTCCGAGGGACAAGATATGCAATTGAAATCTCCGCCAATGATCCAGGGGGCGGCCACCTGACCAGAGAAAGCCAGAAGTGAATCGATTAAGTTCCCGTCGAGTAGTTGCAGTACAATCAGCGTAGACAGCCGTAATATGACAGTGCACTGAGTCAGCATGCTTAATCGTGGCAGTGATATGCTGATACGAGCAGTGAGGAGTGCATAATGTAAAGTTACCCCGCCACAGCAGCCAAATCTTAGACTCATTGCCATAATTCCTAGCAAAAGAAAGACTAGATGATTTATCTAGATGTCAGAGTTCTCTTCACTCTTTCCCTTGCCCATCTTGTTCCGTCTCGTCGTCACTAAGGCCAATACCTAAAAAATGTTGGAATAAACTGGGTGAGCAAACGCTCAGTAGGAATTATATCTCAAGATCAAGCTATGATGCGGGATGATGACGCGAACTCAACACTAATTTAATGTGGGATCTGAGACTCTAAGTAAGCTCGCGACTCGTCCAACATGAGAGAAGCGTACGAATGTGCACGGCTAAGAAATCGACAATGAGTCAAGGGTATCGACTCACTCTCGTGCTCGGATCGAGGCACAGGGCGAGTCTCGCTCTCTCTCACAGTGGTGATAAAATTATAATGAGCTAATTATCCTATCACTTGCAGTGACTGATGAATATATGCGAGGAAAGTAAATGCCAAAGTGGAGAGCGGACACGTACCTCCAAGCTCTGGGCATAGGGAAGACGACCCCGGCCAAGAATCGTAACTCTCGGTATAGTAAATGTAAATAGATTACAATAATGATTTTACAGCCCACTCCACACAGGGAGGAAAAGGGCTACAACAGCGACCCGGGAGTACCATTCCTGGGTTGACGGGCAGCAAGCCAGAAGGGCTTTCGGGCTGGAGGCGGGCTACTAGTCTGACTCGGCACTATTTAAACTCGGTTCAAACATGCAAGGCAGCAAGCAAGCTCGACACGTGGGACAGTGGCTTTCGGTCACCTTCTGGCGCCTTTTTATCTTAAAATCCCTGTGCTAAACCTTTGATAGTCGACTATATTGCCTTGTAAACTATGATAGTCGACTATTCATGTAATTAACTTCTGATAGTCACATACATCACATGCAACCTGCTGATATTCGACTATCATGACTTCTGATAGTTGACTAACACTTTATAATCTTCTGATAGCTTTTATCTTAAATCAATTAACATGTATTGCTATCATGTTATTACTTCACCATGTTTAATAGAAACCTATTATGACTTTCCATGATTTTATTGCCTTTTTGTGAGTAACATCTGGGTCAGCTGACGTGGATTTCTCGTTGATACGTCATGATCTCATGACGTGTTTTTTTGAATGTCAAGACTCTCTGATGTGTTTCACCATGTTTTAGTCTGACTTTCTACCTAGTATCTGAAAATTTGGAATCCATGTCACAGAGCCGTGACGTAGTTCACTATTTTAGTTTTGTGAAAATTAGAGAAAGAATGACCCTTCGTACGGAATTCCTCTTGCCAGATTGGAATCTCTTTCAACAAGACCTTCGTAAGACCCCGACATCGAAAGATTTCCTCTTTGCTCACTGGGTAGGTTGTACCCTAAAAATTCTAAACACCTTCTAAGTCAAGTCTACATGACTGAGACTTAACTGGCCTGATAGGTGTCAATTGCCTTTGACGTCATGCAAATTCTTCTGAAATGTGTTATGGGGCTTTGACGTGTCTTGGTTTAATGTGGCAGAGGCACTTGACCCATCTCACCCAATTTCACTGGAACGCAGTATGTATTCTTGACGCATTTTGAACTTTTTCCTAGGTCACGGCAATGCACTTTGATGCATTTCGTATGATCTTCCAAACCTAGTTTTCCCATGTTTCTTTGCATTATGTTACCTTTCTATCATCTCTAGAACCTAGTTAAATAAGATCTTTGGCTCTGGTATGCTTGATCCTTGGAATTTCTTTCTTTCTAGCTCTTAATCCTTGACTACTGAAATTCAATCCCTTGGAATTCTTTTGGTCGACACAATCGCATGAAATGACTCACGGAGACCTGAGGAAATACCAAGACCCTCGACACACCTGGACATACAGACTGAGGTAAGACAGTACCTCAAGGCGGCCAAAATCACGTCTCGATCTCTCCAGACAGTCAAGACACACACAGGGTCATGTGTCAACCACTGGCTCTCACCGAGTTGACCAGAACCTGACCATGACTCATGGAACATTACACAACACACAAGCACTCCTGGCTACCTTATAACGTGGCCATAACCCTCATAGAACATTAAGAAACGTCCACGGGACGATGGGAAAACCACAAGGTCAAGCCAAGATAATTAGGAATCCAACCACGGAAAGCAACACCCTGGGGACATGGTGGTCCACCTCTGGTCCGCTACATAGAAGAAGCGATCAAGGAAAGGGCCGCTACACCCCAAAGGGAACAAGACTCTGGCGGTCCTAGATTGGGCCGCTAGGGGACTGTAGCAGTCAAGGAGTAGGTCGCTAAGCTTAGTCAACCCTGAACCGACCTATCTAGTCAAACCACCATAGTAGTCTAATATAGACCCACTACACGAACTAGGCGCGAACCCCCATACCAACCGCCCTAAGGCATTTACCTAAGATAAATGGACTGTAGCGGCCTAAGGAAGGCGCGCTACAACAAAGAGGCAGTCGAAGTTTGGTCTGTCAAGTCCAACCGACTTAAAACCTTGACTCGGTCAAACACACAATAGCAGCCAAAATAAGGCGCGCCAAAGCAGAATGGCGGTCAGACCCAGAAATGCCAATGCGAACCGACTTACGCTAGAATCGAGGAACGATAGAGCTTGGTGCACCACCATAGGGCCGCCAAACTCAAGAAGCGGTCTGAGTTTAAGCCGCCAGCCTAAACCATCTTCGAACTAACCGACAAGTCACGGGGCTTGGCGGTCTATCATGGGGCCACCAGAGACCAGTAGTGGTCACTGGAATGGCCGCCAACACGTTACGACGAGAAAACTGTGGAAATGGCCGATCTCGATCATTCCATGCCCCATTCACGTCTAAACGCAGGGGAAACAATCCTAGATCATGAAAAACACCTTCCACAGGCCGGAAGGGTCACATGCAGCAGCTCGTTCGCGAGAAACGGGCGATTCCAATGAATCGACCCAAATTGGGCCCCCGGGGTTCCTGGGCTCATATCGGCCCCGAATGATGACCAATCGCGATGAAACTTGCAGAAATGGGATCCAGACATCCCGAGGGTTCGATTGATACTAATTTTATCAAAAACTGTCATCATTTTTCGACAAACCCCATGCACACCCCCCGAGCATGCTTTGCCCAAACTGAAGCCAAACCCGCTCGTTCTGGCACCGGTCCACTCCAAATCATGAGAAAATGCAGAGAAGAAGTAGGTGATCCATCTCCCTACCTCCACCGAAGAAACCGTGCCCCGAAGCGACTAAACCACATCGAAAACCACTGAATCAATGAACTGCATCGGCTTTGAATCCACCGAGGGATCGCGTCGTGCTACGCTCCATCCGTCACTCTGTCCCACTCCAGGTTCACTCCATCGCGTCCCTGCCTTATCCAGCTCTCCAACGGTGCGTGCCCCGCGTCGAACGGGCCAGAGAGGAGAGAGAACGAGAGAGAGAAAGAGAGGTTGAGAATGAGGGAGGAGAGAGGGTGAGTTAAGTTAAATAGAAAGAAAATTGAGAATTTTTCTAATTTCTGATAATTCTGATTTTTGTGCCGAAAATTTACTAATTCAGAAAAAAACGTTAGACTTTTAGATTTATTTTTGAAAGATTTTATAGTTTGTTTCCCTAGCACACATGCATCACAAACTTTATTATCTTGCTTAAAGGAGAGTTCAGGCAACCCTTTCACCATTGAATGTTTTACAAGTTTATGTAATACATTATAGCTAGCATGTCCTAGTCTACGATGCCATAACCATGCAAGTTCAGAATTTGATGCAGTAAGATAGAGATTCAAATGAGGTAGATCATCTAAGACAATCATGTATATATTGTTGACTCTCTTACCAGAAAACTTGATTTTATCAGATTTTGATTCTAGAATTTTGCATTCATGAGAGTCAAATATCACTCTATGACCTTTATCACAAAGTTGACTTATGCTCAGCAGGTTGTATTCCAAACTTTCAACCAACAAAATATTTTCAATAAAATTAGAGAGATTCTTACCTACATTACCTGTACCGATGATTTTTCCTTTGTTGTTCCCTCCAAATGTGACATGTCCACTTTCTTTCTCCACCAGAAAATAGAATTTGGTTCTGTCCCCAGTCATGTGTCTTGAGTAGCCAATATTCAGGTACCATCCATTATGCACGGCTACAAGACACTCCTGCACAAAGCATTAAGTAGCAATGTTTGGAACCCAAGGACAATTGGGTCCCAATAAATTCTTCATCTGAGCAAAGCATGATAACATTGATTTGGGAATCCAAATTTTCTTCACATTCATGTTTTCTTTACTTGGTGGAGAGTTTTGAGAGTTTTGGTTCTTGTTTTCAATTTTCATATTTCTTCTTCGTTTGGAAACATTTTGAGGCTTTGATGTGTGATGGAAGTTGGAAACGGTTTGAGTTCTGTTCCATTGAGACCATTGGTTGAATTTTGGTTGGAAGTGATAGTTATACCTCCTAGGGTAGTGAAATTGATTTGGTCTATGCACATATGAACCATCACTGCCCAAGAAGTATGATGGTGTTGACTTGTGGGGGTGTAAGTGTTAACCTGTTCCCTGTTCTATCCACTCATAATGGACTCTATATGATGGACGTGTCAACCTCCTGTAACTGGAGTGTCGACCTCTCCCCTGTTCTGTCTAGTTATAACTGTTTCTGTTTGGAGGGAGTGTCGACCTCTTGTGACCTATGTGTCGACCTGATGGATTACTTTGGGTAGCTTTACCGGGTGAAGACCAAAAGCATGTTGACCTTTGTTGAGATTGGTGTCGACCTGTACTACTCCTTGAACTATTTTTGTTCTGAGTGTGTGCAGACTTGGACCGTGGATAGCATCGACCTATCTGGGTTTTTTGAACAATTTTCTTAAGAGTTCCAGGGGTTTTCACTTCAATTGATTCAACCTTTTCTTTTCCCTAGTTATTAGGTTTTTCTTGATTTTGGCTGGTTTTGGTGTTTGAAGTGGAAGCACTTGTAGAGGATACAAAAGTAACAGTTTTTAACCCGACTTACTTTTTGTTCGTAGGATTAAAACCCAACCATTCCTTGTTGAAATTCATTTTTGTGGATAACAATGCATCTAGGTTTTTCCTGCCATCTAAAAACCTTTCCAAAGATTGCTGTTTGTCATTCGGTTCTTTTTACAGATTTTTAATGTTTTCAAGAAGTTGAGAATTGACTTGTCTGATAGCTTCATATTTTTCATTGCACAATTTATTGTCACTTTCATAGCTTTGCATTCTTGTCTTCACATTGTCAATTTCATTCCTTAAGTCTTCATTTTCAACTTTCAAGTCAGCCATTTCTTTTCTTCCATTTTTCAACTAAAAATCTAAAAAAATACATTGTATTTTTCTGATGGTGTTTCTTTTCAGGGATCACTTTTGCAAGGACCAAGAACAGGGGATGAGTCCTCTTCATTCATTGCTATCTACCTTTCGATTCTTCCCTGTCATGATTTGCCACTCTGAGCATCAATTGGACATCATTCCCATATCTTTCTAAGTAATTCTTGCTAATTTCATCTGATTATCCCTGTCACACTGGGCATTCATTCTAATCATTCAAGACCAAATCTCAGCCAAGCTTGATCTTTCGTGCATACATCAACTGATTATCCAAGTTGTCATCCTCATGGTTCAAATGCAATAACAAATAATAATTGATGCCTTCATGCTTTGATACTCTGGACAACACCATGCCCTAAGTGTCTTGGACATTTTGATCCATGCATCCATGCTTTCATGCTATGTTCACACACTATGTATGTTGTAATTCAGTTTATGCCATCATGCTATCAATTGATTGAATGTTTTAATGATATACATAATGGCTTTGTTCATTGCTTGTTATGCTTCATTACATCTTGGCTAACAAATTTTTGAGTGCACGAAGAAGCTCTTGGTCCCACCGTCTAGGCATCGTCATCCAAGTCCCACGGTGCCATGATGTATTTCTCAGTGCCGTCATGCTCGTTGCTATCACCATCTCTCTATATGCATTTTTACTATATATTATTACGCTATTAGATTATATCACGGACCTTGTGTCTTTAATAAATCTAGAATTTGAGTTCCCCTTTATCAAAAATAATGATAATTCTAGAGGAATCTTAGTCACACGGAGAGGCCATTAAGCAGTCCAAGACTGGGGATGATGGTTCCCTTTTATGAGTTGGTGCGTGGATAAATGGGCTTCGACTTAGTATCGACTCACAAAATCGATTTCTTGACTCAGTTTGGATAGCTTAACAATATTATCCTTGATTATCTTATATTTTAATTTGTTTTAATTTTTTCCTTTAAACCCAGCATGCATTCATGTAGGACTTTGAATGAATGTTGGAAAATCATTCTGATAAGCTGATTTTGAGAGTCAAAATGATCTTAATGTTTAAGATGTGAGATATTCATTGCTGAATTGAATCCTCAGCTCGTCTTGTCGCTGTTTTGGGCCGTTTTCTCGAAAACTCTTTGTTTGGATTTCTATCCTCTTATTTTCACTCTCTTTTCCTTAGATCCGCCTTGGTTGCAGCACATCCACATTGGCTGGTAACCGTTCCCCAATGGCGAAACATACGGGTTTGTGACCCGGGGTACTTCCACCGTGCTAGAAGTTGATCATTCGTTTATCTCCTTCTTGCCCACGTGCACATTCTCATACATTCCCTTCTTTATCCAAACATTGCTGTTTTCATTAATACTCCCAAGATTGCTTCATCTTGAGCTTTGGATTTAATTTTCATCAAGTGATGTTGATCACGTGCCTCATCACATCTTGGCATCTACTTTTCAGTTTACTCTGCTCCCTTACAAAGCAGACGCCAAGGCGAGGTAGCTGTAGACACATTAAAATCAACATCATTTTGAGTACATTTTTATATCACTTTATAATGCCCCAATTTGACCCTCAAATTAGCCTTGTTTGAGTGATTTTTTCCATTTTTCTTAGATTTCTCACCTTTTTCTTCCTTTTCTTATTTTTTCCTAATTTTTGTATTTTATGGGTATTTTTCTCAAAAATTTTTTAAAATTTTAAAGGAAGGAAAAAAGGTCAATGGGGTGGGCGCTCTTCTAAATGCAGTAAAAGTTCAAGAGATATACTCCACTATCCACTCCTGTCTATGAGATTTACCGAGAAATTAAAGACTCAGGCCTCCTCAGCTGACCTGAGACTATGAAGGTTGACCCTCGACACTGAAGCCACCGAAAACATTGCCTTTTCCACAACGGCCATGGCCACCACACTGGGGATTGCCAACACCTCAAGGATGAGTTTGAGAGTCTTATCTGCCAAGGTCACCTTTCCCAGTACGTGGTCGAGTGGCAAGAAGATCGTGGAGTCCCTCTGAAAGAAATCAACAACTGCCCCCATGGGGTCCACATCAATGACATCTTAGGAGGATCCGCCTCATGAGGGAACAGCGGTCAAGGAAGAAAGTGTCACGCCGAACGAGCCTCCCGGGCTTTCGAGCCCCCCAAGACTTCGCCAGCGAGCAACCAGCAGGCCTTAGTCTTCACTGACCAAGACCTGAAAAGGGTAGCCACCCCACATGATGACGCCCTTGTAATCTCGTTAACTATAAACCATTGCAATGTATACAGGATACTAGTGTTCAACGGGAGTGCCCCAGATTTTTTGGCATATGAATGCTTCTTGAAAATGGGTGAAAACCCATCCTGACTTTGCCCTATTCAAACCCACCTCTACAAGTTCAACGGATAGACAACTTATCCCGAGGGAGCCCAGAGCCTGTCAGTTACTCTTGGTACCCCACCCAAAATCGTCACATTTTTGGCAAACTTTATGGTGATAAAAGGGATGTCAGCCTACAATGCTATCTTCATCCGAGGTATCATTGGCTAGATTAAGGCAATACCCTCAACCTATCACCAAAAGATGAAGTTTCTCACTAAATATGGTATCGGGGAAGTCTGAGGCAACCAGGCAACATCCAGAAGGTGCTACGTAATCTCGGTCGAAGCCATAAGGCTGGAAGGGATGAAGAAAGAGGCCAAGGGAGCCGAGGATAAACTGATGGCATGAAAGTCAGGTGGAGAACTACTATCGATCTTCCTCAAAGATGACCCGACTCTCGAAGTAAAGATAGGAGCAGATTTACCACCTGATGTATAAGAGCAATGCAAGAACTTCCTTTCTGAGTACATTCATGTCTTTGCATGATCTGATGAGGATCTCCCCGGCATCCCCGAAGAGGTGGTGTTGCATAAACTCAGTCTCGATCCATTGGTAAAGCCTGTCCAGCAACGGAGAAGGAAGCATGCCCTAGAAAAATAGGCAATCATCAAAGAGCAGATTAATAAGTGAAAGAAAATTAGGCTATTTCATCCGGTCCTTTACCCGACGTGGCTTGCAAATGTCATCCTGGTACCGAAAGCTTTGGGACAGTGGCAAATGTGCTTGGACTTCACTGACCTCAACAAAGCCACTCTGAAAGATTATTATCTGTTACCGAGCATCAACCAGTTAGTCGACTCAACCTCGGGTAAGGAACTTCTCAACTTCCTAGATGCTTATTCCGGTTACCACCAGATCCGAATGGACCCCGAAGATATAGGGAAGACTACCTTTGTCACCGACTTCGACGTCTACTGCTACACCCGATTGCCCTTCAGGTTGAAGAACACTGGAGCCACATACCAAAGGTTGGTCAACCACATCTTTGAGGACCAGATTTGGTGAAATGTCAAGGCCTACATTGACGATATGCTTGTCAAGATGCCCAAGGCTGAAGACCATTTCGTCGACCTGGCTGAGACCTTCGACACCCTCCAGAGGTACAACATGAAGGCTATAAAAACCCCATTTCTTTCTCATTTTTTATAAAGCGGGCTGGCAGCATTTTCCTCACGATTGCCCTCTATGTTCATGTAGGAATTCAAGCATCCATATAGTGTTAAGAAGAATTTCTGGCATCCCTACGGCTAGAGATTATTGATCACATTGTGTGCAAAGTGTGGGAGTATTGTCTCGGGTATATTTTGTGAGTTATGCTAGCTGTATAGTTATGACTCTTCCCCTTAATGCATACACCCACCAGAATTGATTTTCCCCTTTAATATATACTATGGTGCATACCTATCCAGAATCGGGGTAACATTGTTTATTCAAGGGATATGATCTTAGAAGATTCAAAGGAAGTATATTAAACTATATTATAATCATGCATGCAGACAGGACTAGCAAGCTTTCAAAATCAAGTTCATATGAGAGATTTTTTGTTCTTCTTCTTTTCTTTCCTTTCTCCTTTTTTCCTTTCTTCTTTTTTTCCTCTTTTCTTTTCTTTTATTCTTTTCTACTTTTCTCTTTTTTTCTTTTTCTTTTTAGAGTCTTGGTAGAAACATTTGAAGTATGGTAGGAGGGTTTTATGTATTGAAGCGAATCTTGATAGGACAAGGAGTTAGTGTCATCCGAAGGAGAGACATTTTGTTCATTGATCCAGACAAGAGATCTGGGCCAAAGGTAGGATAGTTATAAACAAAGTGTTATGATGCCGAGACGGCAAGGTCTTTTTGTTCAAAGATAGGATCATTGTCGACTTAGACGAAATGTCATGACGTCGAGACAGGAGGGGTCTTTTTGTTCATTGGTGGCAGAAGGAGTCTTTTTGTTCATTGGTTGATTTGATTTAGTAGGTTTCTTCGGGTACATTGGGTTTATTAGGTTTATTGGATTTATTGGGTTTATTTAGGTTTATTGGTTTTAGACGAGAAGTCTAACCCGATAGTGGGAAAGTAAGTTCTTGCGAAGTCGCAGGGTAACGGGCTTCGACGGTATGTCTAAGTCAAAGTAAAGTGAGCATTGACCAAAGGTCTAAGATGAAGGGTAGCAGGGAAGTGGGCTTTGACAGTATGTCTAAGCCAAAGGGAAGTGGACCATGACCAAAGGTCTAAGTTGAGGGATAGTAGGGAAGCGGGCTTTGACGGTATGTCTAAGATAGAGGGAAGCAGGTCTTGACCGAAGGTCTAAGCCAAAATATAGTAGGAAAGTAGGCTTCGATGGTGTGTCCAAGCAAGAGGGAAGCAGGCCTCGACGAAAGGTCTAGACCGAAAGGTAGTAGGGAAGTAGGCTTTGACGGTGTGTCTAAGCCAGAGAAAAGCAGGTGTTGACCGAAGGTCTAAACTAAAAGATAATAGGAGAGCAAGCTTCGACGGTGTGTCTAAGCCAGAGGGAAGCAGGCCTTGACCGAAGGTCTAAGCTACAAGGTAGTAGGGAAGCGGGCTTCAGCAATATGTCTAAGTCGAAGGGAAGTAGGTCTTGACCAAAGGTCTAAGCCGAAGGGTAGTGGGGAAGCAGGCTGTAAGAGGCAGAAGGCAATAGGAAAGTGCACATGCACTAAAATACTCATCAGATATTCCGCTCGTTTGTTAGGGTGTTTATTTGTCTATTTAGTGTGAGGGCGTGCCAGTCACAAAGTGACAATTTATTCGGGCTTCATGGAAGCCCATGGTGCGCTCGATCTGACTTCGTCAGACGATTATGTGGTTCAGGTCGAGACCAAATCCCATCGTGTCATAAAGGTCACGACGTCATTAACATCCCCCATACGGGGGAGCACCCTTGATTAATTGTCAAAAACCAGGGAGGGGCGCCCTTGGGCCTAGCCCATTAGTTGGGTCCATTAGACTACTTAATTAACCACATAACTCAAGACTTAGGTAAATGACCCTTATACCTAGGTACCAGACTCAAATAAAGTGAAAATTGTATAGTTTATGACTCAAATAAAATATGAAAATTACATAGATTGACTTAGAAAAATATGGAGAACACAATGGTGCAAACCGACGATCTATCAGAGCTTTGCAAAATGTGGAGGGGTAAGTGATGCCCCCATCACTCTACTTTCTTTATCAACACTTTATTTGGAGACTTGTACTTTTTACATTTTTCATACAGAGATTCATAAGCTATTTGTCATTGTTCACAAGTAAGAGGTTCAGTTTTAGATTCTACCTCATTTGAGTCATCCTTGTCTTCATTTGCCATGAAGCAAAGGTTTTGAACCAGTTCATCTAGTTCATTTTTAGACTCAGCTTCTTCTTCATCCTCGTCACTCCAGGTAGCGACCAATACTTTAGACTTTTTGGGTTTTCTCTTCTTGATCTTCTTCAGAAGCTCGGGGCATTGTCCACACATGTGACCTGGCTTTTTGCACTCATAGCAAATTACTTCCTCTTTCTTGCTGCCTTCTCCTTTCTTGAACATAGGTTTCCTTTGTGCCTTCTTAAACTGACCACTAGCTCTTGTAGTCTTCTTGACAAATTTTCTCGCCCTTCTGGTGATCATAGCAACAAGCTCCTCATCTTCAGTGTTGGTTGTGGAGTCTACCGCACTTCCTATAGATTCTTGTGGGTTTGTCTTCAATGCCATTGTCGTAGCCACCTTCTTCATTTTATGATCTTCCACACTCCTTTTCATATTGATCTCGTACATCATTAAGGAGCCAATCAAGTCATCCAATGTCAAGGTGCTGAGATCCTTTGAATCCTCAATTACAGTGGCCTTTGTTTGCCACTGTGGTAATAATGATCTCACTACCTTCCTTTCAAGATCTTGCTTCGAATATTCCTTGCCGAGGGTCATTAACCCATTTGTAATCTCCATCAGCCTCGCAAATATCTCCGAAATGGATTCCTCTGGCTTCATCATGAACAACTCATAGTCACAGACCAATACATTTGCTTTGGTCTCCTTGACTTCAGATGTTCCTTCATATATCAATCGCAACTTGTTCCACAATTCCTGTGCAAAATCACACATAGAGATACGTGAGTATTCATTGGGATGAATCTCACATTGAATTATATTCATTGCTTTAAAATTTGCTGCACACTTCTTGACATGTTCTTCTTCCCATTCATCCTCATCATCAGGCAATGCATAAGGACCTTTATTAATAACATGGCAGACATCAAATTATTGTGCACGGAGAAAAACTTACATCTGATTCTTCCAATAAGGATAATTAGAACCATGAAAGAACGGAGGCCTATGAATCGAGTGCCCTTTCGGGCAACATCCCCTGATGTGTGAAAAAGGATGAACTACAGATCTAAAAGGGGGGTGAATAGATCTACCCCAAATTAAAAATTCTACAGTAGTTAAAACGAATGCAGAAATAAAGAAACTATTGTGAACAGAACTACTAAAAGTAATATGAATTAACTGTCAAGAGTTCTGATAAGAAATGTCAATCAATCACTGAGAACTCCAAATGAAATTGATCAAACAACTTAGTATAGTATCTAGCGGAGGGCATTTGAGATTGAGAGGGAAGTGGGTCATGCACAAATTGATTTCAAAATAAACAAACGATGAAGGATCAATGCAAAACCGCAAGGACTAGGCCGAGACAAAGACACTGCTAGAACCAGAATAGTACCATAACGCGAGTGACTAGTCAGGGTCATGTCTAATGACGTAAGTCCAAAGCCCCTGACCACGTGTGCACACACTGGCTCACTGCCTAAGCCAGGCCTCTAGCTAATATTCTCCCTCCGAATGATGCTAAGGTTAGACCGGGGGCCCACGGAACTAGCTTAAGAATCGTAAATCGAGAAAGTGCCCCGCTACAAGAGCCGTCATGCTGAAGCATGCTATAAGACTACGACTAGTAGAGGATCACAAGACACAGAGACTCAAAACACAAGTGCAGAAGTACAGATATGTAAGAGAGCACTATCACACGTACTTCGAAGCACCAATGATAGCACAGCCACTACCGACAACTCAAGACAAGGCAACTAGGCCTACTCAAGTAACGATCCTTGAGTCCGACGACTCAGAGGCAGGATCGTCACGGATAATGGAACAAGCTGCCAATCAGTCTACTCCTAAGCTAGAGGAAATGACGCTGTCGGAGGAATGACACGCGAAGACTTGAGGGGATATCGAGAACCCTCAGCACATCTAGACACGTAAATCGAGGTAGAATGATACCTCGAGGTATCCATAAACACGGTCTCAAATTGGACAAAGCTATCGAGACACACACAAGGTCACATGTCAACCCCTAGTCTCACCGGGTTGATCAAAACCCAACACGACACATACACACAGACACCCACAGACACACACACTGCATGCACAAACACTCTTGGCCATCCCATCATGGTCACTGCCCTTATAGGATGTCAACAGACACTCACGGGTCACAGGAAAGCCACAAGATCAATCCAAGACAAGCAGAAACTGGAGCGGTGGACAACGACTACACTCTGGGCAGAGTGAACTATCACTCAACTGCTCACTCAAGCATACCTGTAGATTTCTCCCAGGTTTCCAATGGGCTTTTATGTTCAATTCTGATAGGTAATGTTATGTGTATTAATGCGAGGAACCCTCATCGTATTCCTCCCCCACCCCCCGGGCTGCCCTCCATCTCAGAAATTTCGATTGTTGCCCTCACTCTGCCCGTTCCCGAAAGCCCCTCCTGCGGTATGCCCTCTCATTCGCTTAGTCCCTCTCTCTACCTCTCACAGAGTGCACGGACGTTCATAACATTGGTATCATTCGTCGCCTGAAAAACATAGAGGAAATGAAGGCCATGAATACCACAAAGAATGACAATGGCGGTAAACAAAACAAAAGTTTATGATCTTCACTCGGTTCCTTCCGTCAACCTGCACTTTTAGATCTTCAGATTAGGCTCTACACCTTCTAAACAAATCGTGGCACTAGGGTATACAACAAAAAGAGCAAACTTTAAACAACCAAACACAACGAAGCAGCAGCAACAACAACAAAAATTATGAACGGTTAGTTAGAGAGAAGAGCAATTTTTGCCCCACCCAGGAGACGGGGAGAAAGCCGTTCCTTGCAACCCCCAGGAAAAAAAGACTCAGTTTTGAGCGATGCCCCTCTCGCCCCCTTCTCTTTTCCTTCTCCAAGAACCCATCCTTTCTCACTCCTCCTCTCAAGCCAGTGGCAGGGAAGATCGAAATTAAGCAGGAAGAACCAAAAAAGAAGAAAACCGACAGAACCCATGAAGAAAGAAAAGAAGGAAATTTTAACACAACGATCGGAATCCATGCACACCTGTGGAAGCTCTGGCGGTTCCCAAGTCCGACCTCCCTCCCACAGATCGATCGATTTGTCTCTCTTTTTGAAAAAGAAAAAAATTTAAAAAATAAGAAAATAGAAAAAGAAATTCATTGTCATGTCATCATGCCTTCATGCTAGTTGCATCTTATTGATTATCTCCTCATTTATTTGCATCTTTTGAAAAGAAAAAAAATACCATTCTCTTCTTCTCTTTCTCCCTTCTTAAGGGAAAATTAGGCACACCCCTCTTGGAATTGGAAGGACCCTCTATCGAGCACTCCGTCTCTTTGGATTGGAATCTCCATTTTTAAGACCTCCATAAATTTCCGCACCCGTGGATTCCCTCACGGACGTCGGCTCGGTTGTACCAAGAAGCAGATTGAAGTTAGATTGCCCTTAGAAGTTCAAAAAAAAGTAAAAAAATATCATTTTTGCATCCTTTATTCATATAGTTGTTGATTTATTTGCATCATTTAATTTTTTTTCAAAACTCAAAAATAACACACTTCCTTTGGGCCCTTTTTGCATTACATGCAAGGTAGGAGATCCCTCCACTCACCTTTGCTAGGACTCATAGGAGAGATTGAGAGGTTAGTACATTTTAGAAATCCACATCAACCTAATCTCATGGCAGACCAAAATCAAGAACAACAAGCTTCCAAGCAAATGAAGGACTACTTCATGCCAAATCAATACTAACCGTCCTTCTATGTCCAAGTACCCTAAAATCAGGCGGTTCAGTATGAGATCAAATTTAGTACCATTCAAATGTTGACATCTTTTTATGGTAATACCAATGAAGATCCTTATAAACATCTTGATGAGTTCCTCCAGATTAGCTCAACTGTAAAAATCTAAAACTTTTTAGATGATGCTCTCAAGTTGACACTCTTTCTTTTTTCCCTCAAAGATAAGGCTAAATATTGGTTAGGCACTTTGGGTAAATCAATTGATACTTGGGTTGAAATGCAAAATGAGTTTTTGAAGAAATTCTATCCCATAGGATGAATCAATACCATGAGAAGAGAGATAACTGGATTCACACAAAACCCTGGGGAACAAATCCATGACGCATGGGATAGATTGAAAGATTTGCTAAGGAAATACCCCCACAATGGATTATCAACATGGCAAATTGTCCAGGCATTCTATGAGGGGTTGACAGACAATTATAGACAAATGGTGGATTCTTCATGTAAGGGAGCATTTATGACTAAGAGCGAGGATGAGGCCTATGATTTATTTGAGATGCTCAGTGAAAACTCTATTAGTCATGCCTCGCTCTCATCTTATAAAAGAATGGTTGGGCCATCCAAAAGGGCAGGGCTGTATGAAGTTAAAAACCAAGGAGAGTGTGAGAACAAGATGGATATCAATGCCTTAACTCAGAAATTGAACAAAATAGATTTGTTGGCACAAAAGATAGGGAAGGTTGATCTAGTAGCTTAGAAGTTAGATCAGTTGTTATCTATGAATAGGTAGGAACCTCCTTTTTCTGCTCCTCAACCTCAACAATTCTCAACTCCCAGTCATAAAGAGATTTGTGCTCTTTGTTCCAACCCTAATCATGCAATTACTGAGTGCCCCAACTTTCCCCGTTCATCCAAGAATAGATCTTTGCTGCTCAAGGTGTCTCCAAACCTGCTTATGATCCTTATTCTAACACCTATAATTCAGGTTGGAGAAATCATCCTAATTTTTCTTGGAAGTCTCAGCAAGGTTCATCTATTCAACTCAATCCCTCAGTTCAAAAATAATCTTTTTCAACTCCTAGTCAGTCCCATCAAAATCTCTCTTATCCTTCTCAAGGGGTCGCGTCCTCTCCAATCTCTCATGCTATGCCAAATGTCAACGCACCCCCTAGGCAAACCAATCTCATATCTGGACAAGAGGTAGAGAGGTATGTTCATCAAGTGGTTACCGAAAGTCTCCCTAAACCTCAACCTCACTCCTTCACTAGCTACTGCAAACTTCCGAATGCTTATTTTCCCCCAGATTTCAAAGCCCCCAAATATCGAAAGTATGATGGTTCCACTGATCCACATGAACATCTTTCTTCCTTTCTAATAGATTCTCATCAATGGCTTTATGATCGGGTCCTCTTAGTTCATCTCTTTCAAAAATCCCTTGAAGGAGAGGCCCTTAGGAGGTTCTCTTCACTTTCAACCATTGATCTTGTCAATTTTGACATTGTGTCCGAGTGTTTCATCGCTCATTTCGGCCACATGGCTAGTGTAGCTCCCACTCTCACGGACCTTATCATGGAAAAGATGAAGCCCGACGAGGACTTCGTTCAATTCGCTAATCGGTGGAGAGCTATGGCTTCTAGGTCTGGGATCACCATCCCAAAATATCAAGCCATCACCGTTTTTGTCAACAATGCAACTCCTTAGCTTCGTGCTATCTTGATGCTTACTGAATTTCACACATTCACTCAGCTTTACAAAAGAGCTCATGTTGTCGAAGCTCAACTCAAGAATTTCTCACTTCTATTCTCCCTTGATGATTATGATGTCCCGACATCAGAAGGGGCAAGCTCTAATGAACATATCAATCCCTTTAGCTAACTTTCAAATCTCACCAACCATGAGGTCGCCACTGCAAGCCGTAGGGCGACCATGAGGAGAGTAGAGAACATCCCCAACTCCTTTCCTTTCCATCAATCATCTCATGTTCCACCCTACACTCAAGAAAGGTTAGCCATGGTTAGGGATCATCAAGAGTCAAGGCTAATGGAAAGAGGACAACACTGGCAATATGATGAGGAAGAAGTGGTGAATTTTCAACCCATAGTGAGCTCAGACAAAGGAAACATGATTGGCCACGGACAAGGGACAAGACCTTTGGTCTTGATCCGACCCAAGAGTGAAGCACCCCAACAAAGCTAGGACATCCCTCCTTCCACTCCAATTCCACTTGAAGTGGCGAGGCCCTTAGGTCTCATCTTACCTATGGGCACATCATCAACTCGGCAGTCTAATCAAGGTGTCTCTTCTCCACTCATGGCGGAGGATCGCTCAACTCTATCCACTTTTCACCAAGACACCTCGCGAGAAGTGCAACTATCTTCTCTTGATTTATTCAAACCAACTCCTACCCCAACCACGCTGCCAACTCAATTTGACCCAGCTCCTGTTGTAGATGTAATTTGCGACCCCTACCATGATTAATCAACTTCTGATTCAGATTCCTCAATATGAATCCATCTCTTGTGATGAATCTGATGCCGGACTCGCTCTCCCAAATCAAGATGTCATTGCAATTACCCAATCAAGCTCTCCACATATCCCTAACCCTCAGGTTGCTCCTGCCATAGAAATTTTGGCTGACATCTCCACGATGTCAAACCCGGCCACGTTCATGTCATCAAAGGACTAGGAGCCTATCATCTCCACCCTAGATGCCCACCAATCTACTCCATCCACTGAATCTTTAGAGTCACCTGTACTTAAGGAGAAATCTCAAGATGTAGGATGGCACATAATGTCCAAGATGGGCTATACAGTTGGTGCAAGGTTAGGAAAAGAAGAATAAGGAATTAAAGAGCCGATTGGGAAAAATGGGCCACCTCACCTACCATGTCACCCGTTTGACTGCCACCTCATCGTGACTCTTCAAGTCCACCAACACCCATTGAATTCCCCATTAAGACACCATAGTCCCCTAGACACCTCTCCACTTCCCAACTCACCCCTTTCCCCTTCCCTAGCCAACTCTTTACTAACCTAGGCACCCCCTCCCCTTCCCTAGACATCCCTTGGCATACACAAGACCCCCACCTTCAATTCCCACTAAAACCAACACCAACTAGCCTGCCACCACCTATCTCTCCCTACCCCTCCACTAAGCTGCGACCCTTACACCCATTCCTCTCCACTCTAGCCCCATCTCTCTCTCCCCTCTCCCACACCATCTCCCCCCTCACCAGGGAAGACCCCCATTCACACTCACACTGCTTCCTCCCTCTATTCTTCCTTCTTCTCTCCCCATCTCCCACTGACTGTCCAAATAGCAACAGTAGCAGAACCGTCCATCCTGTTGTAGCGTTGCCCCCACCTTCCCTATGAAGCTCCTAATGACATGGTTGGCACCTGTGAATTCCTCTCTGAACTAGCTTCACAATGGGAGTTCAAGTGCCTTCATCTAATGACGGAGCTGATTGGGAGAGCAGTTTCCATCTGACTGCCCAAGCTGACTCTGGCAGACAAATAGAGACAAGTTGCAGAGGCCCCCACGACCTCGACATCAAGTTTCAGGTGATGCCCTTCAACCAAGGAGTTCTCCTGTGAGTTTTCTTCCAGATCCAGAATGTAGGGACCCATTTGGCAACTGGAGCACCATGGACTAAATGTTTTCTCTAGCGAGCACAGATTGCCCGCCCCCTGTTCCGGTTGGACTACCCTCTGCTCTTCTGGTCACTGCTATCTCCTCTGACCTTGAACTGATACCTCCTTTCTACCACTCATAGCAGAACTCTCCATGATCATTTCCACCCTAGTCCTACCCCCACTTGTGATCGGAGGAGCTGGTAGTGCCCCAGGTTCGTGGCATCTGTCTCCTGGGTCCTGTAAGGCCATTCTGTTTGCTCGGCCTCCGTTCAGTCCATACTGCGTCGAACGAACCTATTCCTGCTACAACATGAAGAGGGATCAGCCGCAGACGATTCATCACCAGCCCCGTCATTGGAACCAGCCTGAGGAGCTCGTGGTGATCGAGAAAGCCACTCCCTATCGAGTCAGGTCTGATCAAGACAGAGCCACCCCATTCGACTTGTTTGCTCGGATCGCAACCCAGAGCAGCCTCCCAGTGATTCATACCTGTCCTTGGAAGACTTCCCAAGTGGTCTATAATTCGACAGCAACCAGAAGTGTCACCAGCGTCCCCTGCAGTGACTTACTTTCCTATAGAACACTATGCAGGCAAACTATGCACTGCGTGCCGATCCCCTCCCCGACTGGTTGGCTGACCGCCCCTCCCTACGTGGAGGTAATCGTTGGTTGTAATCCTAACTTTTCCACCCCTCATTCCCCCCTCCTATGTGAGGTGTAGTGTTGTAATTAATTTTATAGCAAGGGAAGCTCCATCGGCATAGCGTGCGGGGAGTCCCACGCTTCCCCGCTCGCCCTCGCCTCTGGCCCAGGATCAGTGTCTTTACACTGATTAGGTGTTCATTGAACCCTCCCTAGTATAATTTGATCCTTCAGTATCATTTCTGAGCTCAGTTGGCAAGGAAGAGAGCGCCCGACCCCATAGCACCCCGATCACGAGTGGCCACTGCAGATAGAGTGAGGAGAGAGCCCCGTGCCCTGAAGGTACGAAGTCCGCCCACTGTCATGGGTGCCCCCCATCCTAGGGAGGGATCGGTTAGGCTGAGCCGTCGCCCCTTACCAGTAGGGTTCAGGTCTCTTGACTCACCCTACCATCACATAGTCACCACAGGAAAGCATTGCGCTGTGAAATCTGTCTGCCAACATCAAGTCTGCCTTCTTGTCTATGTGCTTGCAAGTCTAGGTCCAAGCATCACCCGGTCTATATCATTGCATCCATAGGTATTCTCACATCAGATGTATTCCTAGACGAGTTACCTAGTATTCCTCCGGAGAGAGAATTGATTTGATTCTGAGAGCTGCAACTATTTCTAAGGCTCTGTATCGGATGTCCCCTATCGAAATGAAGGAGTTGAAAGAACAACTGATGGAGTTATTGGAGAAGGGATTTATCCGACCGAGTACTTCACCTTGGGGAGCCCTTGTCTTATTTGTCAAAAAGAAGGAAGGGTCAATGAGGTTGTGTGTTGATTACCGGCAATTGAATCAACTCACAATCAATAACAAATATTCATTGTCGAGGATTGATGAATTATTTGACCAGATTTTTGGAGCTTGATATTTTTCAAAGATCGATCTCGGGTCTGGTTATCATCAAATAAAGATAAAGGAAGGAGATATTCATAAAACGACATTCAGGAGTAGGTATGGACACTATGAGTTCACTGTTATGTCTTTTGGCCTAACTAATGTGCCTGCCACATTTATGCAATTGATGAACACTGTATTTAGACCATACCTTCATCAATTTGTGGTGGTCTTTATTGATGACATTTTGATCTACTCCAAGTCTAAAATGGAGCATGAAGCACATCTCAAGAAAGCCCTACAGTTATTAAGAGATCACAGATTATATGCTAAGCTTACTAAGTGTGATTTCTGGCTAGAAGAAGTTTCTTTTCTCGATCACATAATTTCCCAGAAGGGTATTGGGGTCGATCCTTCAAAGGACGAGGCAGTAAGGAATTGGGAGAGACCTACTAGCGTGACCGAAATTTGAAGCTTCTTAGGATTGGCTGGATATTATAAAAGATTTATTAAGGATTTCCTCAAGATCGCTATATCTTTGACAAGATTGATAAGGAAGGAGACTCCTTATGTATGGTCTGAGGAATGTGAGAAGTGCTTTCAGACCTTAAAAGATTGTCTAACTATTATCCCTATACTCATATTGACTACTAAAGGAAGAGGATTTGAAGTTTATACTGATGCATCTAGAATTGGCTTGGGCCGTGTATTGATGCAATATGGCAAGGTAATCACTTATTCCTCAAGACAATTGAAAAAGCACGAGGAGAATTATCCCGTGCATGACTTAGAGCTGGCGACTGTAGTCTTTGCCTTGAAGATCTGGCAGCATTATCGCTATGGTGAGGTCTTTATTGTATATTCCGACCACAAGAGTCTCAAGTACTTATTTTCTCAAAAAGAACTCAATATGAGGCAAAGAAGGTGGCTGGAGTACTTGAAGGATTTTGATTTCTCTATATAGTATCATCCAGAAAAAAGTAATGCCGTAGCAGATGCTCTTAGTCGAAAGCCGACGGCATTATTATCAAGCCTAATGATTAAATAATGGCATTTGTTAGAGCAAATGACAAACTTGGTCCTCGATGGGGAGGAGAAGGGAGAAGGAGTCTTAATTACAAATATTAGACTCCAACCCAAGTTACTCTCAGAAATTAAAGAGTTACAAGATGATGATCCATTGATTGTTGAAATTAAAGAGAGATTAGATCAATGGTAGGATTTTCTTTTGGCAGATGATGGAAGGTTATTTTTTCGAGGAAGAATCTGTGTACCTGATTGTTCTACCATTAAGAACAAAATCTTAGAAGAGACACATAGATCGAGGTATACTATTCATCCTAGCGTCACAAAAATGTACCAAGATCTCAAAAGAACCTTCTGGTGATTTAACATGAAAAGAGAGGTAGCCGAGTTCGTGAGCCGATATTGGGTCTGCCAACAAGTTAACGCCGAACATCTCAAATCGGCTGGGAAGTTTAAACCTCTCGAAATATCGGAGTGGAAATGGGATAGTATGGGTATGAATTTTATTGTTGGATTGCCAAGGAATGGATTTTATTGTTGGATTGCCAAGGACCCAAAGTGGACTTGATACTATATGGGTGACTTTGGACCGACTCACTAAGTCCGTTCACTTCTTGCCCATTAAAAGTAGATGGACCGTGAATGTTCTAGATGCCCTACATATCAAGGAGGTTGTAAGGCTGCATGAAATTCTAACTTCAATTGTTTCAAACAGAGATCTGAGATTCACCTCTCATTTCTGGAAGGGATTGCAAACATCTTTGGGTATTAGGCTAAACTTTGGCTCAATTTTTCACCCTCAGACAGATGGACAAACAGAGAGGATGAATCAGATTATCGAATACATGTTGAGGGCCTCTATGATAGATTTTGGTGGAAGTTGACATGAGCACTTGCCATTGATTGAATTTGCATATAATAACAACTATCGGGATGATCGCATTCTGCTTCCGTGAACGGGGTGTTGGAGAGGAGAGAAAAACACTTGGATCTTTGGCATCCCAATCGCCATGGATCAAAGCTATCTAGCATGAGAACTTATCCTAGACTCTTTAGGGATCAGTTTGATTCCCTATAGGACTTCTATTTGAAACAAAACCCATAGCTCTAGGTCATTCTCTATAAATTGGGCCCAGGTTCGACCTGCGCGAACCCTCATTTTGGCTCACTTTGTTTGACGGTAAGACATGGGTATTTCATGTTGATCCTTTAGACCTTATTATTCCCTTTAGTATCTTCTACCCTTCTTCAATATCTCGTGCTAGGAGGTCAAGCATCCAGAGAGTTAGAAAGGCTGAAAGTTGTTGTTTCTCTACAAATGGTGTAGAAACCAGCATGTCAGTCCGGTGAAGATCAAGAGGTTAAGGACCCAAATCAAGGTATTTTTAAGTTCATCCTTTAGAACAAGTTGTTTCTCTTTATATCTTCTCATCACCCTCCAAATTTCATGAATTTAGGATGAGAGGATAAAAAGTTAGAGCACCTGAAAGTTGAAGGTTCCATGTAGGACGTGGAGGAACTCGAGTCAAATTTGAAGTTTAGAGCCCAGTCCAGAGGTAGGTTATCTCATGATTGGCACAAACATCAAGTTAGGAGTAAAAGTCCTCTATTTTCTTTTGATTTCATGCTTTCTATGCATCATATTTCATGTTTTACCATGATTGCGCACTTAGATTTTATTGCATGCATATCCCTACACCTTAATAGAAAAGATGATAATTTTGGCTTAATCCATGCAGCCACATGCATTCCCATGACTAAATTCTTATTCTATCATATTTTATCTTTCAGTATCATGCATGAATTACCCTTAGATAGGCCCGAAACACCTTAATAGAAAGATGATAATTTTGGCTTAATCCATGCAACCACATGCATTCCCATGACTAAATTCTTATTCTATCATGTTTTATCTTTCAGTATCATGCATGAATTACCCTTAGATATGCCCGGAACACCTTAATTACCTTCTGCTTGTTACAGGCAGAAGGAGGTCTCTTAGAGACCGCTACTGTAAAGTAGCGGTCCCAGTATGACCGCTATTGGAAGAAGTGGTTCTCTCCAGATCACTTTCTGATTTTGATCGGACTGAAATGTGTGTCTTTAAACACAACGGCTGTCAATCTAAAATAATTGCCGAACCCGCAATAAAAATAAACAACGTAGTACTGCTATTGGTCTGAGTCGAATCCACAGAGAGGAATTGATTTTCTGAATTGAAGATCTTGTGTTCTAGGCAGAACAGGAACTTTAGATGATTATGTGCAACTTAGAATGAAAATTACATTAAGTAAATCTATCTAATGAAATTTGGAGGGTTATAGAGAGAGAAAGAAGAGATGGAGACGAAGAAGAAGAAAGAAGAGAGAGATCTAGAGAGAGAAAATAAATAGATATACGTTTTCACTAATTAAAAAGACAATGCTTACAAGATGAAGTGCAAAAATAAACAATACAATTTCAAATAAAAATAAATCTTAAATAACACCGAGGAGGACGATGGGCAAGTGATTGCGGTCGCAATGGCAGGGTGACATCGTCTCCTTGAGCCTTTGATCTCCACTCATCCCGGAGCCGGTGACGCCCGTCTTGCACCATCTTTGGAGGGGTTAGAGGGATAGAATAGAGAGAGAAATTAGAGAGATGTAGAGATAGAGAAAGAGATAGAGAAAGATGGGCTTTAAATCAACATTTCAGTTTCGTTTCATTTCAATTTCATTTATTGAGAAATTTTTAATTAATTCTCGTAAACTTTAATTCCTTTAGGATGAGAAAGATATAACATGCCACCACATTCTGCCAACCAACGTTTGCCCACAATAATATTGAGCTCTCAGAAGGGTAAGGAATTACCCAAGCATCATCAATATAATGTAATTTCTCAAAATCATGAGAAAATTACACAATGATCTGGCCAGTTGGAGTAATCTCAATGTCATTTGTTTGAAATAATAGATCAACGACAACTTGAGAAATACAATTAAGCCCTCGACTTTCATCAAAAGTGAGATTTATCCATTGGCAATTAGGAACTCGCACACTTGTACTAAATATGACGGGATTCATAAGGAGATTTAACGACCCCAATTTATAAAAACAAATTGGTTCTCTAAGTTCTGATACTAATTTGATGTCGGATGAAAATAGTTCACCCCGTCAAAATAATTTGAACACTCATGCACATTTTATCAACATATGTTATGCTCTAAATCTCTAATTTCTACTCAAACAAATAGAATTATACACTAGAATTTGATCAATAACTAGAAGAATAATTGCAAATCAGACTAGGTGAAGTAATAGTTGATTTGACGTAGGACAATGACTACTCTGGGACGGAAGGTGCCAATTTGGAAACTTGAAGTGCTGCTAAGCCTCCATTAGCAGTAACTCCTTAATAAGCCAACGATGAACAGTTAAAAGCTACCGCTCATGCTGTGCATAACAGTGGTGCTGTCGCTCTACTCGTTGGGATGGCCAGCGGTGATCCATGGGTGCCGACAATGGGCACCTGCTGTTTGTGCAGTAGGGAGGCAGGCCGCGAGCAGCCGGCGCCTGCGTGGCAGTGGGTTGGGGCAACCACAGATTGCCTACGACGGGTAGCAGCCCAACGGTGGGAGCCAGGAGTGGCTAGCGAGGCTACAAGCCCTGCTCGCGGGGTGTCTAGGCAGAGCAGGGTCCCAGAGTGGGGGTGAACGGTGATGAGTGGGCCGCAGCCTGGGCTCACCAGGGTGAGGGCGAGACTGGCCCTCATGGTGCCGATGCTGCTTCGGGGTGGCGGCCGCAGCGCGCACTGGCACCAGAGCGGAAGGGGGGCGAGGGGTCCCTAGCGGCGACGACATGATGGCTGTGGATGCAGCCGCTTGTGTAGGCAATGAGGGCTGGCTGCGCACAGTGGGAAGACCGTGGGTGCCGCAGACCAAGGCGGTGGCAGAGGGGTGGCCGATGGTTGTGACGATTGTCATGGCAGTGATGGGCCGCACGAGCAACGAAGCAGCGGACGGTGGCATCTGGTGGGGTGACCTTGGGCGCTCATGGCAGTAGTAGCTCCTGCGGGGGCTTTGCAGGCCAGCTGTTGCAGATGCACGGAGGGGTGGGAAAAAGGTGAAGATGAACAGTGGCAAGGGTAGACGGTGCCAAGAAAAATGGGATGACAGGGGAAGAAAATTAATGAAAGGAATGGTGGCTTGGTGAGGGAGAAAGGGGATTACGTGGAGGGAGAAAGCAATGCGAAACAATGAGGGTGAGAATGGGAAGTTGGGGATCACGGAGGAGAAAAAAAAGAAGAAGGAAAATGGAGGTTCGGCCTCACGCCAAGAAGAAGAAGGAGGGAGGTTGGGGCATCTCGCCAGAAGGGGAACACACAGCAGCACTACAAATGTTTTTTGATCCAACTATTGTTTAACCCTAATTAAGGTTAACTTCTCTTATTTATAGAGAAATACAATAAACTTCGACTGGGTCCCTCTCACTTCTGTCGAACACTCAACACAACACCCCATAGAATTACCAAAGCAGCAACCTCCTCGGACCCAAGAACTATTTCACAAGCAGCCACATATGCTGAATCTGAAATCTTCCTCGAGAACACCCACCTTGACCAGAGTCGGTTAAATCATTCATCAACTCTAGGCAGCAAATGTTCATACTCCATCTGAGTCAATCCAATGACCCACAGTCCGCACACAACTTCCATCACCCACTAAGTCTGATATAGACCATACTGCCCAATTCACGGAGAAGACTAGTGCAAACCTAGCCCTTGCTCAGCAACTCTCGTAGCTGATCCGACTAATCCTCAGTTCCGTTGGTGCCATACAAGCAATGCCTCATATGATGGCACAGCAACCGACACAACCTTCATGGCCAATGCAATCTCGAGTCGAGGGATAACCCTTTTACAATTGACCAAGAAGCCTCCAACTATTCCCATCACCGAAACATTTTCCATCTCCAATCACGGCTCCGATCTTGGGACCCGTGGGTTATGGGCCCACCATGCTTCCGCTGCGCAACTCCGCACAACCTACACAACCGAAGCAAGGAGATTCTGGCATCCGCCATGAAACAATTCTCACCTCGGTCAACTAAACCCGAAAATTTGGAGGAAAGCTCAAACACCACGAGTCTAGGGTGCAGACTCTCTTAATCTAGTAAACCACTTACCACACCGTGGGCCTCAGCTCGAAACACTTCGAAAATCACGACACCAGCCATACAATGTCATATACGCAGCTCGAATGGTAATTCCACACGCTCGACAGCATCAAGACACTCAATTACGGCGAAGGGTGAACATGAAACTCCCACAAGTAGATCCACTGCCAGCACCCAGGGCACCCTTACCAACTCCCTGACACACTCGAGGACCCCATGCATAAACAAGACGGAAAACAACGGAATTGAATAAAACACAGTACATAAAGATATAAAACATAAATCATACCTTCCACGAGGGGGAAAAATCACAACGATCTCCCGGTCACATACCTCGCGCATCTCAGGATCCCTACCTCGTCAAATCGGAAGATCGCCACTGCTATTACTAAACTTGGTGCAGCCCCAAAAGACATTCACGAACAATATGCCCAATCTGTCCACACCTAAAGCACACTAATTCTGCTACAACTGCCGAACACGGCCTGCCAACGTGAAAACCACCACATCTCGAACACTGCCTTGGCTACTCGGTCATGTTGTGTCACGGTGGTTGGGCCACTGACTGCTGAACACTCATTGCCAACGCCGCGTACTACTGCTCCTGCTAGACCTACTCCTTCCAAACAACCTAGTCACACACCTGCACCTCGATCCTAATGGGGGAGAACCCGCGCCAAGGAATGGGATGGACGACAATCCCAGCTGGCTCGGAGACTGTGAGATGACATCCTGTTGCTGAAGAACCCATTGTTGAACACAATCTTGCTGAAATTGCCCTACCAAAAACTCTCAGGTCCTCAAAAGATCCACCTCTAGAGCCACCGCAGCCTGATATGCCACATCCGAATCTGTAATTCACGTTGGGATTAGCACTAACCGCAGTTCTGCTCTCAAGCCTCAAAGAAACTATCGGGTCCTTAAAGCTTGAAAACTCTTCTTATGAAAAATGTACAGAACTTGAAAACTTAAATGAATGTCTCTTGTTTGATATGGACATGCATAAGGAACAAATTATTTCTTTATGAAAAGAAAATGACACCTAGCTTAATTAATAAAGGAATTGGCAACAAGACATTATAATGTGGCTTAAAGAATTAACGCCTCCTATGGAGGACATCATTTTTCACAGAGCCCTCGTTCCTCAGGCATAATCATGAAAATTTGGAGGGAAATAATCATTTTAGACATTGTTAGTGGATCAATATAAGAAAATCTCTTTATTCATTAGAAGAAATGATCAAGTACATGATTAATGAGCCACTTTGGGCCTTAGACTCCTAAGAACTATTACTTATGATTTCCATTGCTCCTGATCTTCATCAATCCACTCCATGGGCCGATGTAGCTTGTTGACTCGCCATAATGCTGTAATTGTCTTTGTTTCCTCCTCATCGCTGCTTGTGCCTAAGTCCCTCTTCTTGATTGTTGGGAGCTGTGAAGCTTCTTCAAATATATTGCGAGATAACCCAAGTTGGGAAAGACACCGCTGAGAATTATAGAGAACAAGCTCGGTGGCGCCGATTAGTCATAGCACTACCCCAGAAGAGGGCCGTGCACGAAGATATTGAGTCTTGAGGATTTTCGGTGTGCACTTGAACATATTTTGGGCCATTACCTTTAGATGCTCCCGCCACTCCACCCGCATCTTTAGTTTGGGTACCCGATTTGTCACTCTTTCACTTAATCAGAGTGTGCCCGTCATATAGTGGAGTAGGCTCTTTAGAAACATCCTAGAGGTGCCTTGGGTCTCCTCACATGAGTCAAACTTAAAATGAAGGTCCACCCAACTAGTGAACAATAGTATTGACCCATATAGGAGCCTTCCCATAGAAGCAGAGGTGAGCCCACTATACAGATAAGCTAGGACCACCGGCCCAATTCTCTTTCCTTCCCAAATTCCACATATGGCACTTAATTGCTCCTCCTCTAGAAAATCATCCAACAAGGGGAAGAGAAGTGCTCCCGCGAGGTATATCACGAATGCTTTCATGATCCCTTCCATATCCTCTTCTTTGGCTTGTCCCAAGATTTTGTAGACTCATGTCGCAAGCTTCATCAAGTTGACTCCTTTCACGGGACATATTTGATCGGTCATTTTTTGACTTAGAATAAGGCTTGCCAACATCTCTTGTGCGCTTATTTGCTTTGGCATATCTGCCATCTTCTCTTCCTCACCTTGCTTTAATCTCCTCAAACTGAGGAGCATCTCCACTTCCTCTAGGAGTATGGTAGCTTCGAAGGTGGGAAATAGGAAGGTATGGGTATGTGGGTGCCAAATTTCTATGAGCGCTCCCATGGCGGCCCAATCAAGATGTATGTCATTATAATGTTTTCCATGGGTTACAAGGCCTAGGAGGTGCCACTTGGAGAGATTGGATCTCATATCTATGGTGATTTTGGAGAGTAGAAGAGGGAGCCATTGGTTTTTAGTGTATCTCCTTGCACTCGAGATGTTGGGGTAATCCTAGAATTTGAAAGAAAAAGAGAGAACAAGAATGGAAGAGGAGAGCAATGTGAGAATTGAGTTGCATTAGGAAGGAAATAAGGGAAATGCTTAGAGTTCTTGATAACTTACATGATTGGCCGCAATTCTTCCACTTATATGCCCACTAATCTCTGTAATCCTTGCGAATCCAAGTTTTGTTCTTTTCAAGGGATATTGCACTATGTTCTCCATGCTCAAACTTTGATAGCTCCTGTTGCCCCCCAGGGTATGATGTGTGGCTTGAAGAGTTTTGATGATGACCGAATGCAATGTGACTTGGTAATGTTGGTTTGTTGGTTTAAACCTTGAGATCCTAAATCTCTCTCCTCTCCCACCCCTTGCAGCTAAGAAGGTAGCCATTCTGAGGGGTGAAGCGTCCTTATCAGGTTCTCTTCTGGGTGAGAAGCTCAGCCGTGCCACCGTTGCCGCCGCGATCGAGCTGTCATCGCACCACCACCGCCTTGCCGTCTCCGATCTGTCCCCTACTGGATAGCAGTCTGGAGTTTGATTTCTTCCACCAAATCCGTAGATCTGATTGAGCTAAAATTTTGAGGGTGAGTTCCCCACGTTGTTCCCACTCCCCATAAAAATTTTCACGTCGATCCACCTCCATTTTCTTCCCATTCTACCGAATCTTCCCCGATCTATACAGTCTGCCCTTGCACAGATCTGTGATCCAGCAACCAACCATTTCACGTTTTCACCCCCTTACCAATTTCAGATCGAGCTAAATTTTAGACTAGGATTTCTGTCCATCAAACCCCATCTCCACAAAATTTTCTACAATTTTTAGAGTTTGTTTACCCCTCTTTAGAATCTCTGTTCAAATCGGATTTGGTTCTGTCCCCTGCAGACCAGATCTAACCCTCTCCCACCATAAAATCCTTCCCACCCCCAAATCACCTCTGATCAGCCTATAAATTTTTTGGCTTGATCCATACTTCCTCCACCATCTTCCATAGCCACCCCACCTTCCAGATCCAACGTTCCCCCTCATTCCACCTTCATCTTCAGGTGACTTGTGTTCTGTCTAGCCTATTCTGGGACAGTGAATCAATCTGTTCAATATTTCCCCACGAAAAATCCTTCACCCAAAAAAACTCCTGTAACACCATGAGTTCATAGATCGTCAAAAGAGCTTCACAACGGTGCTGGTTTCACTTTGATCCGACATCGAATCTGATCACAGCAGCTATCTTCGTCGGGTCGCGCAGTTCTGAAATCGCAGAACAGGATTGGGACCGTAACTAGCAACGCCTCACAAGTCGGGCCGCCTCGCCATCCACAAGGCGATCCAGTGCGATCACCTTCCTATGGATCATTCCTCCAGAAGTCCCCTTTGCAATGGGACCAATCCTAACCTGATTTGCGGCCTGATCGGAGCGTGGTCCCCACGATTGTCAGCACGCACCGTCCGGCCAGCACCGAATATCAACATGTCGGCACTGCCGGAACTGCCCAAAATGCTTGTTGTCAACCCGAGCTCGATATTCTCAGGTCCCACGTGTTACCTGTTACCTCCCTGCGTGGAGTGGGTATAACTTCTGTGCTGTAATTAATAATATTTATTACACTGGGAGTATGGGTCTTAGCCAGGGTTATCTTCCCCACGCCCGGAGCGTGGAGGTACATTCTCGCTCCTCTCTTTATCGCAATGCTTATCTTGTATATGTTTGAATGCCGCTGCTAGTGTGTGATAGGACAATCTAGCTCGATCAAATAATGCCACCGCTGAGAGAGAGGGAGTGTGACCCGTCTCGTGACTCGACCCGAGCACGTGAAAAGAGCCAACCACCATTGACTCACTATCAGTTTCTCAACTATGCAGATCCACGTGTTTCCCTGGCTTAGGGACGTCCGCGAGCTCGTGTCTCTTGTTGAGGATATATCCTCCTCTTTTGGAACTCTATTGGTATCGAGTTGGTCGCATCATTGCTGGTCGCGTTATCAAATTGGTCGCGTCGTCACCTTGAGTCCCAAGTTCGCATTCAGTTTGGTCTCGAGTCTCTTTCATCCAGCATCAAAGACACCGACTATCATCTCCCGGAAGATATAGAGAACCCGTTAGTCCCCTTTCTCAGCCGCTCCACCACTCCCGGGTGGGTCAGCACGCGCGTGCCGTAAGAAGGCTACGACTAGTGGACGTGTCACCGGCGATAAGAACTAGCTGCCTAATTAACGAAAATCTCTGAGAAAACTTTGAGAAAGTCGACACAGACTCTCGGTAACCGAAACGGTAAGCATGGATGTCGGGGACACATACGAGGTTCGATCGTCCCTCAGGTCACATGGCACCCCTACCTAGGTAACTGATCCTCCGGGGACCCCTGGGCGCCCCTGTGGCTCACACTGGGTGCCCATGGCAACCCTCGGGCCACACGCCGCAGCAGTGCCCAACACCCACTCAACCGGAGGCTAAATGGCCCAAAACGACACACAAATCGAATGGGGAGGAGATCGCGCTAGGGACCCTGGGCGCGACATTAACGCGCTCGGATCCCCGAGCGCGACCTTGGAGAACGCACTCGCAGAGGTGAGCGCGATCTTCAAGAATGCACTCCCCAGGGGCAGCGCGTTCTGGATGAACGCGCTCGTCTCCCCGAGCACGACACCAGACGAACGCGCTTCCTGACTCCGGTGCGATCAGAACGCGCTATGATCCCATGGCACGATCTGAACCGCCAAACTGTTCATCTTCTCCGATGAACGCGCTCAGTCGATGCGGCGCGTTCTGCAAGAACGTGCCCCTGGTCTACGGCGCGACAATGGGCCGAGCCCGGTTCACGCGGTTTGCTCGAAAAACTTGATCCCACGCCCCATTCACCCCCAGGCGAAGGGGAAACAAAAGGGGGAACACCCCCTTATCACCCTACCATGCATCTAAGCCCTTAGATCGATCGAAAACTTCGAGAATCAATGGATCCGGCGCTCAAACCCTTAACATGGAAATTCCCTTCCCGGCACAAAATAACCCCCTCTCGGCCTCCCCTTAGCCTACAAATCGCGGGGAATGTTGTAAAGAGGATAAGGATCCGTCCCCCTACCTCAATGAAGCTTGAAATCCACTGGGAAGCTGTCGATCCACCAATCTAGCTCGAACACGAACTCCGCCCACTCACCACGAAAAGGGCACCGCCGCGATCCTCTTGCCGCCACCGTCGTCACCGCGCCGCCGTCGTGGTCCGCCGTCGGTCACCGGAGGAGGAAGGGGTGCCGCGAGCTCCAATGGGCAAAAAAAGGGGGTTGGGGTCGCAACGGTCGGGTGGCTCACGGGGGAAAAGAAAGAAGAAGAAAGAAGAAGGAAAAAGAAAAAGAAAAGGTTTTGGATTTTATAGAAAAATCTAGAAAATAAAAAAATCTCAAAAAATAAAAAAAAATATATTTTCTCGATCCTCACGATGCGCCGATCGCAACGGTACCACTCGCGGGTAGATGAATGACCCGGCTCACCCGCTACGGGGTTCCGTAGGTTTTGCTGAAACATACACGCGAGAATCGGAAAACACGCGGAAAAAGTCACGGAACGTATTTCGGCCTCCGAAACTGACCCGGATCGGACGGGTCCCAACACGAAAGATGTCCAGAAGATAACTCCGGACACAACGGAGCAAATTCACCGAGAACGCAGATCCGGGACCCAAGAAGAAGGATCCGAAAGGGTCTGAGACATCACATGGTGAGGTTGGCGCATGGTCCGTGCAGAGTCATGCATGCAAGGCCAAGGTCGGTGTAGGTGGGGGCAATGCATGGGTAAGGTCGACGCAGGTGGGGCTGTGCCGGACTAGGATGCCAAGGGATGGCTGGGGTGTGTCGGTGGAGGTTGGGATGAAGAGTGCTATCAATTATTAAGTGACTCAATTGGATCTCGAGTCGGACTCGTTCAAATCGCGAGTTATAGAAGTTGGGTATTAGTTCAACCCAAATTAAGTTTGAGTCAACTTAGATTGACCTGGGTTAGAAATTGAGGAGGGCAAAATCGACTCCACCCATATAGAGCTCATTACAATGAGCCTGCTTCGGTTAGGCCTCTACAATGCTTGTAACGGGCCCCAACAGCTGTAGCCCACAGCGGATAGCGTAGGACAGATCGTCCTCAGATTTGTCAGCGCACGAAGGGCATCGACCCAGGCGCAACGGTTGCTGGATGACCCTCTGGCGACCGAAAGTTACCTCCCACGACGTCGGCCTCAACTCCACTAAAGGCGAGCACGCCTCCCAGGTGCCGTAAAATTTACCAGAGAACCGCCCGACTCTGGAGAAACAGACCCTCAACGAAAAACTCCCCAAGATCGCGGGGAGACGTTATCCCACGACTTACGCCCTTCCCTGTTAAAAGATAGGTCCTCGCCATCAGGACAACCCTCTATAAATGGGACTTCGCCGGACAGGCAGGGGCATGGTGATTCACTAAGAGAAACACGCTTAACTCCATATAAGGGAAAAGAGAAGTCGACTTGTTGGAAAGAGAGAAGTTCTTATAGAGGTCATCTTCTGAGCACTCTTCGAGCGCCCGTTGGTGACGGCGAGCACCCTCCCAGAAGGTTATCCGTCCCTTCAGCTTGGCATCGCCATCTCCCGACTCTCTCTCTCTCCCAACCTCCTTTTTACTTTTTTGTTTCCCAAATGATGACTTAGGTATCGGAGGGTTGTCTCCTAAGATAACGTCTGGAGCTACTTTTGACGCCTTTCTTTTCTGGTATTTGTAAGCTTCCACGAGTGTCGGATGATATTTTTCAACAAATATATTTAGAAGTGTTTTACGAGATGTAAGAACTATTTTTTTACCTCTACATAAACTATTCATTCTTACGGGATGAATAGCATCGTAAGAAAGGGCCAGAAATTGACGACATAGTCATTTATCACATCTTACATAAAACGGAAAAATGTGTGATCAATGAAAGGCGAGTTTACTGTTCAAGTCTGCAAGCCCTTACATGAAGAAGAAAAAACACGCGACCAACAAACTGGTATTCCTCAAATGAATCGCTGTGTCAACCATCAGTCCCCTAGACAGAAGACTGCATCTAACTCGGTTACATCCCTTATCACTCCGTCAGCGTGCTGCCAAGCATGCCATCCATTTAGGTGTTCCCCCTTGTGGCCCTTCCCGCTTTGACAGGTGGTGGAACTTGTTCCCCAGAGACTGTCCATAAAGTTGATTCATTTTCTCTGCAACAGGGACCCAAATAATCACACCTTACGGATAACATAGTCATGACACTTTGGACTATATAGCTCACTGTCATACTGACTGTAGGACATGGAATAGGTTCTTTAATAAGAATGTTCTCCTCCCTAACGGGTCACCCAAGACTTTAGACACTCGTTTTGCTTAGGGATCATCAAGAGTTCATCATAACCAATGGTGTCTTTAGTGTCTTTCTGTTTGTTATGTAAGTAACCAGTTTTCTGATATTCATGGCATGGTGATCCTCGAGTCTGTCTCATCTTTCCTGTCGGAGATGCGTGCCTCAAGTGCTCAAAGTAAACCCACACCCTGTATACATTTAACATGCAATAGAATCACCAGATTATAGAATTATCTATTAAAAAGAAAGCAATAATGAAGTGAAAACAATTTGGTGATTGGCGAGCAGCCTACAGAACTACCCAAAGAGATGATCGAAGCGGCCCAAATTCAGAGCCCAAATCCTTCACTAAACTTGTCAGAAGAACTATCAAATGACAATCTAAGTTCGGCGGAAGACAACTCGCCACCGGAAAGTGCATTTCGCAACATATCTAAAAAATCAATTGAAATAGCGCACTCGGTCTTTGGGGATGAACCCCCAATTGAATGTGAGATCAAAATAAACTCGGACAAAGAGTGTGGTCCTAGTCGAATGTCAATCTTTGACCGATTGGGGGCACCTGCCTGCCCAAATGCATATCCTCACAAGAAAAGAATGATGCAACTTCCAAAAGACACTGTAAGGGTTCACAGTGACAACTCTTCTGCAATTGATAAATCCACAATGCTGGAAGGTCTATCTTGATGGGCTCACTTGGTCAACAAGGATGGACCCATGACAAGTCTCAAGGATAAGGGTCCTTTGACCCAAAAAAACCACCCTGTTAGGACATTATCTCGACGAGAGTTATCTCAACAGGATGACGTGGTGGATAACCCTCACGATATTCATAGGGAAAGCAACATGAGCCTTGAGAATGTTCCCCGAGATGACACCAAATGCATCACTCTCGAGAGTCTGCAGCGGGAGAATCAAGTATTGAAGTCCCTCCTAAAAGAGTGGTTGCAAGAGCGGGATACTCTATTCATGCATTTCGCATCATCATCAATTAATCAAATCAATTATGGGATGCCAACAAAGGTCGATTCTTCGGCGATAATAGACAAGGCACCGGCTGTTGAGGCTAGGCCCTTTAGGGACTGCTGTGTCAATAAGAAGGCAAATGTTGTCGACTGCTCTCCTTCAAATAGCTAGTCCTGGGACAAAGTTGGTCGAGTAAGGCCCACAAAGATGCCAAGGGTAAATCACCCACAGTGCCTCTAGCACAGCAGATGAAAACACTATACTCTTTCATCAAAGAGCATACCAGAGAACTGTTTGAGCTATGCATGGCACGAGAGCTCATAACTCTACCCAAGCCCCGAAAGTCAACTAAGGGAGGTGGAATCAAATGGCCTAGTTACTGCTCATATCACCGCATGGTGGGCCATGCCATTGAGGACTATTCTGTCTTTAAGGATGAAGTCGAAGGATTAATACAATCGGGGGTGATCCAGATGAAGAGTTATCGAGTTGATCACCCACAGCCCCGTCTATGGGCTCCACCAAAGCCTTCAGCCAAAGTAACTCGTGCTTCGGCCGCATCGACACTTCCTGAACTTGAGGCAACAAAAACAGGGTTAAACCAAAGGAACCCTGGTCGGCAAATGTCCGGTGAATATTTCCTCCGTCGAGAGGATACAAAAGGGATTTTTGACATACTGGTAAGGGAAGGACACATAATACAACATGCTCCTCTAAAACCACTCACAAAGGCGGATAGGGGGCATCCCCTCTTATGTGAATACCATGCTAGGGTATGTCATCCAATCCATGAATGTAGAGCAATCCGAGAGCGCATCGAAGCACTTATTGAATAAACACAAACTAATGTCAGGGGCCATTCCACGATAAGGTTGCACTCGAGGGAAATCACCAATCTAGGATGGCGTCAGAGAGGCGCCAGCACAGATTTTCCAGGTACTGAATGCTGGAGCCGCTAAGTTCAATAGGCTACCCAAAAAAAAGAAGAAAAAAAAAGAAAACAATTTACGGGTCACCTCTACTACTGTAGACATCATGCCAAGATATGTCACCCCACACAGGAGCAAAGGCATCTGGCTCTTCTGTGGGGGCTAAAATAAGAAACCCGCATAAAGACCTTATCCCGCAAGGCAAAAAGGTGTTAAGCGACACCGCCGGTCGGAGAGTCTAACTTGTAGGCTGGCTTGGCTCAGCCTGAGTGACTGCGAACGTGGCTACGAACTTCTCAGCCTCGGCCTTCCTCTACTCCAACTCTTGCCGACTGACTACCTCGCCGGAGACTCCCACAGGCTACACGCGCAATCCCGAACGTGCCTCCTCTGGACTGACTGAAAGGAAGAAAAGCGTGTGTTATGCATGCACGAAGATTTCACCCTGGGAGGTGACTAAGTCCTGAAGAATGTCAATACCCCAGGAACCATACCGGCGGGATGGCTTGGTTTGGTCTGAGCCATGGCGAATTGCGCAAAAGAAGGGACTGAAGGTGGAGGGAAGGCTGAAGTGGTCCGAACAGCCTCTACCCTTCTCCGCTCTATCTCCTTCCTCCCAGCTATTTTGGCCGCCGCCAACACCTTCTTTACCGGTGACCCCTTTTGAGGTTCTCTGGTGGCCTTGGGTGAGGGAGTTGGAGTGGACGGTGGCTCCAACCTGACCCAGGCCTCTCCTACTTCGAGGGTCGGTGAGGGAATCGGTTCCTCCCTAGCTGATGGACAAAGAGCAGAAGCATCCAGATGTAAGCGACTCGTTCCGACATAGAAATAAACTTCATCTGGAAGACGCTCTTGACAGAGGAATCTCACCGACAGGTTGGCGCGGTTCGACTTGACTGGCCTCGAATTCCTCGAAAGATGGAACCAGAGGTGGCGGGGGAATGGTTTCGGCAGCCTTGGCGGCCTCCTTTTTCCGACGCTTAGCCTCCCGCCACCCTGTAGCCTTCGCCTCAATTTCTTCACGGGCGATTTTACCCGGGGCCTCTTTGTGGGCAAAGGCAGGGGAGTTGTAGTCGGTGTTGGTGTCGCCATTTCAAAATGCGTTGGCTTCTCTGCCTGCCGGAGGAGGTTACGATAAGTTGCCATCTACGTGCTATCCGGATGATCTGTGAAGAGGAAGGACAAGAAAAGTGAAGAATTGAGTAACATCTGGCACCATGAAAAAGGCAGCCATGACGCAAAGGAAGAGAAATTTCAACTACCGTGTGGGCCAGTATAGAGCCGCAGTGATATTGGCCAATAGTTGAGGGATGGCTCTTTGTCGCGGCGGGCGGCCTCTCAGACCAGCCAACACACGTCCCCAATCGTCTGACAACGGTCGGCAAGGATGGCCAAGTCTGCATGTTTCTTGGCAGATAGATGGCAATACAAGTTGAAATGATCCATCCCCCATCCTTCGGCATAATGATAGGCCACGTGCAAACGCTGCCCCAGGATGGCCGCCGGTCGAGCCTCAATTGTTAGCCCATGCACCCGCAGGAGGACGTAGAACCAGGTAGTGTCTGCATAGTTCTGCGACTTCTACTCTTCCCTCCTCACGAATGTGCGGTGAGGGCAAATCAGGTCCATCTCAGCCAGCCAGCTTGTTGCGGGGGTGCCTTCCTCTTCTGTCGACATCGGATAATTGATTAGCTCCAAGCAGTCCCATCTGATGTGGCAGAGGTCCCGCAGGGTCTTCTTGAAATCATCCTTCGCCACCGAAGGCAGCTTGGCCTGTGGCGCCGATTTACCCTCTCGGGCCGCCTTGCAAGTGATCATGTAGTCAGACACATCCTTGCTTTTGCTGCGCCACAGGCATAGGAGGTGCTCTGGGTCGACGTCAAGGACGAGCACAGGCTGCCGGACGGCGAATACCTCCATCGGGGTATTGCCTATCGCCCCTTCGTCCGACGCTTTGAACTCGCCGAGCACGTTCAGGCCATCGACGCTCAGCTCGCCGATGGGTTACTTAACATCAGCCTCAAGCGCGAGATTCCCGAGGCGATGAAGCCGCGACGCATCGACATTAGCACTGATGATTCGGTGCGGGCAAAAGTTCGGCAGATCGAGCAGCAAGTCGCTGCTTAATCCCTCCACCCTGTTCCGCTTCGCATGACGTGACGCGGCTTCGGTATGCACTTTTTGCCTGCGCGCATCTCTGTCATGTCGCGCAGGTTTTTTTTGCGAAGTCGCGGGCGGATGCCACGTTCGTGAGAAACGGAACGTGTCGCCGAAAGATAGCCAACGGGCATCCTTTCCTATCGGTCCCAGTGTGCACGGAGAACCCGCTATGACAGACAAAATGATGCGTCCGTCTGATTGGCCTGATCGGATGCGTCCCCAAGATCCGGTCAAGCAACTTTTCGATCGTGTGTTTGAACACCGACCGCTACGCGATATCCCGTTCGATGATCCCACGGTCGTCACCCGTCAGTGGATTCCGCATGTGGATATCAAGGAAGAAGCGCAGCGCTTCATTCTCTACATGGATGCGCCGGGCCTCGCCGCCAATGCGATCGAGGTTCATATGGACCAGGGCGTGCTCACTATTAAAGGTGAGCGCAAGACTGAATTTCAGGAGAGCCGTGAACCGTTCTTGCGCATCGAGCGCCGATACGGAGCATTTCACCGGCGTTTTGTCCTACCAGGCACCGCCGATCCACGTCAAATCACCGTCACTGCTCGCGATGGCGTCGTGTACGTCATCATTCGTAAACACCCGAAAAGTAAGTCGCGACAGATACGGATAGATCGGGCCGGCGCGGACAAAAATGTGTGGGAGGTTGATCCGCTAAAGGCGCCATGGGGAATTGCGTAACGCGGTCCGCTCAATGGTAAAACAGCTTTGGTGACCTAAGATCACCGCTGTCGCGTAGCTATGATCGTGTGCGAACACTGCCACACCTTCGAACCCGACAGGATCAACCCTGAGGCGGGCCTGGGCCGGTGCACCGCCAGTCCGAGCCATGGTTCGTTTTATCCAGCGGAAAAACACCGTTGCCCCGACTTTCTATCCAAAGCATCGTCCCCCCCGCCATGTAACAACGAGCATCCCGGGATGCACTCAACGACTGGAGACCGCTATGTTGACAAAAAGTGTCGCACGCACGCTGTCCGCCGATGACATCCACACCATTTACGCCGTGACGGGCTTGGCCTATGACCGAGGGTCACCCAAACGGGAGACCGGTATCCGCTACACGTCGTTGGAGTCGTCCTGGCGTCCCCGACGACATGCCACTTCAGATGCGTCATTACGACAGCGCCTGCGCGCCCGCTAGCGTATTTACTGTCGCATCGAAGTCACGACACGATCTGACGACGGCGGCGCACCGAAAGGCCGTAACGTCCGCTCACGAAGCCGCCGCGCGAGCCAAAGCATGTGCCCTGTGTCTGCCTAGGCGGAGCGGAAGGGTCTTGGCGCGCGGTCGTCCCCCCTCCTCGCCTGCGCGCTTTCCCCCTTGCTTTTGATGCAGGTGACGCAGGCGAGGCAAACACTATAAATGGCGTTTGCCTCGCGATACGGGCGGTGGGGTAGGTGACGCGGTTTGATGCACCGTTGGAATGAGCCCCTAGGGCCAGTCATAACCTACGGTTTCGATCCGCGTCCCCAGGTCGCGCGCCATCTCCACACGTGTCTGATTCTTCCTTACAACTACACCATTCTATTGTGGGGTCCTTGGTGCTGAAAAATTATGAACATAGGTTGGGTTTTAGCGACCGTTTCAGCCCCGATGCAATGGTACTCACCCTGGATACAAAGCTCAATATTTTACCCACCAATACCAAAGATAATTGGGCCATTTAGGCCTCGTGAGGGCAGCGGTCAGCCGAGGTTTTATTCTTATAAATTGAGGGTTAAATGGGTTCCTTGTGGTGGGTCTCGGCCGTGCAATTGCAACATGGTTTTCACGTGGCTTGTGTGCCCATGGTGAGTTGATTACCACATGAGGTCAATGACCATGGACGGCCATATCCACATGAGTTCTATGATCGTGGTTGGGCAATTCACGTGCGAGTTAGTGGGCCGGCATTCATTGGTTCTCATTACTGGCCTTAGGAGGTTATCCGCATCGAGCTATGCCACTGCATGGTTTCAAGGTGTGTGATTGGACCTTTTCCTGAGTAGTACTCCACTAGCCTTAGCTTACTAAGTGTTGAGCATGTATCGGCTGGGCCGAGAGCATTGCTTACTGAGTGCCGACACATTTTGACTGCGTCGTTGAGAGTTGTACCCGGTGTGACAGTTTTAGAGTAGTTACCATTCAGCCCCTCACCTTAGTAGCTAGTGTCCGACTGAGGGGAAAACCATTTAGAGGACCCGACCTTGAGGGCATGGTCTGCGTGTGCACACGTGGTTAGGAGCAGTGGACCCGTGTTGACGAACATGACCCTAGCAAGTCCTTATGTCGTTGCAACTCCGCCTCACTCTCTGGGAGAGATAGATAGGCGTGAGTGTAGTGGGCAGTGTAATGCATCAGGGACATATCCGACCTAGTCCCTTGCCTCACTCTTTGGGAGAGGTCGCCAGGTTTGGGAGAGTTGGCGTGGTATAAGGCGTCTGGGACATATCCAGCCAGTGCTAGTGACGAAGTGCTCTGATCACCGTGGGTTTAATTTTCGACCGTGAGGTGTGGTTCTCTGGTGTGGGGTTAGTGAGCTCGCACCCGGTGACTTTAACGTGTTTTCTCACCTGCGAGGTCGAGATTTCCCGACAGCATAGTTCAAGTTTTATCGATAATTAGGATAGTGAGTTTCAGTAGTATAATTATCATAGTGTCTTTTGTCATGAGGGCTTTTCCCTACATTCGAGGCTTCGTAGACCCTTCGACAGTGTCACCGCAACCCTCTTAAGATCGGTGGTTCCAATTTGAGATAGAGGTGCCCTTGTGAGGGCTGGAGTAGCGTAGAGACTCCGCGATTGTGTTGTGTTCCTGTTATATTGGGTTATTCACCATCATGGTTCATTTTGTGATTCTGCCACTGCTATTGATGTTGTTCTTATTATTTTTACAGCTTTCCTTTACTATTGTTATTTCTGCTATTGTTACTCTTGTTACCATTTCATTACAGTGGGGATCCGCGAGACCCCTACTGAGGGAGATGAGGCTCACTACCTGCTTTTCAGGTGCAGTGGTCCTCCTCGAGGTGGTGCATCTCGGTTGGAGGTTTGTTGTAGCTAGCTCATTAGTGCCGGGGTATGCCCCGAGGTAGTGTATGTTCCCTTTTGTTTTAGACTGTACTTGTGGACTAGACTCTGTAATTATTTGTTAGAAAATGTTAAATTTTCTTTTCTACCAGTTAAATTATTTACTTTAGCAGTTTATTTTCTACTTGTTTAGAATTTCAATGCATAACCACACCATCTTTTTAACCCTTTGCAAGCTCCATAACCAACGAGTTGAGTTAAGAATGAGCCACCACGTGATCTCATCTTCTTTCAAGTTCCACTGTTTGTACCAAGCAAAGATAAGATCATGAAAAAATATATGTGACCTAAAGATAGGTTGGTTGTTAGCAAGATTAATTTGGTCATGTACTACATATGTTAACAACCTTTCTTCTGTGTGGGTCATGAAACAACCAACATGTATTATTCTTGGTTTGGCCTCCATTACATACCATGGTAATTTTAATAGGCCAAATGGACCGCCCCAATCAGAAAATGAAAGAGGAATCATCATGTCATCAATTATAAGATATTCCTCTTCAAACTTAAGGTCTTTATAAGTGTTGAAAATATAAATGCAGACCTTATTATCATTCAACAATTTTTCTACCACCTCAATTTTAGGAATTGCATGAATATTTGTGAGGTGAGAATAGATCGAAGAGAGAGGAGTTTTAATCAAAGGGTCAGTGTCAAGGAGATAAGAAAAATCAAAAGTGAAAGAAGTATACTCCTCAACACCATAAAACTTGGAAGGCTCAATAGAATCAGACAAATCGACCAACATGAAAGTGTCTACCACCACAAAGTGAGAGTTGCCGATGTCAAAAATAGATAGAAAATCAATATCCTCCCCTTGACCAGAAGATGCCCAATCGAGATGAAAGTCTTGAAAGTTATCTGCCTCCTCCTTCACCCAAGAGAGATCATTTATGACCTCGCTCAATTCATCCTTCACTCGCACATCCCCTTCATCATTCTCTTGGAACAAGGTCTCCTCAAATTCAAGAAGGGAAGTGAATGGGGTTTGTTCATGGACTAGCACATTACTTTTCTCTTCTTCACCCCCCAACTTGAGATCATCAACTTCTTTAGAACTCTCTACATAAGGCCAATTAAGCTCCAACTCCTCAAGCTCATATTTTTTATCATCATCACAGCTATAACTAACTTCCTCAAAAACTTCCTGATAAGACTCCTCCATATGTCCCAAATGATCTAATCCGAGAGTGATTTGAGTCATGTGTTCATGAGAAATCATGGGTTGATCACAAAATTTTTTATGATGGTCAAATTTCAGAAGTTGGTAATCAGAGTTGGCATTTGAGTAGCTAGGCAATTGATCCACTTCCATACCCTTGATGTTCTCGGCAAGTTGATCTAGTCGGACTCAGATGGATTGATTTTGAGTCATGATGAATTGATGAAATTGAGCAAAGCTATCCTCCTGATTGAGAGCTGAGTGTGGAGGAGATAGATATGTAGACTGAGAGTTCGGCAGATAAGAAGTTGAATGATAATCATCTTGATAGTGAAATATTGGAGAGGATGTGGGTTGTCCTCCGTAGTGGGCTTGATCATAAGAGTCATTTGAAGATGGAGCCCAATTTTGGAAGAATTGATCTGGAGGACTTTCGGTCGGGTCTTGATAAGAATCATAAGAAATATTATGTTATCCTCCCCAACAAGAATCATAAGAAAGGGTGGAGAGTCCTTGAGGAAGTTGGGCTTGTTCTTGGGTGAGAAATGAATCATAGGGCTCATAAATGAATTGAGTGGATTGGGTATAATCTTAAGTAAAGGAATGAAGCTGGGACCCCATGAGTGATGGGCTTTCATTGTAGGCCAACCAAGAGTATGGGCTTTCATAGTGGGTCAAGCCAAGTTAGGTGAAAGGTGGAGCTTAAGTTAGATAATTGTCAACATAAACATGTGATTATGATCTTGATAATAAGGTGGCATGAAGGGACATTGAAGTTTTTCTCCATTGGTTATTCAAGATTTTTAGACTCATCAACAATTCTCGTCTGTGACTTCAATGTCTCATTATCATCAAATTTCATCAGAAAATAATCATACATTTCATGGCCATATTTACTGCAATAAAAGCATGAAACATTCGTTCTTTTTCTTGATGCATGAACATGTTTAACAACTGAGAGTTTCGCATGCACACAAGAGCAGTCATTAACATTCTTCAATTTTTGATCTTCTTTATCATAAATGGAGAACGACTCATTCAAATTCTTGATTTGATTTTTCAATGACAAAATATGCAATTTAGACTTAGCAATTTCTTGTTCACACAAAGCAAGTTTATCACTCAACAGAGAATTGACATTCTTATAGCTAACAACTTCTTGTTCAATAACATGAAGATTTTCATAATCACCAACGACCACACTTTTTCAAGAACTTTCAGCTCTTCACACAACAATTTATTTTGATCTTTGAGGTTTTCAGTGTCTTCATTCCATTTTTCTTTCTCCTCATTCAAGTTACCCAGCTTGTTGTATGCATCTTATTTTTCAATTTCTAAACATGTAATTTCTTCTTCAAATAGCATGAGTTTAGCTTGTAAATTTTCACTCTCATTTTTGATCTTCTCAGTTTCTTGCTCAAGAGAATTACACCTATCACATGAATTTCTAGAATGGACAGAATCATAGAGTTTCTTTTTCAAGATTTTATTTTCAGATTTTATTATTTTATATTTTTTAAACAATTCATCATAAGCATTCACCAGTTCATCATAGCTAAGCTCATCTTCTCCATCGGAGTCAGAGTTTACCTTGGAACTTCCCTCGCTCTGACGTTCATTCTCTTTGTTTGCCATGAGACACTTATCATTCCAGCTTTCTTTTTGGGCTTCGTTTAGCCCATCCAAGATCTCTTTGGCTGACCTACAAGATGAAACAAAAGTAAATTGATTAGTGTCCAAGGCAGCCTTAAGAGCATTCAATACAAACAAGTTATCAGAGTTCTTTTTCTTATCCTCATCGGTCCACCTTGACTCAATTTTTGTTAGAATGTGAGGACCATGAGTGATTAGATTCATAAGTTTTAGATCAATATCGAAAATCTAAATACATAATTTTTCAAACCAAGATATATAATCAAAACCATCAAAGACAGGAACCAGATGCACATTAGCCATCATAAATAAATATTTTCTCCTAGACCGTGAGGTCCGCTGAATAAAAATCAGAGACGAAGCTCTGATACCAATTGTTGGCCTAGAGTAGATGACGGACAAGAAGCGGGGTTGAATTGTCCCCCAGTCGAGATGACAAATTTTAAAAATAATCTAAACTAATTGCAGCAAAAGCAAGATTAACAATGTTAATTAGCCCAAACTTAAGTGAGATTTAAATGTTCTCTCAACCTTTCCGATCTCACACGAATATGCAATGCAAAGAATGACTTAACTACAACTAGCCACGAATATTCAACCAACAAACAATGAACGATTACTAAAGACAGATAGTAGAACTAGCAAAGTGCGATGGAGCAGTGAGTAAAAGTCTATGAAATGCATGTGAATGGGGATAGGAGAAATAGACAATCACACAGACAAATCATAATCAACACGAAAACTTTTAGGTGGTTCGGGACCACGACGGGCTCCCTACGTCCACCCCTCACCGAACCCGGTGAGGCTTTACTACCACGGTACAAATGTAGCAACCACAAGGATGAGCCTCAACACCACACACGCTGCTTCCGGAGAGGGAAGGGGGATCCCTCCTTGGTTTGAGTGGGGGAGTTATTGGAGGGGTTAATAACTCCTCACTGACAGGGGCTATCGATCCCAACATCTTGTCGATGGCTATCTCTAGATCACTCCGCAGCAAGGGTGACCACTATACCCTCAAGGGCCAAACGGGAACCCAATTCCAGTACCAGTATCCAGTTCCAGCATCGTGACTTCAATGTCTTCACAGGCCAACCACCCAGTTCTAGTACCAGCCTCCAGTCCCAGCATAGTGGCTTCAACGCCTTCACAGGCTAGCCACCCAGTTCCAATACCAATCTCCAGTCCCAGAATCGTGGCTTCAACGCCTTCACAGGCCAGCCACCTAGTTCCACTACCAGTCTCCAGTCCCAATATCATGGCTTCAACGCCTTCACAGGCTAGCCGCCCAATTCCAGTACCAGTTTCTAGTCCCAACATCGTGGCTTCAACGTCTTCACAGGCTAGCCACCCACTTCCAGTACCAGTCTCTAGTTTCAGCATCGTGGCTTCAATGCCTCTACAAGCCAGCCACCCAGTTCCAGTACCAGTTCCCAGTCCCAACAGCATGGCTTCAGCGCCGTCACAGGCCAGCCACCCAGTTCAAGTGCCAGTCCCCAATTCTGGTAACGTGGCTATAACACCTTCGTACTTCAGGGTAAATCCCTAGGGATTGATGCAATCTGTCAATTAGAAGATGCTAGAATGCTTTAGGATCAGATTGGTGGTCTAGTTAGGACTCTAAAGTTGTCCAAATTCTTGAAACCCTAGCTAACCATATAAATAGACCCCAGAACTAACCAGTGCAACCCTTAATTTTGGCTAGCGAGAAACTACGATAAGAAGGCCGAATTAGAGGTATGTTCTTTAGATATTTTTTATTATAATACTAAGGTCTAACTTCCCTCAAACTTTGATCCTCGGAGATCGAGCCGTCAGGGAGAAAGGGGCGAGCAAAGTTGCTGATTTTGCACAAGTGACCTAGAACCTATGCAAGGGACCTAGAAAGATCAGGAAAATAGAAGCCCTAAACGAGGTATTTACAACTAGTGCTTTTAGAACCTTTTGATACCCTTTATGTCTTCTATCTACCCTACAATTTGTACATTTTTTGGTCAAGAGAATCAGGAGATAGTGGGGCAAGAAATCACTGGTTTAGCATTGGACGTGTAGGACTAGGGCTTACATTCAATCAGAAAATTCCAAGGCTTGGAAGTAAATCATAGGTAGGTTATCTCATGAACAGCTCAAACATGATGTTAGGGATAAAAGCTCTCTTCTTGCATTCAATTTCATACTTTCTATATGGAGTAATTAGTGTTTTATCTTGATTATAGATGTGGAGTATCATAGCATGTATAAAACTTACCCTTCATAAGAATAGTAATTTTAGTTCAATTTACTCATACGCATGCATCTCTGTGTCTCAATATGGGGTTATCAAGCCATATTGACTTATTGCCATGTTTTATTGTATGTTTATTGGCACTAGATTAGTTCTTGTTTCATTTTATTACTGTTTACAGTAACATGGATAAACGGTCTGTCTCCAGACCGTATGAGATTCACAAACGGCTGAACAGTAGACCATTAACACATGACAAATGGTCCTTAGCTAGATCGTTTATGTTTCTGAGTTCTGTATTAATGTTAACCCAAAACATAATGTAGGACAATCCTAATTATCTTATGATAAGCCTAGTTAATTAGGTCTTCATCCTATTCTAAGTGTTGTTTTCAGATACTTGGGCACTTCATTTATGCTCCATTCTATTACGCCTCATTACGCTTCACTCCCCTGCAAAGTAGACGCCAAGACAGAACAGTTGTAGACACACTAAAATTGATGCTAAACTGAGTAAATCTCATGTCACAATGTAATGCCCCAAAGTGGATTTCGTTATGGGCTCAATAGGAATGTTTTTCTATTTTGTTGGATTTATTTTAAATTTCACGTCCAGGTGCTAGGACGCTAATTTTTATGGGCGACTATCAGCTAAGATGCCAATTCCTGTGCTATTTATCGAATTTTCAGAAATAGCGACTTCCATGACAAACGCTAATTCATTGTTTATTAATAGTAACAACTAAATTTTGATTAAGAATGAGGCGACCACTTTGGTGGACGTCAATTAATTAACGTCTGTTATAGGAGAAGCTCATTCTTTTGGAAAGTCTGGAATTACTAAAATTAATCACAGGAATAAGCGTCCGAGCTAGTGGACGCCTATTAAATTGGCGACTGATACTCTAGACGCCTATTTTGCTTGAATCTCTGTTTTGATATGGGCTCCTTTCCCTCATTGTTTATTGCCCGTTTTGATTCCTTCGCTTCTTGGGGAAGTCTATCCCCTTTCTTGCTTAGAATCCTTCCTAAGTCATGATTCCTCACCTATAAATTTGGGCTCTTTTTTGCTCGCGCAAGAGAAGAAAGGAGGAGAGATAGGAGGGTGGGAAGGAGAGAAGAGAAGCAGGGATATCAAGTGCAAGGGCTTTCTGTTGGGTGTTTTGCTTTGATCAATGGCTTTGTCTCACTGTTCTTCTGCCCCTGCTTCCCCTCTGCAGTGTCATTTGAGTGGAGGACCTCCTCCATTTCTTCCCTGAGATCCTTTCTTTTGTTTATTTAGATTGCATGCTACATCATCTCATCATTGTTCACACACGTTACATCTAGCTCCTTTGCTAGATCTTTATACACTCCACCACTACATAGCATCCATATTCCCACCTTTACACTTAAGGGGTTTAAAAACACACAAGGTGTGTTCGCTTCCTTTATGCACATGTTTGTTATTATTGAGAATTGATACTACACAAACCTGTTTCTAATTTGGTGCACCTTTGCTTGTCTATGCTTGTTTCAGGGTAATCAAAAGAAAAGAGCTCCCTTAACTGGCTAGCCGGTTGAAAGAGGAAGCAAAGCTCACATACCCGCTTCATCAGGTATTTCCTGCGATCATTTGTTCTCTTTTAGTTGAGGGTATTCCTCTGGCGATCACACTCTAGTGAGCACCGCGTTCTCCCCCTCTTTTTCCTCTTTCTCAGTTCAACACTCTTTTTCAATCACACTAAGTGACACATTCACAAATTGGCAATCACGGTGGGATGCTATTATTTTTTTATTTGATTACCCTTCCTTTTGGCACCCATGTGTCTTTTGGTGCTCCACGTAGCACATTATTCTTCTTGTCCACTTTGTGCACCACATGCACACTCCCACTTGGTCATGTAATTGGTGAACTGCAACTTAAGTGTTGAAAGTGTTTGGTATCTGATTGATTGAGAATTGGCATCCACCCATCTGGACGCCCATATCTGATCAGCGTCTCTCTACAGAGTCACCCATTTATTTATCTGCCATTTTTCTGGTATTTTTTGGAATCTGCGTCTACTCATATGGACGCTATTTCTTTTCAATTATTATTATCTCCAGTATGTGTGTCTCTCTACGTTGATGTCATTTCCTGTTTATTTATTTATAAGAAATTCGACATTTGCTTAGGCGAACAATCGATCAATTATCACCCATATTTCATCATGTCCGCCTCTTGATTTTGGCAAACCCATGATGAAATCCATCCCTATACTTTCCCACTTTCACTAGGGAATTTTCAAGGGATGAAATTTTTCGGCGGGTTTTTGGTGTCCCACCTTGACTTGTTGACAAGTTAAGCAACGGGAAATAAAATTTGTCACTTCTCTCTTCATATTGGGCCACCAGAAGTTCTTTTTTAGGTCTTGATACATCTTGGTATCATATTAGGCCACTAGAAGTTCTTTTTTAGGTCTTGATACATCTTGGTAGCACTAGGGTGAATCACATATCGCGACCTATGAGCTTCTTCCATAATCAACTTCTTTGTCTCTACATGATCTGGCACACCGATCTGACCTTGGAATAATAATCTTCCATCAGTCATGGCAGAGAAATCTGGCTGTTGATCAATGTTAGTTTTGATCCCAACCAGTGTGGGGTCATTTTCTTGCAACTTCACTAAATCTTCTATTAATATAGGTTGTGACTAAATGTTGGCGATGATACACTTTTCACTCTCCGTGTCTATATCCAGATTCAACTTGGCAAAATCTTCTAAGACATTTGTCATGCCCATCCTGAGGCTAGATAAAATTGCCATGGGTTTTTTGCTGAGTGCATCTGTTACAACATTAGCCTTTCCTAGGTGGCATTGAATGGAGAAGTCAAAATCTTTAAGATACTCCTGCCACCTTCTTTGCCTCATATTTAATTCCTTCTGGGAGAAAAGGTATTTCAGACTTTTGTGGTCTGAGAATATTGTGAATTTCTCTCCGTAGAGGTAATGTCTCCATATCTTTAGGGTAAAGATAACTGTGACAAATTCTAAATCATGCACCGGGTAATTCCCCTCATGTCTCTTCAACTGTCTCAGAGCATAACATATTACCCTACCATGCTACATTAGAACACAACCGAGGCCTATGCTTGATGCATTGGTGTATATCTCGAAACCACTACCTTCAATTGGTAGTGCTAGAATAGGTGCTATAATGAGATGTTCCTTGAGAGTCAAGAAACTCTCCTCACAGTCTGTTGACCACACAAAAGGGTGCTCCTTTTTTGTTAGTCTGGTAAGAGGAATGGTGATTTTTGAGGAATCTTTTATGAACCACCTATAATTACCTGCTAGACCAAGAAAGCTCTTGACTTCAGTCACAGTCATTGGTCTGCTACAGTTCTTGACCGCTTCAACTTTAGAAGGATCCACAACGATACATTCTTTTGAATAATGCGACCAAGGAATGAAACTTCCTTTAGTCAGAATTCACATTTATTAAGCTTCGCATAGAGTTGTTATTCTCTTAGTATCTGCAAAGCTATTCTTAGATGTTCTTCATCTTTTTCTTATGTCTTGGAGTAGATGAGAATATCATCGACAAAGACGATCACAAATTGGTCAAGATATGGCTTGAAGATGTTGTTCATTAATTGCATGTAAGTCGCAGGGGCGTTGGTTAACCCAAATGACATGACTACGAATTCATAATACCCATATCTCCTTCGAAATTGAGGACCCGTGGGTGTACGAAGCCGACACCGACAATGAAGACTTCATCAACTTTCAGCCTGCACCTCCTGAGCTGGAGGACGGTGGCCAGGCAACCGTCGACGAACTTGTCGAAATCAATCTGGCCGAAGACAAAGCCGCTCAGCCAACATTCCTCAGTGCTCTCCTCACCGAAGCAGAGAGGCAGGACTACAAGCAACTCCTGCTCGAATACAAAGACTGCCAAACATAGTGAAAATGGTTTGGTATGCCATCAACAATAACTTTAATCTATAACCAGGCATACATATCAGATGGTGCCACGGTGACTGAGCAGTAGGAGATGCATCCATGGTGACAGCTCACATCATCACATGATCCGTCAGGAGATGTATTTTTTTCTTTTCATAACCGTTTGTGCATTATTGGGCTCAGACTGGCCTTCACAATCATACCATCGACAGGAGTGAGGCATATGCCAGCCCTCATAGTTCATACCCATATAACATATATGCTCCTAGGAACCTCCACAGTTGTATAATGATATTCACTATGTTGCAATGGCACATATGCATTCACTCCCCTGCGGTAATTATCAGACATCAGGTTTTGCATCATTGCCCATCCCCCTACCAAAATGGTGAGTAAACATCACATAACATATGGGTGAAACAACTGCCGTTCTGGATGTATCAAGGGTCTGCAAATAGAAATCCAGATATTACATAAAATAGGATAGAGCATAGCTATTAATATACATTATACATAAATAAGATGTCTCATATATACTAATGGAACCAGAACTGAAGGAGCAACTGTCAAATCCTGAAATTAAGAATTATCATATCAAAATTAACTGTGTAATAATCAAGGGCCTACGTGAAAGGATAGCAACTGTTGTCTTTGAGGCATAAGTACAGATCTTCATATAGAATACCTAAACTTTCCCAATTCATGCTAGGCATCCACAAAGCATCAGTTCACACAAAATATCAAAGCATCTACTTCTCTTTAGATGGTAAACTGACATCTCTAAGAAGCAACTCTATCCAATCCTAGAAGCAAAGTCCAAATACGGAATTATCCAAAGTAAATTACATAACAAACAATATGATAAGAAGACTAGTTTAATATGTTTGGAAATACAACCATCTTTTGAAAATTAACTACTCTCCTATCTATTGGCAGCCCAAATTACATCAGTAATCTGTGTTCTAAGTTGCTCCCCAGTTGCAACATCCCTTTGACTAAGGGTATATCATCTGGGACCTCGATATCACCGGCTTCTTCAATATTGACATAATTATCTGTCACCCTGTTGAAGTACCAATCATACCCCTGTTCATGACGTATGAAATTTTGAATTACACAACATGCAAGTACAATCTTCCATTGTATGAGCCATGGGTAACAATTCCTCTCTCGCAACGTATGAAATCTCATCTTCAATACACTGAAGGTTCGTTCCACAATATTTTGGAGTTGAGCATGCCAATGTTTGAACTTTTCCTTCTTGTTCGCAAATGGCACCCTTCGTCTACCACGAAATTCAGAGATGTGATACATGTGATCTCGATAAGGAGCTAAGAATGATCCTGTGTTCGCATAACCAGCGTCCACTAGATAATATTTCCCACTAGGTACGGTGAAGCCTCCTTCATCTAAACTCCACTTGAGGACCTTCATGTCCGTAGCAGAGCCCTCATACCCAACGCAAACATATTGAAAAAGCATGTCAAATGACACCACAGCCATTACATTTTGTGTAATGCACTACGGAAGCGACCTTGGTCATAGATCGACACATTTGCAGGAATATGAGTCCCATCGATCGCACCCAATGCATCCTATAATTCAAAAATGATCTTAGAGGTATACCGAGAAGACTTACATAATTGGAAATGTATAACATAGGCCCCACCTTAAAGAATGGGTAGAAAATATCCTTGTCACGTATGTGGGGGTGGCATTCATTGATGTGCATTGGGAGCTGAATGAACGGGTAACCAATAAAAGTTACAGTACCCAACTTACAGTTGACACTAGCACCATGTGTAGATAACTAGTCGGCTCCCAAGATAACGTCATATCCTTCCATCTCCATGTATACTAAATCAGCAGGTAAGTTGTAACCGCTAACTATAACTTCACTAGCAAGATAGAAATATTTAATCTCCGATCCTGCTCCAATAGGGGTAGTAATAGTAAGTTTAGACTCTAATGGAACAGACCTCATAGGTAAAATATTAGCAAAGCTCTTAGATATGAATGAATGTGTAGCTCTAGTCTCAAATAAGATAGAGGCAGGCCTTGAGCACACAGAGAGAGTACCTTCCAAGACGCCTCCATCTTCGGTAGGTTCCACATCCATAAAAGCTTGAAGTCTTCCTTGCTTCTTGATAGAAACAGGAAACTTTTTCGGTGGAGCTTGCTCGTTGAGAAGTGGGTAATTCAGAATCCTATGCTCCCGACTTCCATAACGAAGATAAGCACCGAGTCTTCTCCAGCACTCATCTGCCTTGTGTCTGGGCTTCTCATAGTATTTGCATAGTTCCTATGATGATGTAGCAACCGGAACAATTTGTTTGTCAAATGATCTTGGCCTCTTGTCTTTTTGAAAATCACGTTCATCCTTATTGAAATTACACCCATCTTTATTGAAGTTACGCCCATCATTGGGTCTCTTCTTCTCGAAGGAGGGCTTGAAATTACCGGACCCAGTAACTTGCTCTTTCTTGGCATCTCTTCCCCGGATGTGATCAGATAACTCTGTTGCATCTTCCAGGAGTTGGACTCTTCTTATCGCATCAATATATACTTGGATATCCACCGAGGCGAGTTGAGTAATATATTGGGGCTTCAAGCTGGTTAAAAACTTTCTTTCCTTCATCTTTTTGGTACCCACAAGGTGTGGCGCGTACCGTGATAGTCTTACAAATTGGGCTTCATATTCTGCCATCGTCAAACTTCTTTGCTTCAAGGAGGCGAATTCAGCAGACTTCCTTTCTTGTACTCGATCAGAGAAATATTTATTGTTGAAGTGTTCTACGAACTCTTCCCACAACACTTGGTCATGCGGTAGAGTTGCTTCGACCAATTCCCACCAAGCATGGGCATCCCTTTCTAGTTGAAAGGTAGTGAGTAGGATCCTCTCCTCATCAGCACATTACATGACTCAGAATATCCTCTCGATTTCCTTTACCCAATGTTCAGCCTCATCTGGGTCCGTGGACCCTGCGAACTTGGGAGGGTTAATACTCTGCAAATTCCTATATAAATCTCTGGCTCCTTGGTTTGCTCCTCCCTAAGCAACCTGCTACAGAGCTTGGGTTAAACCTTGCACCCTCCATTGCATCTCACGCCATTGAGCTCTCTCGGCAGTCATTGGAGAGAATTAAGCCTACAAGCACAACTACAAAGCTTAAACATTTTCTTTATTTCTTGATTAATCATTCTTTAAAACTTAGCTCGTGGCTCTACCCAATCTTACCGGGAAGGTTCAAGATCCTACCCAAATTTCTAGATCAACATCTAGAACCTATATCAAGGGAAACCTATGTTTTAAGAAACCTAGACTCTGATACTACAAAGACTGTCACATCCCGACGTGAAATATTGAGGGGCGACGAGTCGAAACACTCTTGTCGATCAGAGCATGTATAAGTGGAGAACGACCACAAGAAGAGATAAGAAGAAAAAGGTACCATTATTTCATCTAATTAAAGTTTTACAACACCAATCATAGGCCTTAAGAGACAGATTTTTTTCAGGGAATGCGTAAGGGAAGACTAACACAACGTCAAGTTCAACGATGTGCCCACAAATCCGAACCTAGGAGTTCCACCTCATCCTTGCGGGAATCAATGTTATTTTAAAATATTAATAATTGTTTGGAGAGAAAATCCGTTTTAAATAAGTTATACAAGTGACCCCGTCAAACAGTGACCTGTCACTCGAATTAGTTCATAATCTCAACATGGACGTACTATTTTAATATTAAATTCATGACGAGTAAATGAAAATAAGATGTCAAAAATTACCAGGGACGAAAACGCGGAGTAACCGTTAGTAAACTACCTCGCGGGAACACCAGAACTGAGGACCCCCCCCCCCCTTGGGCTTCGGCCACCGGTTGGAGAGAGACTGGCGACCTCCGATGCCCCCTTATGGCAGTGTCGTCGGCACTCCGCAACGTCCCACCAAAGGTCCTCCTCGCGCGAGCTCCCCGCCCCCGCCCCTTCCCCCTCCGCGGCGTCGCCTTCAGGTGTTCCATGGCCGCGAAGCCGGTGAAGGTGGCGGCGGCGCAAATGACCTCCACCGATGACCTCGCCGCCAACTTCGACACCTGCTCCTGCCTCGTCAAGGTGAAGAGCACACGCCTTGTTCCTGCAATTTTCTCGACGAAGAAGAATCTTCGAGTTGATCGAGTTTGTTTTTGTCCACCAAAGAAGCTCCGAGATCGTTCGTTGACAGTTTAGTTCAACCTTGGTCGTGTCACCAGATTACTGTTCGTGGCGATGGTTAATCTTTTGAGTCTATCGGTTGGGCTGTTCTAGAAATGTTCTGATTGGTATGCTCCCTAATGTTGCGTGCTGGGGTGACCGTCCGATGTGTATGTGTTAAGGTTGTCCTCACATTGGTAGTCCCAAAGTTCCTCACCTGATTTGTATCCACCACCAACCCTCCTGTTCGAATCTTCATTTATTGAAGCACGTTTGCCAGAAAGAAAGATTGTTTCCTGTCTTTGGTATGTCATAACCTTGGATGGCTATGTGATTGCGAGTGTTGAATTTTAATCGTCAGGAGGCTGCTGCTGCTGGGGTAAAGTTACTATGTTTTCCTGAGAACTTCTCCTTTATAGGTGCCAGAAGTGGAGAGTCTCTCAAGATAGCGGAAAGTTTAGGTGGCCCAACAATGCAAAGATATTGTTCACTTGCCAGGTAAAGGATGTATGCAATCCTGAGCCTGCGAAGCTTGCATCATTTTACACTTCTTGCTTTTTCCCTTTCTTGTTGATTATTCTTACTACATTTTTCGGCTATTATACCAGTCCTTGTTTTCACTAGAACTTGGGCTATTGTTTCTGTAAGCAATCTTTGTTCCCATCTGCAATGGAGGATACAACAAGAGCCGCTTATGTATTGCTAGTAAATCCCTTTATGGATTTATCTTTTCACCCCCCCAACCCCCACCAAACGAGAAAAGAAAATTGTCTATCAGTAAGATTGTCAAGTTGGACTAGATGTCAGACATTCGAGCTTGCCACTTTGTTTTGGACTTTAATTTACACAAAATGGCTTCATCCAGTTGGCAATGATAGATTGGATTTCTTTTCTTATGTTTTCCATTTGTAGTCGAGCAATACTATTTTACGTATATCATCAAGTAGATGTCTTCTTTTTCTACATACAGGGTAATATGATGTGCACCTTGCTCTAATTTGATTCAGGCATGTTAGGCATTTTTTGCCCAAGTTTTGACGCTTCTTCGCTACTCTTCTCCTACTGTGTTACTTGGAATCCATTTGCCTCCTAGACAATCACATGGTTTTATCCTGAAGCTGAATTTTATGAAACTTTTTTTATCCAACTGATCCATCTGCAGTTATGTCTGGCAGAGATTCAAGTATTTGGTTGTCTCTTGGAGGTTTCCAAGAAAAGGGCTTCGACGATGATCACTTATGCAACACTCATGTTCTCATAGATGATTGCGGAAACATCATAAACAAATATCGAAAAATACACTTGTAAGAAGTTCTTGCTTAATAATTTGGTTTCAACCCCTGTCATGCACATGGAAGGTTGATTTACTGTTTTTAGTTCCCCCAAAAGTTTCATCATATCTGTAACCATGGTGCGAACAAAAGTTTGCTTCAATTCTTCTCTCATTTTACATTGTCTAGGGTTATGCAGTGGCCATTGTTTCTTGCTTTTGTTCAACATCTTCTTGAGTGTTATTTATTGAATTCCTTAAAAGCTGGGCATTGGTCTCTCTGCCTGGCCAGTGTTGAGCATGTACTTATTTGAACTGTCAGCTAATGTGGTCTCATCCATACTTATTACACAATGTTTATGTTAGTTACTTCTGTACAGATACATGTGGAGCCGAGCTACAGATAAAAAATAAAACACGCTTGGCAAGTGTGATGAGGGTTTCACTGGTTATGACATTCCAATATTTACCATAATACTTCTTCCTGTCAAATGGTGTGCTACTATGAAGTCTCATCCTGCTGGCTTTTTGTGGACCTTGGTTAGTCCAGGTTACCGATTTCTCATACGAGGCCTTTCTCTTTTGTAATTTCTCTGCTTTCTATTGGTTGCACTATAGCTTGGATTTGGTCATTTGAATAATGTCAAGAAGGTTGTAGGTACCTTGATTTAGGAAGAGAGAGGTAGTAGCTTTTCAGTATGAGAAAATGGTGGCCCCAGACATGAGCACTCACCATGAAGCAATCAATATCATATACAGCACCAAAGTTGAGATGGGCTTGAAACATACCCACCTGTGATCTTGCTGAGTACTTTATTTTTTCCAGTTATTTTCTATTGATTTGCACAAAAAATTAGAAGCTCTCCATAATGACTCTCCCACGTTAACTTCTAGCACACACATTACATGCTTGTCAGAAAGTGTCAATTATACAATGTAGTAAAATACTAAACAAATAATTCTTTGTACTCACACTGTAGTGAGGAGAGGGTGTGTAGGAATCTATTTGAAAAGTGTTGTCAAATATTAGTCTAATGATGTGCTCCAAATGATTTATTGTTCATTAGATGGTAATAAATGTTGGTCATATTTAAGAAAATGGTACCTTAATGTGTTTGCAAGCACTTTAGGAGGAGGGTTGTTCCTGCCCAACTTGCATGTATTTCCAACTTGAAAACAGTATACTTGATTTTCTGGACAGCGGCTTCTCTTGTTCCCCGTGTTGCATTCTTCCCTTGCGCAAGTTATGATCTGTTAGGACATCTATTCTTAGAATGCATGTCTATAGTTTGTGTATGCTACCATAAAACGTTCGACATGGTGTCTTTGTCCACCTTCAAAAAAATAAATAACTAACTAAAAGTGCCCTTGTCAGGCAACCTTTTGCTTTTTCATGTGAACTCATGCCATAACTGCAAGTAACTTCTGCTATTGTTTCTTGGTTTAATGAGTCCTCATTCATGTTGACCCTTGTTTCTTTAGATTGGTGCTTGTTCTAGAGACCTTGTTAGGTAAGACTGTGTCTTCTTCGGTTCCTTGACACCCAATCAGCAAATTATAGAACTCTTAATTGAGCCAGAAATAGGCTTCATGTTTTGTGCTTCCCGTAGACTTATGGTTTAGGGATTCCACTTACATGGTAAATAAACAGTTTACCTAAAAGGATAAAACATTGCTTTCCATGGCTGATTCTTATGTGAAGAGATTTTTCCAACAGTATGTTACAACACAACCCTCAGTGCCCATTTTTAGCTATGTCTCGTGCATTTTTTCTGGCCTTGCCATCGAATAGCCTATATCATGCTTTTAGTAGATCATCATGCTTTTAGACTTCAAGCGATGTGGTCATCAACATTTGAAGCTTTGATAAGAGAGGTAATTGTTGAACCCCTACTCATAAATGATCATGTTTTGAGTGTTTTGAATGATAACAATAATTTACTCAAAGATATTACTGAGCAGGAATATTAGGATGTTCGGCTTAATGACAAACAACAACCGAAGAACTGAAAATAGTTGAATATCTTAAATACTGTACACTCAAGTTGATACACTCAGTCTGAATATCTAGTCAGTTGCATCATTCCGCCAAAGTCTTAATCCATTCGAAATTCCTTGTTAAAATCCTTTAATTGGAAAAGCATTAGATACTCAGAACAAAAGATAGTCAGTAGAAATCCAGTCAAAACCATTCTACTATCCTCAGTTGGAAACCATTCAGTGAAATGCATAACATGTAACTAAACCCACTTGAATACCTTGCGACTGAATGCAGTCGAAGCAATCAACTGAGCCAGTGAGATGGGTAGAGCCACGGGTTAAGTCATTATAGGACAATGAACCCTATAGTAGACACATAAATTAATTATTTTAAAATTCTTGTAGGATCATGGCTGCTGAGAGAGCTCAATGGCGTGATATGCAAAAGACCATCCAAGGTCTTACATAAGCACTTCAACAAGTAGCGCAAGGAGTTATGAATGGTGGAGCAGGAGATCTCCACAGAAGTTTCAGGAATTTGAACCCACCAAAGTTCACCAGCTCATTCGATCTCGATGATGCGGAAAACTGGATGAGGGAGATTGAACAAATTTTTCGTGTGATGCAATGCACAGATGAGGAGAAGGTTTTATTAGCAACCATTCAGCTGGAGCGCGATGCTCGATTCTGGTGGGAGTCTACTAAAGCTACATTGCCGCATGAGCACGTAACATGGGATGAGTTTGTTGAACATTTCAACAACAAATATTTCTCCAATCGAGTCCAGGCGAAGAAGGTTGTAGAATTTGTCGCATTAAAACAAAGGAACTTATTAGTTGCTAACTATGAAGCTCAATTCTCAAGACTATCCCGTTACGCACCCCACTTGGTGTGTACGGAGAAGATGAAGGCCCGAAGATTTCTAACAGGCTAAAGCCTCAATATATTACACAACTGGCACCAATGGATGTGCAAGTTGACTCTAAGATGGTTAGGCGAGCACAACTATTGGAGGATGCCACGGAGCTATCTGACTAGATCTCCTGGGAGAGATAAGAAGGAACATGTCATAAGTTCCGGATCCTTCAAGGCCTCATTGACTAAGAAGAGGACTAGTGATGGCGGAGACCACTCCAAAGACAAGAAGTTGAAGAAGAATGATAAGCCATTTTCCATTACCACCACATCATACAAGGAGGTCTGCAAACACTGCAACAAGGTAGGGCACAAGGCCGAAGAGTGCTGGAGGAGATTAGGAGCTTGTCTCCGTTGTGGGAGCCATGACCATTGAATTCTCGATTGTCCTCTGTTGAATGACCAAGCCAATAACGAGAAGCACCCGATGAAGAAGCAAGGCCATCTCCAAGCATTGCAAGAGGTGGAGCAAAGTGAAGGTGGAATTGTGGAAGGTACATTAAATATTTATTCTAAGACTACACATGTCCTATTTGATACCAACGCAACTCATTCGTTTGTTTCTCATAGATTTGCTACTTCTTTATCTGTGGAACCTAGTTTGTTATAAACGGATCTAGTTATCTCCACTCCTATTGGAACCAGATCCGAGATTAAATGCCATCACCTAGATAGTGAAGTCTTAGTGGGAGGATATAATTTACCTGCCGATCTGGTATGTATGGACATGGAAGGGTATGATGTCATTCTAGGCACAGATTGGTTATCTACACACAAGGCAGTTATAGATTGCCAAAAGGGTAGAGTCACCTTTAGTGAACACCTAAAGCTTGTCTACTCTAGTCCCTAGAGTCGTAATAAGTCACCCCTCATTTCAGCTCTTCAAGCTAGTAAGCTCATAAGGAGAGGTTGTATGGCCTTCCTAGCCCTTGTAACCATAACAGAACTTAAGGAATCAAAGCTAGAAGATATCCGTGTGGTTATAGAATTCCCCGATGCATTTTTGGAGGATTTGCCCGGTCTACCCCGAGAAAGAGAGGTTGCTTTCATGAGTGATCTTGTCCCTAGTGTTGGCCCTATTTCAAAGGCACCTTATAAGATGCCCCCCGCGGAAGTGAAGAAGCTAAAGGAACAATTAATGGAGCAATTGAAGAAACGATTGCTCGTTCCCTTGGTATGTGAGAATGTTGGCGTTGTTCCGGAAGGACGAGTGCCGGTTGGGCGGTGTTCTTGAGAATTTATGGTTGGTGTGTGATCCCCGATGTGTTGAGGATCAGAGCCTGTGGAGTGCAGAGGAGGGCCGGGGTGGGAAATCCCGAGTTGGCATTGTGATATGTGGCACTGGCAGGGTTGAGAATTGGGGAAATGTGCGGGCGAGGTTGCCGCATGAGTACTCAATTTTTATGTTAGAGGTCACGTTCTCAGATGAGATCGTGCATGGAGAAGTGATCTCTGACAGATTATGGGTCAGGTTGGTTGCTGTGAGCGGTTTGCAGGTTGGCCGAGTGACTGACCGTGGTGAGATGCGCATTGCTTGGGGACCCGTGTCCACTGGTCATGGCATTGTTGACCATGTTGGTTTAGATTTGGGTTGGCACTTTCCTCCCCTAGAGATATATGCCGTGAATTGCTCAGGTTGTGTTCCGTGGCTCTGTGGTAAGAATGGGAATTGGGTTTGGCAGGCATCCTTTGGGCTTGTTTTGAGACGAGATAAGATTTGGTGAGACAGGACGATGGACGATGCCTGTGTACGGAGGTCTCAGAAGAGACGTTGGTGTTAGAATTGTGGTCCTTAGTTTGCGACCAGTGTAGGAGGATTCCCCGTAAGCCTGCGTCTAGTGACGTAAGGACCAAGGAGAGATCTTTGTCTTGTGGTTTCGCCATACTCCCCCGAGAGGGTAGAGTTGGCATGAGGTTTGAGATCGCATGCAGTGTCTGAGTGAGGTTTGGCCCATGAGGTAGTGATGGTCTGTGGAAGGGTCAGCGAAGGGCCTCGAGAGTTGTAATGTTTTCTTCGGATCTGGTGGAGGACCAGGAAAGAAGGAAGAAGTTGAGCAAGCAGAGGATTCCCATTAACTAGTGTCTGGCGACCAGTGCGTGATCTTTCACAGATAGGAGATGCTGTTGGTGTTTGTGGTTCAAGAATGGCGAGAGCCATGTTTCGATGAGACCTTGGTGGTCGTCTCCATGATGTGCCTCCCAAATGAGATCAGGGCTTTGTCAAAGTTTATCTTCTGACAGAGTTGGTGCAGTGATATGTCTGGCTATTGGCTTGCCATGTATGATGTGATTCTTGGCACTGAGCTAATGTGTTGGTTGCGATCTTTTGAGATGACTGTGTGAGCTGGTGGAAGCTCAATGATTGGTTGTTCCCTTGAGCAGGGTGAGGAACCAGTCAACAGATTATGAAGCTGACGTTTGGATTGCCTGTCGACCTTTGGATGGATCAGTAGCTATTTCTCGTGACAAGGACTGTGCCTCCTCAGTGAGCGAGATGGTGGCTACGGTGCCGTGATTAGTTGTGTTATGACTGAGGTGATGTTGGACTGTGTTCTTTGCTATATGCCTACTCTGTTAGCCAGTATGCAAAGCGTGCGGAGCAAGGTGTCATTTGTGATTATGGTCTGGCTGTGTCCCTCAGATTAGAGGCTTCAGTGAGAATCGAGATTTTCTGTGCTAGGGTTCTGACGGCATTGTCAGTTAGTTGCAGCGTTCTTCCCCTGTGTTCCCGTGGTTGTCCTAAATTTCGAGGATGAAATTTCCTTAAGGGGGGAGGGCTGTAATGCCCCATACCTTTCAGATATTTTTTAGATATTTATCGGGTTAGGATCTGTGAGTTCTGGATCGCTTTTGTGGGTCTCGGATCGCGTTTAGCATTTTTCGCGTGTTTTTACCGGTCGGACCTTCGGAACCCCATCAAAAACTTATTTTCTTTCTTGTAAGTCTCATATCTTTTGAATAAATCAGTGTAAGCATCCTCCTACTTTTCAATAGAGAAGTTTTCAAAGGAAGTGGTTACCTGATCCTCATCTTCATTTGCCATCAGGCACTGGTTGTCCTCATCTTCATTTGCGGAGGAGTCCTCATCTTCCTCCTCATCATCGCTCCAGGTATTGATCATTGCCCTGAGCTTCTTCCCTTTTACCTTGGTCATCTTTTTGAGCAACTCGAGGCATTCTCCTTGCATATGCCCAGGTTTCTTGCACTGGTAGCAGATAACTTTGTTATATTTTTTTGTTTGTTTAGGTTTAAGATTGGAAACTCTGTTTACCTGTGACGACCGCTTCTTCTTCTGGAATTTACCTCTACTCCTTAAGAATTTTTTAAACTGCCTGGTGAGCAGAGCATGATCACCTAGGCTTCCTTCTTGAAGGTCATCCTCATCGTCTTCATCAGACTCATCAGTGCTTTAGAGACCTTGAGAGCCACTGGCTTCTTTTTCTTGTGATCTTCCTTGTTCCTTCTTAGATTGAGCTCATATGTCATGAGCGATCCTATCAACCTATCAACTGTCGTCACGGACAGTTCTTTCGAGTCTTCAATCACGGTGGCCTTAGTGTGCCACACTGGTGTGAGAGATCTCAGTATCTTTCTAACAAGTTCATTGTTAGAGTATTTTGTATCCAAGGATTTTAGACACTTTGTTAGTTGAGTAAGTCTAGCATACATTTTAAAAATGGATTCGTCAGGTCTCATTTTGAACTTTTCATTGTCAGAGATCAACATGTTGGCCTTGGTGGCCCTTACCTTAGAAGTTCCTTCATAGATCAGTTGTAGCCAATCCCACATTTCTTTTACTGATTTGCAAGTCGACACTCTGGAGTATTCTGTAGGATGGATGACACATTGCATTACATTCATCACACTCTAGTTAATCATGGACTTCTTGATTTGGTCAGCGGTCCAGGTGTCCTCTTCTTCAGGCAGTTCAAAGGCACCCCAGCTAACTGCCCGCCAGATTTGGTGATCCTGGGCACGAAGAAAAATCTCCATCCAATTTTTCCAATATGTATAATTTGCCCCATCAAAGAATGGGGGTCGATTGATAGAGTGACCTCAACTACAAAGCTGTGAAGGGCCTTGCCATCAGATCTTCCCTGGTTGTTGGACCACATCTCTAGGGAATCCGCTCTGATACTAACTGTTGGATGGTATGAATGGATCTAGAGGGGGGTGAATAGATCAGCTCTAAAATCCCCCCCCCCCCAAAAAAAAATCACAAACAAGAGGTGAATTGGTGCAGGTAGCTAACAACTGTCCCTTCCGAGGACAATGAACAAATGCTTTTAGATGTAAGCGCAGAAAATTGCTTCTAGGTGTATATGTAGAAAATTTTAAGCACAAACACTGCAATCGGTTCTTATGTAGGACAATAATGGAAATGACTTAAAACCCTGTGAACAGAGGTAGAAGAATGGATCAATCATGCACCACTCCTCAACGTGTTTTTAAGGTGGTTCATCTGCAACCTTGCAGGCCTACGTCCATGCCTCACCAACCCAGTGAGGCTTCTCCCTTGTGCAAGAAGAACAACATACACACATGCGGAGCTCTTCGCATACATTACATGTCACACAGCTTGATAGCGAGGGACATTCTCCTCGCACACACACGCTAATAACCAGCAAGAACACACCCACGATCCTAAAACAAGGATCCATAAAAAACCTTGCTAGGGGAGGACCGTCTGGCACTCGTGGAAGCCGTAATCACTAGAAGAAAAGGGCGTCAGAAGGAGCCCCAGACGGTATCCCAAGGGATAACCCTCCGATGCTTAAGTCAGCAACGATATAAGTGAAGAATAGAGAAGAGTAGGAAAGAGAGAAGAATGGAGGTGGCAGTAGGAGATCTGAGAGAAGTGTAGGTCTTCCAAACGAGTGCTCGTCACCCCCAGTGGTCATTCGGAGAGTGTTCGCTAGGTGGTAAGGTCGTACAGGAAGGGTTCTCTCCCAGAGAACTAGCAGTCGTGACCTCTCTAGTAACAAGGTGTGTAGCTCTTTGGTTCTCTTCTTTGTAGGCATTTTGTTGGTGAGATTCATCGTCTCCCTCTTTTCTCTGTCAAGATCCCTCTTATAGGAGGTTGTCCTGGTGTCGAAGGCCAATCTCTTAGTAGGGAATGGCGCAAGTAGTGGAGTAACATTCCCTGCGATTGTGGCGAGAGTTTCCCGTTGAGGGGCAATCACCCCGGAGTCGATCCCTGGGCGAGTCTTACAGCACTCGTGGGACGTGCTCGCCAGTTATGGGGTCAAAGCCAGCGTCATGGGGGGACAATGGTGGGTCGACGGAAGGTCATCCTGTGATCATTGCGTCTGGGCCAAAGCTCTTCCTGCACTGTCGAATCTGATGTCAAGTTGTAGTGGGCCACGCCTTTACAGGTCACGACTGTCGGGCGCTCTTGAGCGCGTTTATATATCGCCGGCATGAATGGGCCTGGCGGGCCTGGGCCCTACACGGGCCTAGCCATTCTTACCCTCCTCAACACCTATTAACCTTAAGTTACATTAAATAATAATTATTAATAAGTTGAGAATATAATTACGAGGCATTGTCATTCTAGAGGTGATAGTGACCGTACTCCTAACCACACCTTCTAGGGGGAAAGTCAATTATGGGTTCGAGGGCAACAAATCAGTGAACGGTTGTCATAGACATGCACTGTTGGCATTAAAAGCCCTAATGTGTCATAGACGGGTCCTTCGGTGGGGATCAGTCCCTCAACGGTGCGCACGGCCAAGACTCTTATAATGCCATTGCCTTGGCACAGGGTTGATATATGTATGTTATGTGGTCTCTTACGGTGGTTCAGGTGCATGTCCATTCAATGAAAAGCGGATTCATGTGAAATGTATGAATAAGAATCTCTATGAAAATTTATGTTATCATATGGTTTATGTTAAACTCTTGATTTGTACATTAAGTCTCATTATATGCAAATTCAAGAAATATGATGATCGAATGTTAAGCGCACTTATGGCTCTATCTTTTGTATTTATATACCCATATGCTAGAATCTACATTTTGATCATACATAAATATGATTATCAGATGTTCTTTCACTTTCGTATAAGTTAAAATTGTGGGAATTGATTTGATGACTACCGAGTCTTTTAACTCACAGTTGCTACTAACTATATATTTTTCAGGAGAGACTGAGACTGGTGAGGTAGAAGCCAATGAGATAGAGGCTACTGAGTTTGAGGAGTGAATGACCGGCAATTGTGCTATAGTTCTGCTTATTTCATTGTAGGTGATTAGTTGGAGTCCTCGTCATTCTTATTTTGAGGATTTTTATTGTTGGATAATGTATTTTGGTTGGAGTGGTTATATTTGGACCATGCAATTATTTATTAAAGAATTTTGTTATGGTTTTTTCTCTTGGTAGTTTATTTTAATAGATGATTATGGCATCTTAATGTCATGTGGGATGGAATGCTTATCAATACAGATAAAGATTTACTGAAGGGCAAGCTCCCATTCTGGTTCTACAATATGTGGGTCTCTCATCCTGAATTTCTTGAAGTTATTAAAGCAGCCTGGGAAACCCCGGTTGAAGGGTCTCCTCCACATGTCCTTTGTATGTAGCTCTTGCAAACTTGCTCTTAAGGACGGGAATAGAAACACGTTTGGTAATGTTTAGAATAAGGTGGTTGACTCTAAGAGGAACCTGCACCAAGCTCAGAATAATGTTCATGACAACCCCCTTGATGATGACCTTATTCCCCAAGAGACGGAGGCAAGAAAAGAATATTTGTCTGCTTTAGAGCTAGAGGAAAACTTTATTCGGCAAAAATCAAGACAGAACTGACTGACGTTGGGTGATTCCGATACTAAATTCTTTTATGCTTCCATGGCGGCTAGAAGAACAATTAACCAAATCAGCCACTGTAAATCAGAATGGCATTACTATCAATGACAGAAATCAGGTGAAGGAGCACACCATTGACTTCTATTTTCAACTACTGAACCAATCTTCTATGCAGGAAGTTCATGACATCAATCCTTCTTTGCAACTCTCTGAAGAAGACAAGAGAATTCTCAATGCTGATTTCACTACAGATGAGATTAGGAAGGTTGTTTTCCAATCTCCTAAAAATAAGAGCCCAGGTCCCGATGGCTTTCCAGCTGAGTTCTACCAATCAGCCTGGCAATTAATTGGTAATGATGCGATCAACACTTACCTTCACTTTTTCAGAACGTGGCATCTTTACAAGCAATTCAATAACACTTTTATAGCGTTGATCCCAAAAGTGGTGGGGGCTGACAACCTGGAGAATTTTAGGCCAATCTCATTATGCAATTTCATCTACAAAGTGATTTTAAAGCTTATGGCTAATAGAATTCAGAAGGTGATTCACAAGATCATTAGTCCCCAGCAGACTGCATTCATTAAGGGTACAAGCATTACCCACAACATCCTCCTTGCTAATGATTTGACCAAAGATCTGCATTCCAAGGACAAGGGAAGGATAATTGGCCTTAAAGCTGATTTTAGGAAGGCTTTTGACTCTATTGATAGGCATTTTATATATCATATGCTTATGAGAATTGGGTTTCCTGCCAACTGCATTCAATGGATTCGAAGCTACATTGAGAGTTGTATGTTCTCTATTCTATTCAATGGTTCCCCTGCAGGCTATTTTAAAAGCTCTAATGGTATTAGGCAAAGAGATTCACTGTCCCCTTACCTATTTACCATTGCTATGGAAGGCCTCACTTGTTTGCTAGAGGAAGCGGTGTGTCAAGGCCATATCAAGGTTCCTAAGACTGCTGAAGTCCATGTTTCTCATATTACTTTTGCAGATGACTTAATTATTTTACTTCAAAATGACATTTATTCAGTTCATTACCTTGCAAACATTCTTGAAAAATTTGGCAAATGGTCTAGGCTCAAGTTGAATCACTCAAAAAGTAAAGTATACATTGGTGCCATGGTCCAAGACAAAACAACAATTACTATTCTTTGAGGGTGGATGAACGTAATCTACCTGTTCCTTACCTAGGTCTGCCTCTTATCTCCACCGGTTTAAAAAAGCTTCATTGCCAACCAATCATTGAGAAAATCAAAAACATAATTAGCTCTTGGAGAATGAAACTTCTCTCTAAGAGTGGGCAGCTGGAATTGATTAGATCTATTTTATCCACCTATTCCATCTACTGATCAACAGCTTTTCTATTACCTTTAGGATTAATTCGGGTGGCTGAAACCCATTTTCTTTTCCACTTGTCCAGGTTGTTAAATACTTTGGGGTTTTTTGATCAAAATCCTCAAAATCCATATTCATTCGAATTGTCAATCTTTTGCCATTATATAGTAATCGCAGCTCGAAAAATCCAGTATCTGTCAATTCGTTTTTACGGAATTCTTGTATTTCATCAAAATCAGGCTCGCTCCAGGTGCTAGGGCCTCTTAACGCCGCTCTTAAGAGTTTAAGCGTAGTCGTCTTCCCTGTACCGTTGGGCATTTGAACCAGTATGATTTTATACACCCCGCCTTCGGCACTTTTTTGGAAATTTAAATCATGGTCTGGACAGCGAAGACCTTCGGCCTTCCAACCCAGTATTTTAAGATCATTAGTCATTAGCGATTCTTTTTAAGGTCTACAGCCCCAAAACAATAATCACATCTTCTGGTATAGCTATTCTTTACTGATATTTCCTCATTTCCTTCACATAGCGCAGCCATCCAGCTAATTAGCTTATCGGCCAAGTCGGGAGCCTGGCCCTTTTCTGCAACGGCTTCGGAGATGGCCGTTTTGATCAATTCATTTAGCATAGGTTATAAGTTTTCCGGTTTAATATGTGAGAGATCTAATAAAAAGAGCCTTCTTTCTTGATCGGAATTCGATTTTCCTTGATCGTCATCGTCGATGCGTATCAAGTCTACTACATTTGCAATTTTATCAGGGTTTTTCGGATCGATGCGTAAACAACGGCCTATGCGTTGTATCGTTTCCAATCTGGCCTTGGCAGAAGAAAGTAGGATAACATTTTTCAAAGACTGAATATCTATTCCTTCGGAAAGGCGATGACAGGTTAATAAACATTCAATATCTCCCTTTGCAAATCTTGAAAGAACCGATGCGTCCTCGCCGCCATAGTAGGTGTGAAAATTAGGATGAATTTCATGAATGATATTTAGCATTTGCTCGCCAAAATCTTTTGTTTCGACAAACACAACGCATCGTTCGAGCATTTCGCGATGGCTATTAATAAAATTCCGAAATGCCGGAATCTTCCCCTCTGCTGTTTTATAGACCCTAGCCAGCTCTGTCCAAAACTCTTCGTCTGTCATGGGCGTTGCAGTGCTCTCTCTTGCAGCTTTTTTGGCGTGCACGTTGCGTAATCGTGCTTTATCTTCAGCGGTTAGCGTATAATCAATTGGGAAATAGTTGAATGGAGACAATATACCTTTTCTAATGGCGTCTTCAAGACTAAAGCTAAAGATCACAGGGCCAATATGGCTAAACACAAATGCTGTCCCTTCCTCATCATATTCTCGTTCAGGTGTTGCACTTAGTCCAAGCCTGTAGCGGATGTTGTCGGAAAGACCCGCTAGTTTTTCTCTATTTCCAGCGCTGCCCAGTTTATGTACTTCATCATGGATCAGCAACGTTTTTGCCCCTGCAGTATCATTTATCCGACCAAGAACCAAATGAAGTTGCTGGCGGGAAATCAGCATTATTTTCTTCAAAGAGTTGATCCTAAATCTATCGCTCTGATGATTACTCTCGTATTGTCTTAAAATTACCCAACTTATCTTCTCTTGTGCTACTAGATTAAGCAACTGTTTATACCACTGATCAAGCAGGTCGGTTCCATCACATGTAATAATAATGGTATCTATATCGCCTGGTTTGATCAGCGTTTTACAAATTTGTAATGCGGTGCGCGTTTTCCCAGTTCCAGTGGCCATATTTAGTACGCCCCGTTCATTTTTACGAAAGATATCGTTTAGAGCTTGGGAGAATGTAAGTTTCTGTATTTTTTTCTTTCATTGGCAGTTTTCTTGTTGTAGGTAAGGATATGTTAGATTCTATTAGTTTTTATACGTAAATTATGGTAAATCCTCAAATTAGGGTGTAATTAGTGATTTAAATTTGAGACTTTTGTCTAATTAGGTAAGTTTAGCTCCAATTGAAGCTTAATTAAGCTTTTATTGAATGCTTTAGGGTAGGAGAATGTTGTTAATTGTATTACACGTTGGGTAATTATGGTAAATCCCCAAATTATGATGCAATTAGTGATTTAAATTTGGGACTTTTGTCTATTTAGATAAGCTTAGCGTCAATTGAAGCTTAATTAAACTTTATTAAATACTTTAGGGCGAGAGCCTGTTGTCAATTGTATTGCACGTCGAATATTTATGGGTAAATCCCCAAATTAGAGTGTAATTAGTGATTTAAATTTGGCGCTTTGTCTAATTAAGTAATTTTAACGTCAATTGAAGCTTAATTAAGTTTCCTTGAATACTTTAAAATGGGAGGATACTGTTAATTGTATTTAATGAAAGGTAATTAGACAAAATTCTCAAATGTGACCCTAATTAATGATTAAAAATTGAGACTTTCGTCCAATTACCTCAATTCAACGTAATTTGAAGCTCAATTATTTTTCATTACACTTGACTATTTGTCTTTGACTGTCTTGATGCAACATCATGGCTAGACGTGAACAAAGTCCGGAGCATCAAGAGTAGGACGGCCCACCTCACGTTACTTGATGCTGGAAGAAGAACAGTCAAATGTAAATACTGTGGTAAGGAGATACATGATGAGATTACTAGAGGAAAGTAACATTTGGCAGGACTAAGAGGAGAGGTCAAGAAATACGACAGATGTCCCTGATAGGTGGCAGAAGAAATGCGCCAGTGCCTTCTAGGCAAAAAAGACAGGACACAACGAAGGGCTGGAAATCAAGCTGAAATTGTTGAAGAGCTTTCAGGCAGAGTAAGCAAAAGGGGAATGAGGGAGGATGAGGAGGAGGAAGGCATTGAGGGCTCAGATCCAGAATTGACTGAAACAGTAGAGCGTAAACAAGCGACTCGAAAGAAGGAAAAACACCGATAGGTTCAAGGACCTACTCCAGTACAGCTAGTGTTGCACGACGTCCTGACACTGGTGCAGCCCCGCAGAGAGTAGGCCCCATAGACAGCTATCTACACAGAAGGCAAAGTGCTACACAACCAAAAATCAATCAAACATTAAGAGGAGTCAACAAATCAACTGAAGTTGTAGGGCATTTAAAAGTATCTGCAAATGATTTTTCTATGCAGGTGTGCCTGCACATGCAGCTGAATCAGAATATTTCCAGCCTGTGCTTGATGCCATAATAGATGCTGGTCTTGGCTTGAAGGCCCCATCACGTCGAGACATATACAGGCGTAGCCTTGAGGGAGAGGTTGAGGAGCTCCATCAGGGGGTTGAAATCTAGATGGAGAGAGGATACATCATTATGTGTGATGGCTAGATTGGTACCACGAAGAAGTCCAGGAACAATGTTCTGGTTTGTTGGATCAAAGGTACAATACTTGTTAAATCAGCAAATGCATCAAATTATGAAAAGAATACAAATTATTTGTTTCATTTGATGGATAACATAGTAGAAAATTTTGGAGAGGAACATGTTCTCTAAGGGCCTGTTTGATAGCAAACCCAGACAAGCCGCCGGTTATTATTCCACCATGTTCCACCATTTATGTGGAATACGTCAACAGCTATCACTCAAGTATTGGCATGGCACCCTATGAGGCATTATATGGGCGACCGTGTTGGACTCCACTTAATTAATTCAAGGTCAGTGAGTGACTTATGACGAGACTAGAGCTGATGTAGCAGTGTGTGGAGGTGGTTTAGCTCATCAGATAGAGATTGCAGGCAGCTCAGAGTAGGTAGAAGAGTTATGCAAATCAGTGAAGGAGGCCTCTTAGCTTTACGATGGGAGACCAGGTGTTTTTGAGAGTCTCCCCTATGAAGGGGGTGATGCATTTTGGCAAGTGTGGAAAGTTGAGTCCCATGTCCTAGAGGAAGTATTCTATGTTACCCTTAGGGTTAGACATTGTGCATGATGTATTCTATGTTTCGATGCTGAGGAAGCACATGCCAGATGTTTCCCATGTCCTGGAGGATTCTTTGTGGCCCGAGGGCAGATCTGCCTATTCCTGAGTATCCCATCCATATTGAGGATCGACGCGAGCAGTAGTTGAGGAACAAGGTTATTCCTTTGGATATGTTAATCTGGCTGTGTCACTCCGGTGATGAGGTGACCTGGGAGCGACAAGATGAGATACAATAATAGTTCCCCTACTTATTTGAGTGAGTTTTTCCTCCTTGTTCGGCCATGCTTTAGCGTAAATTTTGAGGATGAATTTTTTGTATGGAGGGGAGGATTGTAATGCCTTCAAATTTTAGATCCTATTTTCATGGGTTTTGGATCTATTTTTATGTGTGAATTAAGAATTATTTTCGATTTAGTTCAGACCCTGTTGGAATGATTGAGTTTTTTTGGGATTTTTTCATAATTGTTTAATCAAAAATGATAAGAGGAAAGGCATATTGATGATTTCAATTTTCCCTGGGTTTTGAGGAAATCCTAAAAGTTTTTTTCTTCTCGTTAAACATGAGCTCACTCCTCATTCTTCCCCTTCTGCTTTCGATCGCGAGGTTCCTCTCCTCTCCTCTTCGGTTGCAGACGACGAGCGTGAGGGGAGTTAGATCGACGGCGGCGGCAGCCTAGGTAGAGCGTGGGCATGAGGCAATTACGGCTAGTGCGTGTGCATGCAGGATCATGAATCCATGAGGTTGGTTCGAGATTTGACGTGATCCGGTGAGGATCGAGCCCCATTCAAGGTTTGAAGTAACAATGAGGTAGGGGGATGGATCCCGAACTCACCTCTCACATTTCCTTTCGATCCGGTAGTGATTTGGGTGAGAGAGATGGGTTGTTATATTTTCGGGAGAATATTCATGTTTAGGGCCGTGAGCACAGATTGATCTTTTTCCCCTACGATGTCTAGCCTAGATCGAGCTTTACATGGGGCATTATGGTCTGGGATAATTTCCCCATATTTTTTGGGGTTTTTCGAGCCCAATGTGGGCGAGTCGGTCATGGGGATGAACCTCCGAAGGTGTTTCTAGAGGGGACCCTGAACAGAGAGGCGGCCAGTGGGGCTACTGATAAGTGGTATGAGTGGATTTAGAGGGGGGGTGAATAGATCCCCACCAACAATACTTGACAACTTAGAAGTTTGGAAAAATAGCAGAACAGATTAAGCTCAATTGAACGACTCAAGCTCGATTGTAGATCAGAAATCGTATTATTCGTGAGTAGAATATTGGGAGACACACAAACTAAATGATTGAACCTATGAAAGAGGTAGAAGAGATGGAACAGACCATAAAATCACACACACCACTTGCTCAGAGATTTTTAGGTGGTTCGGCTACTATCTAGCAGACCTACATTCACCTCTTGGAAGATATGATCTTGTTTTCTAGTTTTTATTCCTTTTTTACTATGTCTTTGACGGTTTTGGATTCCCATTTTTCTATTCCTTTTTGAAATGCAAATGTTCGGCCTGGAGAAGTATAAGGGTGGAGTTTGCATGTCTATATCTTCAAAGGCATTGTCAATCACAGGAATTGATGATCGGAGATATTGGAACTATATCCCAACAGAGGAGTCTAGGTAAACTCTTATTTCCATCCTTATTTTTATGGCATTTTTAGTATATTCCTATTTTCCCCGAAGGTTTTCTTCCTTCTACGTTAAATTTTATTTCAAAGAAGAATAGAGTCTATTGCAAGCAGGATTCCATGGTCTTGTTGGACACCTGGCTATAAATTCATGTTGCTTGCTGACGAAAAACCCAGAATCTTTATTGGGTTATAATACTTTATGACTCCCTTGCCTTCCCGATAAGTTAGATCCTGCTTTTTTTGGATCCTTCGATAATAAAGTGTCATGTATATATACACAGAGCTCATTACATATCAGTTTCTTGTTCTCCCAGTTTTAACCTCCTTTGTTAGCATACCATTTTTATTGTATGCCTATCTAGTAATGACCACCTATGTAGGTCAACTGGACATAACATCTAATAGGATTGGGTGTATTGTGGTAGATGTTGTTTGGCCATTTTGTTTTTTACTTGCAATAGTCTTTTCAGGCTCCCAATTTGTTCAATATTTTAAGTTACTTGTAAATTTTCTTCAATGCCAACCTAAAAAGAGAAGGTGTATTGCTTTGTCCACATGGTTTGATGTTAAATGAAAATATCCTCACAAAATTCTTAATATTCTCAGCAGCTGCTTGTGGACATGTAATCACCTAATCAGTCTGTCAACGTATTTCTAAATTTTCTGCATCATATGCTAAAGTAATGACCTTGTGGCTCCTAAGGAGTTAAGCAAATTGGGGACTTTGGCAGAATTCCTATCAGGACCTGACCCACATGGGAGGTTATATATTCATGACTATTTTTTCCTTTTTGATAGGTATAAATGCAGATTCAATATCTTATTGCTTCTTTCATCAGCAATGAACCTATCAAAATTAAAGTAGAAAGTTATATGGAATTGAGAAGGATGAACTGATAATTATTATCAATCTCCTTGTAAGTTGCTTTAATGAACTAGGTTTCCTTGAATAATTATTGGTTCCTTTTGAGTGGTTCATTGTCAACTCTATTGTTAAAAACGTGTATGGTATCTCAATTGGGTTGGATTATTATTTAGATTTTTAATGAGGCAAAAAACTTTTCCTTCCTTCATCAAATGAAGGGAACACCTTGGATCCATACTAAAAGAAGTAATTGATCACCCAAAATGAAAAAAAATCAGTGTTACTATCCACTTTAAAAAAAAAGAGAACATTTTTTGGGTGGGAGAGAGAGAGAGAGAGAGAGAGAGAGAGAGAGAGAGAGAGAGAGAGAGAGAGAGAGAGAGACTACTGTGCGTAAGTGTATAATTTTACCATGCTTCATCATCCATTTCTGTATTGTCACTCTAAAATGTTTGTGGGTTTCAGTTTCTAATACTTTTTATGATGATACATTGTCATTCGAATGATTGAAGCAACTTTTGCATTTGGAAGATATATGAATATGATATAAATATGTTGTCCTTTAGCATTTATGTAATGATTGGCATGCTCTTTACAAGTATAGGAGGGATAGAGTATAGATTGATGGAAAAGGATTGGAAGAATATGCTAGTTATTTTTCTTTTCCATGTGTTCTTTTTCTTTTCAATGGGTATCACATATGATACATCCAATACTTGGCACCTGAGTTAGTAGTACAAGTTTCTACTCAATTTTATATTAGGAAACATGCCAAAAGTTCAAAGAAGGAAGAACAAATCCATGAACAAGCCTAACAGTGAAGGATGTGCATGCTCAACAATTTAGAATAAGCGATTAACTTGCTATCAAACAGGCTTTATTTATAAGATTAACTTTTAAAGTACCCGAGTCTTCAGTACTTGGAATCCAATGTATCTGATATATAGTTTCTATCTGAGATCTCATGGTAGAAAAAAAAAGTTCAGACATTTGCTCAACAAAAACATCGATAGTTGTTTTTGGGGTTTAAATGGAAGAGTAGTGGCATGGATGATTAGCAGAGTTGTCATCTCTAGGAAGTGGTGTCTAAGGATGCCAGTTAATGTGAGAGTCAAAAATTCTGACTCCATTGTAATCATGCTGCAGGTTCCATACGGTGGCATACCTCCAGCAAATTTGGTGGTTTGAGGTGGATGGGGAAATTGAGTTCTGCTTTCCGACAGGTGTCTATAGTCTATTCTTTAGGCTTCAACTGGGACGGGTCTCTAAGAGGCTTGGGCATGGAATCTGTAACCCAGAACACATCCACGGGTGGGATATAAAGCCCGTGCGTTTTTAGCTTTCAACATCAGCTGGGCAGCACATTCGAACGCAGTGTTTCTTGGATGGACCTAGGAGTTGGATTCATTATCCAGTTGGTGATTTTGTGGTGGAGAACTCTGATGTTAATACGAAGATAAAGTTCTCGATGACACAGATCGACTGCACACATACGAAAGGTGGCCTTTGTGTTGACTTTGTATTTATTTACCCAAGTGAGGTTCGACCAGAAAAGGTGTTTGTAAATGATAGGTAGTTTCATAATAGAGTGCAGTTGATATTATAGCAACACAGATCAGATGCAGGTTTTTTCTCTTTTTTTCTTTTTGTTTAAAGCTCCCCTCGAGCATCTGCATATCAAGTAATATGTAAAGAAGCCTTGGCATTCCAATATTGGCAAAATGTGAGTGTATGGCTTTTTGTTTTTTTTCTTTTGAGTTTTACAAGGGGAAAGCACAAAATTAACTTCAAGAAGGCAATTTGTATCAGGTGAAGTGAAGGTAAAGGATGCCTTATGGTCATTTATTAATTGTGTGTACTTATGCCAAACTCTGTTCAAAATCTTGACATTCAGTGGCTTACAAATGTTTCATTTATTTATTTGTATAGTGTTAGGTAGAAGTGTTTTAAAATAGCTGATGGTTGATTCTGTGGATGTTGATGTCTATTTTGTATGGAGAAATGTGGTCTAACACTCTTGATGAATGTGTTTGATAGGGAACTTTGACTATTGCTAGCCTTTGGGCACCTGTTGTTGTTGTAAGTTGCATATTACTGTGCTTAACGTTGGGTGTTTTAAATTGTTAAAGAGGATTCAATTTAGGATTTTTGCATACAAACCATTGTTAAAAATTAAATTGCTGATTCATCACCCCTACATTTGCATTTACATGCATATCATGAGGATTTATATGTTTTGTAAGTCCTTTATTCTTCGATGGTAGTTTTATATGTTTCATTTGTGTTTTTTCTTGTGTTATGACTTATGATTGTATTTATGACCGCCTAATGTCCATTATATGTTAAACTTTGTCATTCAGATTTTCATTGTTAAGCATATTCCAGCTACTTTCTCTTACTGTCTCTTGTAATTTCACATCCTGAGGATTTGTCATTCAGTCCTTGTGGACAGAGGATGCTACAATTTCAGTAATTATTTTCTACCAAAAAAATTATTTGAAAGATAAAAAAGAATTAAAGACTTTTTATGCATTTGTTTTGGAGGTTGAGGTCCTATAGACCATGCCAGAGTTCATTCCTAGTACTGGATACAATGCTTCTCTCGTATATATCATTGGGTTCAGATTCTTCAAAAATGTCAAGATTTGGCCCTAGGGAAAGTAAAAAGGCTATGAAGTACAATGATATTGGTTGATTGAACTGCAATGTGAGCTTTACAACCTTTTCCACTCTAACCCGCGGACAAGTATTCTGGTCTCCTTTGGTCCAAGATTTTTCTCTGTTACAACAATGCATTAAGCATCATTATTTGTTGCCCATTTTCCCGAATTAGATCATAAAGAGTTTTGCTCAATGCTTCATAAGGCTTTGGAGGGTGTTGTTTAATGTCATGCCTACTATGTTCTGGTACTACTATTATTGATCATCTATGCTGCGATTGCAATATTATTAAAAACATTCTCTATGCAGACAGATCTCCAGGTCAAGCAAATGTATGCCCTATGAATTCTCTCATCTGAAACTTCTCAACCAATTTGTTTTGACTATTTCTTTGATGGAATGGAAGACCATTGGAGTTTAGATGAAGTTTTTTTGTTCATATTGATGTGTTCAATAAGTGTAAAAGTCTTTTTTATTGTAGTGACAGTTTATTTCTTCTGGGCTCTGATTTCTTCACCGAGTTATCTTTGGACTCCTTGCTTGATCCATTTTTGATGAGGATGGCCTTCCAGATCGATTTCTATCCATCCCAGGGTCTTATCCTTGATATTATCTCGAGGTTTTTCAAGCTATATCTCTTGTTTTTGGTGTTTATCCTTGAATCTCGGCCCTATGGTTTTCAGGGTTCTATATATAGCTACCCTGTTCGTGTGCGCAAAAGAGGGCGCTTTGTCGACTTGGGGCGAAGCCATGCCGCACTGCCGACTCAACTCTTCGACCCCAATCTGTTAAGGGGAGTATTAACTATGTCTTCCATCACTCAGGGCTCCATTTCTTTTGTTCTTTCTCATATTTCTTCGCCTTCTCTTTTCCATATTTGTCACAATTTCTACACTTAGTCATTTCTGCATAGTTTCTACTACAGTGTTCTGCACTTTTGCACATTTTACGTCATTGTTCCCCATAGTCTTGCTACGTGTTAATTCATATTTTACATCTCCATGCATTCACAATACACACACCTACATTTTGCACCCGTTTACAGGGGTTAAAAACCCTCCCCCGGTGCGTTACACCCCATTTTCTCACATTGTTTTATGCATACAGGATTGATGCTACACTTAATAGTTCTAATGGATTTTTGCCTTTATTTTTTCCCTTTTTTTGTAGTAAAAGCAAGAAGAACATGAGGCCCTCATCTTCTAGCCAGCTGGAAGGTGAGGAGGTGTCATCCACGTCATTCCCGTATCTCGTTCCTTAAGCACGATCATGTTGTAGCGGTTCATCTTCGACTGCACTATTTCTATTCTTCTTTCCAACGTACGCAGCACATATTATCACCTTCTCTCTAGTCTTTCACGTTGCTAGCCTTGGTGGCAATCACAGTTTATCTATTTATCTTCATCGCCCCTTTGCTTATATTGCATATTGCATATTTGTTCTTAGTCGGGGCGGGTAGATTAAATTATCTACAACTCTTATTTTTTGGTGATCACGGTGGGACACCTAGTGCCCATCACATTATCTTAGCTTCCTGCAAGTTTGGTGTGTGTATGCCCTTGTTTAGGTAGCATTTCCTAAGGTTTTCTACTGTTCTGGACGTTTATCGATTCTGGGAGGAGGTCGTGGCTCCACAGAAACTGCCACTTTCACATAGTGGCCCACAGAGGACCGTGCCTGATGTGACACCACCTTGGGGGTGATAGTCACAAGATCGAACACCCCTTGGACCTAGCAAACAAGCAATGCACGGACCGGTGATTTCACTCGAGCGGACTCACACACTTGGTGCACACTAGGGCCTATGGGCAAACCGATGATGGTGGTGAGGGTCCGGGATGGGACTTCACTACTCCGGGGGTTGGCTAGCCTAAGATTGAACCCCTAAGGGTCATGGGATGCCCACTCTCACGGGTGGCCAGCACGCCAAGGATGTGGGATAAAGTATCTCTCTCACAACTCACTCGCGGTGGCGCTCAATTGTTGAAAATTTAGGACAGGGCACTCTCTCACCGTCCAACAGAGCTAAGAGGCAATAATAGTTAAGCAACATGAACCAGCAATAATAAGGGGGCCAGAATCTCACCTGATCGACGTGAATATGCCGATCTCGGCTGGAGACGAGGGCGAGTGAGGAAGCATGGGCTTACCAGCACGCCGCGCCGATGAAACTTCCACCTGAAAATTTGAGTTACATGCACTACGCCCCTTGCAAGGGGGTTGGACTAGGGGTGAGGAATTAGATTACAACCAGTCATGCTGCTCAGCGGTCAGCTCGCTGGCCTGCAGCGCCTGGGTCATGCCGATCACCCCGTTGAGGGGGGTGCGGATCTCGTGGCTCATGGTGGCGAGGAATTCGCTCTTGGCGATATTGGCGGCGTCCGCCTCGAGGTGCAGCTGCACCAGTTCCTGAAACACCTTGGTGTTCGACACCTGCAGCGTGCGGGCGTTGATCACATAGAGGGCCCCGACGGCGGCGAGCACCCATGCCGTCACACCGTGCCCCAGGCTGTAGAGGTTCCAGAGCAGCGCCGCGGCGGCGGCGGGCGTCGTCGCCAGGAACATGTATTTCTTCAGGTTATGCTCCGCCGCGGCGACCAATATGATCGCCCCGGCGAGCATGGCGCCAACCGCCTGGGCGTCGTGGCCGGTGAACGGCGTCAGATAACAGGGCGCCGCGCTGACCGCGCAGGAGGCCGCGCAGATACCGATGAACTCGTCCTGGAGCTTGATGATGCGCACCGGGTCGGCGGACTTGAGGACCGGTTGCATCCGCCGCCACCAGACCACCAGCGCATATTCGCTGGCGACGTAGATCGCGACCCAACCGAGGGCGACGGGCAGCGCCCAGACCTTGAGATAGACGGTCAGCAGGGCGACGCCGGCGACGCTGGCCAGGCGCACGGGCCGCGGACCCGCGTACGCCCTGCGGTAGAATTTTTCTAGTATTTGTCGGTATAGATTAGCACGCATAACCCCAATGCTACACGTGCGCATCCTTAAAATGTGTTTCTCCGCCCGACGGATTCTCGGATCGTAGCTGAGTTGGGTTTGATTCTTTGGTGAATCGACATCTCTGGCCGAAGATGCCAGGCCCAATATGGGTTACATTTGACGCGACATCGCCGGCCGATCGCCGAACCTGGCGTTTGGCGTCTGGTTATTAACTGTAAGCGCAAGCATAGCGCGGCCTATTGTCGCCACCGAGCGGCCAGCCTACGGTTTTGGTTCAAACAGCCGCCCCGGTCCCTCAAGGCCGGTGAGCGGCGGATCATAAAACCTGGAGGAAACATGGCGCGGTTGAAGAACAAGGTGGCGTTGATCACGGGCGGCGGGCGTGGCCTGGGCGCGCAGACCGCGCGGGCCTTCGCCGCCGAGGGCGCAGCTGTCGCCGTCACCGATGTCGATGGCGCCAGCGCCAAGGCTGTCGCCGACGAACTCCGCGCCGGCGGCGCCAAGGCCATCGGCATGGCGCAGGACGTCTCCAGCGAAGCCAGCTGGGCGCAGACCATGGCGGCGGTGGCGCGCGAACTGGGTCCGCTCGACGTGCTGGTCAACAACGCCGGCGTGCTGCTGGTGAAATCGATCGCCGACACGACGCTGGAGGACTTCCACAAACTGTCGTCGGTCAATGTCGACGGCGTCTTCCTCGGCATCAAGTCGGCCTTCGCCGCCATGGGCGAGCGCGGCGGCTCGATCGTCAACCTGTCGTCGGTCGCCGGCCTGATGGGCGCGGCCAACCAGCTCGCCTACCACGCATCCAAGGGCTCGGTGCGGCTGATGACCAAGTGCGCGGCGATGGAGGCGGCGACCCTGGGCTGGCCGATCCGCTGCAACTCGATCCATCCCGGCGTCATGGATACGCCGATGACCCAGGTCCACTATGGCCTCGGGGCCGACAACGCCAACACCGCGGGCCTCCTGACCATGGTGCCAATGATAAAAGGTAGAGTGATGTGATTTGACTTCTGAAAACGAGTTAAGGACTTCTTTTATAACAATGAATCTAAGTGGAAGACGAGGAGAAGCCATGGTTCTATGAAATTACTAAATATTGTAAAGATTAGTCCTACCCCGAAGAAGCCACAACAGAGGATAAGAAAGTCATAAGGAGAATGGCACAAAAGTACACATTGGTTGGAGGAGTGCTATATAGAAGAAGTCTTATTAGTGTTCTTTTAAGATGTCTTGATGACGATGAGGTCTAAAAGAGTGTTGAGGAAGCACACTCAGGTGTATGCGGTGGTCACGTGAATAGCCAGATGCTTGCTAAGAAGATCCATCGACAAGACTTTTACTGGCCCACCATGGAAGAGGATTATGTTGTCTATGTCCGTAGGTGTGTTAAGTGTTAACTTCATGTTGACAAAATTCATTCGCCATCCTCCTCACTCCATCCAGTATCCTCCCCATGGCCTTTCTCCATGTGAACTTTTGACATCATTGGTCCTCTTGGTGATCCCAACTCTCTCACCAAGTAAAAATCCTTCATCCTTACTGCAACAGAGTACTTCACCAAATAGGCCAAAGGTTAAGTGGAAATCAAAATATCAGTAGTCTGCAAGTTCATCATGAAGAATATCATCACCGGGTTTGGTATTCCAAGCACCATCATCACCGACAATGGGCTGCAATTCATTTCCCAGGACCTTCAGGACCTCTACAAAAGGTACAAAATTACATTACATCATTCATCACCTTATTATCCACAAGACAATGGCCAGGCAAAGACCACCAATAAAATATTGATCAAAATCATAAAGAAAATCTGTGGATCTAATAAGTTCTCAGATTGGCCAGAAAAGCTCATCGAAGCTCTATGGGCCTATCACACTTCAATCTGTACTCCCACTGGGTAAACCCCGTTCATCTTTACTTATGGGATAGAGGTGGCAGTCCCGTACAAGACTCTGATTTCTTCTTTCAGGGTATAATTAGACAAGAAATTTTCCACCAACGAACGTCGCGATTCACTCCTTACCCAATTGAAACTCTTAGACGAGAAGTAACTGGTCGCTACCGAGCATGCACGTGTTTACCAAAATAGACTCACACATTTCTATCAAAAGAAGGTCATTGAGAGAAAATTTAAAGTGGTAAGATGGTCGTGAAAAGAATTTTTGTGAAACCTGGTGGGCCACATTCTAAACTCCAACCCAATTGGGAAGGTCCATATGTAATTTGGGGTGTGCATCCAAGAAATCCCTACAGACTAGTTAACGTTGAAGGGATCGAACTATCTCACCCTTGGAATGAGATTTACCTCAATAAGTAATACTTTAGATAGGTGTAACATCCGACATGGTACGAGGACCGGCGGAGTTGAAAATTCACTCTTCGATCTTTGTAGTCTAACTTAAAGTTAACTCGCGCACACACTCACGCCTCGCTCTTGAAATCAAATGACACAAAATCTAGGAGAAGCTAAACCCAGACTGAGGGTGTAGGGTGCTACCCATTCTCTCCTTCTTGGTTCATGAGGAGGGAGCGGGACCTTGGGCGAGACTACTGAACCTAAACTCCACCTTAGTAGGGGAAGTGGGGACCCAAAAACAAAAGAAAAGGGAAAGGGGTGATACCCCCAAATGCATGTCAAAAGGGGCAAAGACCCTGTAATGAAAAAAACTTGCTATATCTCCAAAAGGGGCAAAGTCCCCACAACAAAAACCCTAGTCTTGAGAATGCACCTCCAAGGTGATAAGGAAAAGAAAAAGAAAATAAACCCCCACTAGCCGACGGCCGAATCCCAATAGGTGATAGGGCAAGAGAGGTCTAAGGACCCGTCAAAAGTGGGAGGGTCGGCACGCACAGTCCGAAGGGCCCGCTCATCCATATCTGGATCGTGGCCATTTTTCTTCCCTACACTTGGGGCTTTATGATGCTGATCACTTCTTACGAGTCCCTCAGCCCTGAGTATATTATGCATTCTTTGGGGCTGAACATCTCTTATGCTCTAAGCTTTGGTGGATTCTCATCAAAGTCCGATATTGTAGCTAGAATTTTATGGATATTTCTATATCATATATTTGTCTCTCTCAAGCATTTTTTTTCTACTGCAAGCAGAGCTATTTGTCTATGATTTTATGGCAAATAATATGTTCCCTTATTTATCTATTGTTGGCAAATTTGATCATGAGATACATTTGGGTATTTCTGATTCATCTTTCTTTGTCAATTGTTCACTTGCGCTACTAATGTCGTTAGAGCTGGGAGAAGACAATGGATTGCCATAGTCCTGGTCAAGGATTAATGCCTGCGAGCTTCAAGGTGCGCACAGTTCCTCTTGATGGTGATGATGCTGCAATGGAGGAGGTGCTTGATCCTGATTTTGGAGAGGCTGCAATTGGTCGTGTGGCCCCTGTTGATTCTGGTATGGGAATGAAACTCGTCTATAAAGGCTTTTCTTTTTATTGAGTATTTGTTCCTATTCATTTTCATTTTTGTTCTTAGCAGCATAACCAATATTGGAGTGCTATCATATAGTTTTACACACACTTCATTTCACAGGATTATGGTGGATCATTTTGCTAAGAGCATATGGAAAATGTTCTGGGGATCTCTCAGTTCAGGAAAGAATTGATGTTCAAACGGGAATCAAGATGATTTTGAAGCTTTGTCTTGCAGATGGCTTTGATATGTTCCCCACATTACTGGTGACAGATGGATCATGCATGATAGATCGTCGTCTAGGAATTCATGGCCACCCTTTGGAAATTCAGGTTGATGGAACAGTAGAATTTGAAATTCTTGTTCATGCACAATCTATCGGCATCATTTGCAAACACTTTCGATGGTTGAATGCGTTTGTGGAATTGCAATATATATGTATGTATGTTGTGTTCTTAGGGTTGGCGTGTGAACCCAACTATTGTTTAAAGAACCCTTGTAGGAAGAATTTTTGTCTGGACAAGTTCATGATGGAACAGGAGCAGTTCACAGCAAAAATCAAGATAACATCTCCCCTTTCTCAGAGGATAAGTTAGCTAATTTGTTTCTTCCAGACTTCTAGCAAACCTAAGTAATGCATCTTATCTTTTCTGCCCACAAAATTGTGACAGAAATTGAATCACACAACTTTTCAACATTTATAGAAATCAATTAGAGTGCTGTTCAATTGCATTGTTGTTAATGGAATGATGCATGATATGCACGATATTACTTGTACTTAACAGGGAAATATTCAACTTTGATCCCATCACTGATATAGTCCTGTTTCAGGCCCTCTTCTATTCAGCACTCCTGTGTGCTCGTGAGATGCTTGCACAAGAAGATGGATCAGCAGACCTGATTCGAGCATTGAATAACCGGCTTATAGCGTTATCCTTTCATATTAGGGAATACTATTGGGTTGATATGAGAAAACTCAATGAGATCTACCGTTACAAAACAGAGGAGTATTCTTATGATGCAATAAACAAATTTAACATCTATCCTGAGCAGGTTTCGCCATGGCTGGTAGAGTGGATGCCCGACAAGGGTGGTTACCTTATTGGAAATTTGCAGCCTGCTCATATGGACTTCCGTTTCATGTGGTTTATTCTTATGCAACCATGGAGCAACCCCCACAGTAAGTGGGTAGGAGAAGGTTTACCTGGCCTTGGGTGCCAAAGAACTTGGCTGGCAACTGATTAACAATTTAAGGGTAGAACATTCAGACAAAGGACAGAACAATCAGATGATTTTCATTTGAGGTTTCCTCCAAAAAGAAAAAAAGTGGTTCGATATCCCACTCCTCTGTTGTAAAAGATCTCTTATTTTGAATGCATTACAGAGTAACCTGTGAGCGGGCAAATATTCCTCCCAGATTTATTTGGTTGCCAAATTGAAACACCTCCCCAAGCCCTGTAAGCCAATCCTTGAATGCTAATCTAACTTATATGGGCAACTATGAGTTATGCCGATCCTTTTTGCATCTATGACCATGACTACAATTTCCTCAACTAAAATTGGCATGGTCTTTGGGATTTTCTCTTCCCTGACATTTCCATCTGTCAGCCCCGAAAAGATCGATGAGGAGATGTCAGGAGTAAACCGTTTCGGTCCTAATAGACATACCAATATACCAGATGAATCAATTAAAGGAGGCAAAATGTTGAACCCATTTGACATTGAGAATCATCCCTAAGAGTCTGGAATCTATCAGGGCAGGGATCCAGAGTAGGACAAATGGGAGACTTATTCTTAATTTTGTCTATAAAGGAGCCGTGTGAATGTATTAATTTGACAAACATGCAGAAACTCCAGGCATAATACGGCAAAACCATTAATCAAGTTGACATCCACATTCTCGAAAAAGCTCCTTTTTGCCATCCAAAGTGATGTTCAACATTCGTGTCTTTCAGCATGCATATTTCATATGATAGAACAACCATAGTGCTCATCTTAGCAAACCTTCTACTTCCATGTTCTTGCATTGCCACACCACAAGCAATTATGCAACGCTCACAATGGCATCTAATTCCCAATCCCAGCGGCTGTATGTGGCATTATCTAGAGGAAAACATTAGAAACGAGCCTCGCTAGAACAGAAAGGAACAAGAAGAAGGCTCCTTGTGTAGCAGATAGCCAATTCCCCCTTTCCTCGAGTTGCTTTCTCTCAACTCCCAGCTTTCCAATCGTGTGAAGCAAGCCTTATCTCGGAAACAAGAAGGGTTTCCATTCCCCGCGCCAACGCACCGGCAATACGCAACACCAACCTGAGGACCTGGAGGTCGTCCAGGGAGCGGGGGAGCTTGAGGAAGCTGTAGTCGGAGGCGGGCATGGAGAGGTACACTCCCACCAGCCCCAGGCCAAAGCCCGCGACGACCCCGGCCGCCGCCGCCACCTCCCGTGCGGACAGCGGGAACCCCCCCGAGCCGCGCCCCTCCGCCACCCCCGCACCGCCGTCGGCCACCATCTCCACCGGCTACACGCACTGCAATGTGGCCAAGATGGGATTTTTCTGGTGGAAAAGAGCCCGGGGAGGGCCGAGAGAAGAACGGAGGGGAAGAAAGGGAGGAGGGAGGGGAAGAGCGCTCTCTCTCTCTCTCTCTCTCTCTCTCTCTCTCTCAAATCTGTATTATGCGTCTGATTCGGAGGGCGAATATTCGGTGGATTTTGCGTGTTGGGGTCATCGCATTGACGACGCCCACCGTCTGACACAAATATTCTGATTAATTCCATATGTATCTTTATTAAAAAAATATTAAAACTATTATTCTTAATCGTCTACATAATCAAATTACTATTTTTAATTGTCCAATATTATATATATCATTGTTAGTAATCAAAAGGTTCACAAATATCCGAATCCTAGACCCACACCATTAAGGATCCACTAAACTACGAGTGTTACAGTCCCTCCCCCCTAAAAGAAATTTCATCCCCAAAATTAGATGAAAGGACAAGGAGGAAACTGACAACACGACACACCCTACCAACAGAAAAAGCAACTAAACGAAATAGAAACAGATACCTTGGAAATAGAAGGTTAACTTTCCGCGTGGCATAGAATAGACTTGCTTGAGACGGCAGTCAACCATGGCGTCATAAAGTTCTAGCCAATTCATGCCTAGAATCACGTCGTACTCGGCCAACCGTAATGCGTAAAGTCTCGCTGGCAATTTCTGACCACTGACGAGAACTGGAGAATTTTTCAGGCACAAAGGAGTGGACATGTAATCGCCAGACAGTAGCTCCACAAGCATCTCATAGGAAACTTCATCCATCGGCTCTTCGACATAAGCAATAAAATCGTCGGAGACAAAAGAATGGATTGCACCCGAATCGAAAAGAACACGCACTGAACGATCATAAATCGAAACCGTACCTTTGACCAGATTTAATGCCAATGCCTCCGCACGAGTGGTGTGAGTAACCCTGGCTCTCAGCAGATGGCTAGCTACAAACGACTACTGGGAAGGAGCGGGAACTGGTAGGTAGAATGGCTGAGGTTGAAGTGGCGGAGGAAGATGAAACTACGACTGCTGCAGCTGGGAATCTTGCGAGAACTGCACCATCTTCGACCTCAGCAGATAGTCTCAGGAGATGTGCCCCGACTGATCGCAGTGGTAGCAGACAGTCGGCAGAGAACATGGCACACCCGGATGACTACCACCACACTTGGAACACAACCTCGGCTGAGAAGTAGCAAAATCCCGATGCGGTCAAACAGAAGAAACAAACTGTTGACTCGGATCAGAAAACGTCGACTGATCAAACTTCTTTTTCATGGACTTCTTGAATCAGAATCCCTTGCACTGGGATTACGGGAAGGAAGTACCATCGGTAGCAGAGAAAGTAGGAGGAGCTCCTGGAACAGACGGCTGGTAGGGCGGCTGATGCTACACGACCGGCTGAACCATCACAGCCTGAGAAAGTCCTCGGGTCCTCGCCAACTCTAACTCTAACACGACGGCTACATGGTATGCAGAATCTAACTCAGCAACATGGGTTACGAACAACGGTGGCTCAACTCTGCTTTTAGTCCACACAGAAACTACAGAGTCCCTACAGCTTCATCAGTAAAAATATGGGGCGCTTATCAGCCCAACTCAATGAACTTATCTTGGTATTACAGCACTGACATCTCGCCCTGCGTCAGCTCTAGAAACTGGTACATCTTCGCTAACTTCAGGCAGGCCAGAGTGTAGGCATGCTCGAATGCAGCAACAAACTCTACCCATGTGATCTGTCAAAGTGGACGGGAACGGAAGGCGACCTCCCACTCCGCGGTCCACCACGTACGTGCGGTACCTTGAAGCTGATAAGAAGCCAACAAAACCCTTTCATCCTCGGCACACTCCATGGATTGGAAGATGCGTCCAGTGGCATCCAGCCACTCCCTAGCTACTTTCAGGTCTGATTGGCCCTCAAATGCCGATGGATGGAACAGCAAGAATTCCTTCAGCGCTCATCCACGACTACCGGGCAACTCCGCAGGCAGAATAGGAACAGGTGCAGCCAGGGTAGGAACTGGTACAGCCGGAGCAGGGGAAGCACTAGCCTCATCCTGCGGAACTAGGGCTCTTTGTCTATGAGGGGGCATCCTGAATTTAGGAAAATTGGTTTATGAAGAAATCTTCTTTCGTCTGTGTGACCTGCACTCCAAGAAAAAATTGGAGTCCTCTCATGAGGCTCATTTCAAACTCCTTTGACATAAGTTTAGTAAATTACTTGCACATGTTAGAATCAGTTGAACTAAACACTATATCATCTACATATACTTGTACAATAATGATGTGACCATTCATTACCTTCGTAAAGAGTGCTTGATCAATTTTACCTCTACTGTAGTCTCTGCCAGTTAGGTGTGCACTGAGTTTGTCATACTAGGCCCGTGGAGCCTACTTTAGTCCATACAGTGTCTTGTTCAATTTGCAAATATGGTTAGGCAGATCAATATGTTCAAAATTGGGGGGCTATTCTACAAACACTTCCTCTTTTATCAAGCCATTCAGAAAAGTACTTTTGACATCCATTTGTTGTAGTTTAATGCCCAGAGAGCATGCAAAAGCTTACAAAATTCTGATGGCTTCTAATCTTGCTACAGGGACATATGATTCTTCAAAGTCAATGCCAATTTCTTGGTTATACCCCTTAGCTACCAGCCTAACTTTGTTTCTAGTTATCACTTCATCTTCATTCAACTTGTTTTTGAAGACCCATCTAGTTCCGATGATAGGTTGATTTGTGGGTCTAGAAACCAGATTTCATACTTGATTTCTTTCAAATTGATTAAGTTCCTTATACATGGCATTAACCCAATGTTCATCCAGTAAGGCTTCTTTAATGTTTTTGGATTCCACTTGAGACACTAATGCAATGAGATCTTCATTATTAACATCTTTATGGAATGATCTGGTCCTAGGGGGATCATGAATGTTTCCTATGATGTTTTAGATAGAATGATCTTTTAAGGTGCGAAAATTGGTAGAAGACTCACCGGGTAGTATTGAGTGTGCTGGAGTTTCAGTCGACCGACTTGTTTCTTGTGTTATGGCTTGTGTGGTTGGCCGCCCTCTCCTTGTTCTTCTTTGGAGTCTAGAAACCTTCCATCATCCTCCTCCTCCTTGTCATAAATATCCTTATCTGAATTATTTGACAGTTTAGCAAACACTACATGTGGAGTTTCTTCCACAGTTTGATTCTTCACATTAAAAACCCTATATGCCCTTGATGTTTTGGAATATTCCAAGAATAATCCAATATCACTCTTAGTCTCAAATTTATCAAGATCGGCTTTATCATTGTTATGGATATAACATTTTGAACCAAAAGTTTGAAAATAGGCTAAGTTAGGTTTCTTACCTTTAAGCATTTCATAGGGTGTTTTCTTACTTTTTGGCCTTTCCATGGCCCTGTTGATTATGTAACATGCCGTGTTTGCTGCTTTAGCCCAGAATTTTCTTGGGAGCTTACTTTCAATCAACATGGTCCGAGTAATTTCTACAATTGTTCGATTTCTTCTCTCCACAATGCCATTTTGCTCTGGGGTGTTAGGAGAAGAAAATCTATGTGTTAGTCCTTCATGATTACATAGTTCAGAAAATGAAGAATTCTTGAACTCTCCTCCATGGTCTGATAGAATGGTAGAGATTCTAAACTTACATTCTTGTTTCACTTTTCTGAAAAAGTTTTGAAATTCATGGAAGGCATCATTCTTATTAGCAAGAAAGAAAATCCATGTGAAATGGAGAAATCATCAACTATCACATATCCAAATCTTTTTCCCATTAATGCTGGTTGTTCTTGTTGGATCGAATAAGTCCATATGCAGAAATTCAAAAGGCATGGATGACAAATCCCCACTTCTAGATTTAAAGATTTTTCGAGTTTGTTTACCTAGGGAACATGCTTCACAAACCTGGTCAACCTTTGTATAGGTCAATTTTGACAAACCCTTAACCATTCCATGCTTGGACAGTTTATGTAGTGTACCATAGTTGACATGTCCCAGTAGTCTATACCACAGCCACACATCGCTGGGCTGTCTGGCAAACAAACATAAATTTCCTAAAAGTGAGGTGTCAGGGTCTACCATGTAGGCATTGTTTACTCTATGACCTACAAACATCACAGAGTTAGAGTTTTTCTCAAAAATTTTACATTCATTAGCATCAAGCGGAACCTTGTGGCCTTTATCGCACAATTGGCTTATGCTGAGTAGATTGTGCTCAAGACGTTCAACAAGCATCACGTTTTCAATGAGATTGGATGAGTTCTTACCCACTGTCCCTGTGCCAATGACTTTTCCTTTGTCTTTACATCAAAATCTCACTTGGCCTCCTTCCTTTTTGATAAGATGGCTAAACTTCTTTCTGTCTTCCATCATGAGCCGTGAGTAGCCGCTATCCAAATACCATCGGTTGTGATGGGCTGCTAGGTAATCCTGCATAGAAGACATTAAGTAGAAAGTTTTGGAACCCAAACAAATTTGGGTCCACAATCATAATTCAAGACATGCAATAAATTCTTTGGAATCCAGATCTGCTTAAAAGTTCTTAATCTTTGACTGGGCCAGCACTGATTGTTGGTGTGTCCAAGTTAGTTGCAAGTATGACAGGCGGATTTCATGAAATTCATGGAGTGTGTATTGGGTTGAGGTCTGGTTATGAGGTTTCCAAAAGTGTTGAATTGGGTACGGAAGGTGCCCAAGTTTTGCTGGCCATTGAACCTTCTTATGTCATTGGACTGACTTTTCCTTTCATGGTGGAAGAAGGAGCTGCGACGACCTAAATATCCTTGTTGATCACTGAAGCGTCGACCTATTGGGCCATTGCGTCGACCTGATTGAGTAGTAGGTTTCCTATGACTCTCTCCTATTGGCTCTTCAACAATCAGCTTCCCTTTCCCTTTCTCAGGACAGAAGGATATGGTTTGAATTCAAAAGGCCTCTTCTTAGTGGGATTGAAACCCAGCCCTTCCTTTTTAAAATTAACCGGGGTACCTAAGATAGCATCTAAGTTAGATTTACCTTGGGTCATTCTCTCTAGGGTAGACTGTTTGTTCTTTGGCTCTTCTTCAACTCTTTTCAAATTTTTCTGCAGCTCAATATTAACAGCGTTAATAGCCTCATATTTTTCTAGATTAAGTTTGCACTCGTTCTCCCATTTTTCACATTTCAGGTTGATCTAGCTTAGCTATTTTCTGAGAGCATCATTTTCTTCCTTTAATCCTATCAGATCTGAGTCGATGGTTCCAAGAGTTTCAGCTTATTCTTTCAGTTGTTCATTTTCAATTTTTAAAGTTTATAACTCTTTGTTGGCAGGATTATCATGAGCAAGAGCGTTGATCTTCTTCTTCAAATGGTTATTATCCTTATTATGCATTTCATACTTTTCAAGTAGATCAGCATATGCATCTTCCCAAACCTCAATTGAAAAGGTTTCAAAAAGGTTGCTTACCTGATCCTCACTCCTGTCAACCATGAGATAAAATTCATCCTCATCTTCATCGGCAGAAGAACTCTCATTTTCCTCTTCATCATCACTCCTGGTGGAGACCACGGCTTTGGGCATTTTTCCCTTAGCCTTGGACACTCGCTTGATTAGTTCAGGGCATTCTCTTCTCATATGTTCTGCCTTCTTACATTGATAGCAAATAACATTGTCAAAAATTTTGACATGAGTAGATCTGAGATTGGAGTTTCTACATACCAGCGGAGCCTTCTTCCTCTTTTGGAATTTGCCTCGTCTACTCAGGAACTTCTTGAATTCCCTAGTGAGTAAGGCATGGTCAGCTGTGCTAGCCTCTAGAAGGTCATCTCTGTCATCCTCATCTGAGCCGTGTGTGCTCTCAACAACTTTGAGAGCCACAGTCTTCTTGGGCTTGACGTCTTCTTCACTTCTCTTCAAGTTGAGCTCATATGTCATGAGTGAACCTATCATACCATCAACTGTCATAACAGACAGGTATTTATAGTCCTCAATAACAGGGGCCTTAGTGTGCAACACTAGGGTGAGAGATCTAAGAATCTTCCTAATCAGTTCACTGTCAGAGTATTCTTTTCCCAATAATTTTAAGGAGTTGATTAACTGGGTGAGCCTTGCATGCATCTCAGAAATAGTTTCATTTGGTTTCATTTTGAACATTTGATAGTTAGTAGTTAGCATGTTGGCCTTGGTGGCCCTAACTTCTAATGTACCCTCATAGATTAGCTCAAGCCTATCTCACATTTCTTTTGCAGATTTACAAGTAGATTGTAAGACCTGTGCCTTAACGGATCTTTACTGGTTCGGATCTAGAATTTCTTCCATGAATTTTGGCTATTTTTATGGAATTTATGGGAATTTTTTGACATTTAATCCATTTAGTTTACACTCTTCCATCGTGCACTCATATTACACCTGCATACATTCATCAAATGTTCCTTGTACATTTATGCATGAACATTCAACACATCAACATCAACAAAGAACATCTAAACTCCAATATCAATACATCAATATAACTACCTACATTTTCAACCAACCAACATAAAGTGGCTAGCACATTGAGCAAAATCATAAAATGCAAGATTACATGCAAATGTGTGACAGAGGGTAATGCCTTAGTCTAGACATTCCATGCGAGAAATAGTTATTTACATAGAACAGTACCAAATGTGAAGATTGCAAGCACCTTCCGTGGCATGTTTGAAGAACCAACAGTAGCTTTTCCTTTGATTGTGGTATTGTCAAAGTCAAATGGCAGATTCTCTTCATATCTGAAGCACTTGATTGGCAAAACACTCAAGGTAGGAAGAATAGATAAGATGTCGTCTGATGAAAACTGAAAGGGACAGGTAGCTAGTGCTTTTACCATCTATCGTTTGGCTATCTTGATGGTGAGAAACCATATAAGATAACATCGTGACAAAGATTTATTTTGAAATCCATGGGAAAGCCTTACAAGTTACAACTGATGAATAACTTAGTGAATAAACTTAGCTCATTGGTGTATAAGTGTGTGTGCTTAGCCCTGATTTATTATCTTGATACACCAGATGACCTTGTTCTCTTTGGCTTGTTTTCCCCCCTTCATTTCTGTGTAGCTTTCATGGTGGAATGCTGTGCCCCCATCCGATCAATGTATCATGTTTATTTCACTTACGTTCATTGGATAGAGGCTCTTGCCACCTTTCAACAAAAAGGTCGCATGTTATAGCACAAAATGAAAATTTTGACAAAATTGTAACAAAAATCAATAAAATAACAATAGAATAAAGTTGCCAGGTCCAAAGTTCTTAGATGGAACTGTAAATATTTTCATCATAATTTCAACTTCAGCTGGAATAAGATATATTAAAAATAGTACAACAGGATAAATATGCACTTTTACTGGAATTTATGTTGATATTGAAATCTTACATCTCAAATTTTCAGTGCAAGCATACAATTCAAAGCCACAGCAGATGAAATGAGCAATGTTTAGTTTGAAATGAAACCTAGAGACTATCTAACTATGAGACTGATAAAAAGATCATGTAGCATTCGCTAAAAAATTTCAGGGTGTCAACCAGAGAATGGGATCTCAGCATATCATATGCTTAGCTTATTTTTTCATAACCTCTGATCCAGCAATGTTGTGTACTTTTAAGCAGATAAAAGGAGAGCTATTATCAAGCAGAGAGACACAGGATATATAGATGAAACATCTTGTCTTGTATCCTTATTCCCTTAGATCCATCACTATGGGGCATCACATTGGATATGTTAGCATAAGGGTAATTCCATCAATTGGTCATTGCCAGCATCTTGGATCTTACAATGCCAAAGCCACAGTTCAAGTAATCACCATCATCCACCCGATCTCATCCTATTATGCCATTTTAATTTATCATACATCATATTAATGTTCAACATGCCTAATTTCAGATTTTTTTTCTTACTGCCTTAAGTTTCTTGTTGTGCTCCTCTTCCCCTTTGGAATGGAGGACCCCACAAAGTTGGAGAGTTTTTGGTTTAGTATGTATTCATATCCTCTCTACATATCCAAAAATATAAGCTAAAAAATAAGAAATATCATAATCTAAAATGCATAAAACAAATGTAACTTACCAAAATGAAAAGGTAATTAATTTTTACCATGTTCCGAGCGCGGGCAGCGCGTGGCCATCGTCGATTCCGACCCCAACAAGCCGCTGATGCGATGGGCGGCGCTGCCCGAGCGGCCGGAGCTGATCAGCGTGCATCCAGCGCCCACCGCGCAGGACATCCGCGACGCCGCGCGCGAGGCCCAGCGCCTGGACCCCGACTGGCTGATCCTCGACACCGAAGGCTCCGAACGCGGGGCCATGGCCTTCACCGCCCTCCGGTTCGATCTCGTGCTGACGCCGGTGTCCGGCTCGCAGCTCGACCTGAACGAAGCGGTCAAGGCCGCGGACATGGCCCGCTCGTTCGGCCGGCGGGCGGGCCGCACGCCCCCCCATCGCGCGGTGCTGAGCCGCATTCCCGCCGCCATCAAGCCGCGCATGCTCAAGAGCGTGGTGGCCCAGTTGCGCGACGCCGAGGTGCAGATCCTGCCCACGCCGCTGATCGACAAGGAGGCGTTCCGCACCCTGTTCTTCACCGGCGGCGGCTTCGACCGGCTGGCGAGCGAGGGCGTGTGGGGCGCGGACGCCGCCCATCACAACGCCGCCAGCTTCGTGGCCGACGTGATCGCGCTGGTCCAGGCGCCGGCGGCGGGCTCCGCTTAGCCGGCTGTCGTGCGGAACACGAAGAACGCGCCAGCGGCGATCAGGGCGAAGCCGATCAGCTGGTTCGGGCCGATCTTCTGGCCTAGGTAGAACACCGAGAAGCCGCAGAACACCACCAGGGTGATCACCTCTTGGATCGCCTTCAGCTGGGCCGCCGAGTAGAGGTTCGAGCCCCAGCGGTTGGCCGGCACCGCCATCCAGTATTCGAAGAAGGCCAGCCCCCAGCTGGCGATCACCACCAGCCACAGCGGCCGGTCCTTGAACCTGAGGTGGCCGTACCAGGCGGTGGTCATGAACAGGTTCGATCCGAGCAGCAGCAGGATCGGCACGAGGCGCGGAGGGATCACGGACGGCGGCTTCCGGTGGCGGATGGGACCCCCACCCTGGGCCGATTGGCTCTCGGGAAAAAGCCCGACCATGGCGGGAACCGGAGTTCACCGCCCGCGTTGAGGCCTCATGCGTCAGGAACCCGACACAAAGCGCGCCCGGGACCTCATCGAAGAGGCCGACCGGGCGAACCGCGAGTTGGGCGCCCAGGTCGAGCAGGCCCGGCTCAGGCTGATGCGCAAATACCGAGACATCCTGCGCGAACGGTTCTCCTGGAAGGAGCCGCGCTGACGTGCGTCCCGCCGGGACGGCCAAGCGCCATCGCCGGGATCGGGATCGCCCTCAGGCCATCGCCTCCGCCGCCAGGCCCGTGCGCCGGTAGATCAGGGCTTCGGCCACATGGACCCGCCGCACCGCGTCGGCGCCCTCCAGGTCGGCGATGGTGCGGGCCAACCTCAGGCTGCGGGTCCAGCCGCGCGCGGTCAGATGGCCGGCCTCCGCCGCCCGCGACAGCAGGTTGCGGGCGGACAGGTCGAGCCCGGCCGCCTCGTTCAGCGCCTCGCCCTCGAGTCGGGCGTTGAACTGGCCGCGCGCCTCCTGCGCCGCCCGCGCCTCGGCCACCCGCAAGGCCGCCTCTGCGGTGCCCTCCGCCGGCGGCGGCAGGGAGAGGTCGGCGGCGGTCACCGGCGGCACCTCGATCTGCAGGTCGATGCGGTCGATCAGTGGGCCCGACACCCGGTTCTGATAGTCGCGCTGGCACCTCGGCGCCTTGCCGCAATGGCCCCTGCCGAGGCCCCCGTGACCGCAGCGGCACGGGTTCATCGCCGCCTCTCAATCTACTACGCTGCGCATAATGAATGCAGCAGGGTCAGGAGGCGCTAACTTCCAGCTCAACAGCGATGCTACCCCCGGCCTTGCAACATGGATATTTGACGGCGCGACATGGGTTAAAAGATTTGAGATGTTTTCCAACGGTTTAGCTCAATTCTACAGCAACGTCGCTTTGAGTAACCCGGCGGCAATGCTTAATGTTGCGGGGAGTGTAGGGATAGGTACATTGTCTTCGCCCGCCTCAAAGCTCGAAGTTAACGGTACCATCACCGCCCCCGTCCTTCAGTCCCCATCCGGCGAAGATATAAGCATATTCACGTCAGCAGGCCAGCATTTGAATTTTGGTGCAGGCGGCACCGCCGACGTAATAATGGATGGTGATGGCAGGGTGTCAATTGGCGGTACCATTCCTAACTCTTTAAGGGCTTCATTACTGGAAGTGCAAGGTAATGTGTGGTCTACGGATGCGTATCTGCTGGGGACTGGTAGCATCCCCATCATGGAAGTATACCTGAATGGCGGCGATGCGGGCATGCGAATGATGAACAGTACGGCGAAAATGACTTTCGACGTTGGCTCAACCGGCTCTATTAACGCTATGACCATATTGCCAAGTGGCAATATAGGTATGGGGACATCTACGCCCGCAACGAAGCTCTCTGTAAATGGTACAACAACAACTACCGGCCTCCGCGTAACAGGCGGGACGCCAGGAGCCGGTAAAATCATGACATCAGATGCTTCTGGAAACGCCTCTTGGAGTGGCGCTATGCATAGTCAAATATCAACACCCGGAGATGCAGATTATACCGTAACGGCAGATGACGCGGTTATTATTCTCTCTGCCACCACTAATGCCGGCGGCAGGGCAATCAATATTCCCAGCGCTGAAGCTTCTGCTGGAAGGATTTTAAAAATTCAAGTATTAGCAGGAGGGACCACTAGCTGGGTGTTCCCAGTCCCCCTTTGGAAGGCTTCCGGAACTGCCATTACTGGCTTATCCTCCGATAGCGGCGGGTATGTGGAAATTATCAGCACTGGAAGCCAATGGAGAATATTAACATCATATTAAAATCATGGCAAACATTATATCGAATATCACGAAATCAGCGCCGGCGTGGTTCAGAAAGACGCAGCGAGCTTCGTCTATTGTGAGCGATACTATTATCGTCTTCCTATTGGCAATGGGGTATGGTGAAAATAGCCTGTGGATGCTCATAGCGAGAATAGGTATCACGAACCTCATGAAGTTCATTGAGGCGTTTTTGGTAGAAGATGTACAAGACAAAAAAGGCGAATGACCACCGAACAACAAATAGCGCGGATGCAGGAAAATTACGAACAGCTCGCTGAAGATCTCGGCGAAGTAAAGGACGACGTACGGGAAGTAAAGGGTATGTTGCACCAGGTAACGGAGGCCCTGAAAGGTAATCCCGTATCCGGAGATGGCGGCCTTTCAGGAAGGGTGAATAAGCTGGAAAAGAAAGTGGAGATGTTCGAGAAGATGAAATGGCTGATTATCGGAGCGGCTGCGGCATCTGGGCTGGCTTTGGGTGAAATTATCGATAAAATTTTGAAGTAATGGAAACTACGAACGTCATTGCAGCACAATACAACCATCGCGTTCAGCGTAATGCGTACTACGAAGTCTACTTCAAAGCAAAAGACGCTGATGGTAATTTCATTTCTTGGAACGAAGTGCCTGGGGTGCGGGCAGATGTTCGAAGTAGTACCGGCACCGTTCGTGCGGTATGTAGGTTTCCGGAGAGCCTTCCGAGCTCTTGGTCCGCGGGTGCGCCGTCCACATCACGCCGCCTTCGCGGTTGATCATCTCCAGCGCATCCTTGGAGGAGCCGAGATTGTAGACCTGGCCATAGGCCGGATCATTTTCCACAAAGGGCTTGCCGGAAGGCTGGCGCGGATGGGTGAAATAGATCGGCTTGGGCAGCAGCAGGTACCAGTGTCCTCCGAAGAAGGAGTTCACTTCCTCCGCCGGCATGACCAGGAAGTTCTTGTCCGACAGTTTGGCCGAAGCCTCGAAATAGACCTTCTGTTCGGGCAGGCGGATCGGGCCGGGATCGAACTGGTGCGAGTCGTCGTGGAAGTCGCCCAGATAGAGCAGGTTGATCCCCAGCCCCTTCAGGACCGGCACCCAGGTCGGTCGATAGTCCAGGTTGCCGCGGTCGGTGACCATCTCGTTCAGGTCCATGTGATAGTGCCCCGACAGGACCTTGAAGCCGGCGAGCGGCTTGTAGACATCGTTGTGGGTGTAGGCCAGGACCTTCCTGCTGGTCGCCTTCGCGTCCGCGGGGCTCAGGTAATAATAGACCGACATGTGCTGTTCGGTGCCGGGCGGCGCATTATAGAGGGCGAAATTGTCGACCTGTTCGCGCGCCACCTTTGCGCGCCGGTTCCAGACCGCATCGGAGACGCCCCAGGGCTTGTAGCCTTCGCCGCGCTCGGGCTGCATGGCGCCCAGCGAGAAACTGGTGCCGCTGTCCTTGCGATAATAGACATAACCCAGATTGACCTCGTTCTCGCGGGCGAAGAAGAACTGGTGCGGGGTCGGGAAGACCGCCAGCGAACCGCCGCCCGCGCTCAGCACTTCCAGCCGGTTGCGGGCACGCAGGTTGACGGGATTCTGGTTCACGGCGCCGCCGAACTGCGCGTCTTGCCAGCCGCGCGCATCGTCGCGCCAGGTCAGCTTGGTGTCGGGCTTGATGGCGAAGCGCGAGGCCAACCCCGGCGGCAGGGCGGCCGGCCCGCGACGGCACCGGTAGCCCAGCTCACCGGCGATCTTCTCGGCGATATCCAGGCGCAGCAGGATCGGTCCGGCCTCCACCCAACCGGCCATGGCAGCGAATCCGGCCGGCCAGGCGGGCTGGTGGGCGGGCACCGAAACAAGAGCGGCGGCGTCTTCGGCGTACTGGCGATGAAGTCCGATTCGGACGCGGACGCGGCGGCCTCGAAGTGCCCGCAGCGCGTCTGTCCCGACCAGGCCGCGCGAGCGCGCGCAGCGACTCGGACGTCGGCTGGAGCGCGACGACGCGCTCAGGCAATGCGTGCTCGACCGTCTCGCCGCCGGCTGGTCGCCCGAGCAGGTCGCCGGCCGGCTCGCGCGCGAGGCCGGCCATGCCGTCATCAGCCACGAGAGCATCTACCGCTTTATCTACGCCCAGCTCAGGCGCACCAACGACGGCGCCTGGCGGCACTATCTGCCCCGGGCCAAGGCCAAGCGGGGATGGCGCGGCAAGCGCGGCGGTTCACCCGCCAGCTTCATCAAAGGCCGACAGCCGATCGCACAGCGGCCCGCCGCCGCGGACGACCGCCAGATCCCCGGCCACTGGGAAAGCGACTACATGCTCTTCAGGACCTACGGCCAGTCGCTGCTCGTCGCCCACGAACGCAGCTCGCGGCTCACCCTTATCGCCCGGACACCAAGCCGCAAGGCGACCATCACCGCCAGCGCCCTCGGCCGCCTGCTGCGGCCCATCCCGCAAAGCCTGCGCGCCGTGCTTGGGCGAGAGTAGTACTAAGATGGGTGACCTCCTGGGAAGTCCTCGTGTTGCACCCCTTTTTTGTGCAGCGACGCTTCCCCGCCTGCATCACTATTTACGTCGGCCCTATCTTGAGTGCGATGGTCTCCCGTGGGAGAGGGCCTGGCCCTCCCCCTCCTGTCCCTCCCCTCTGTGCGTTTCCACCTTCCTTGGTGGCATCTTCCTCTCCGCTCGGTGCTTCTCCTGTTCTCCTTGAGGATCCTGCCACCACACCGGTCCTACTTCATGTTGTTCCGGTCTCCTCGGCGGCCCATCTAGCCGCTGCAGCACCGTCGGCGGATAATGCTGCCTTGTTGGGTCCCCATCGTGCTGTGGACGCATCAGCTGCTGCTCCGTCGAATCCTCTCTCTGCTACAGCGCCATCCGTAGGAGTAGTTTCTTTGTCCGGCCCCTTTCATGCTGTTCCTGTGGCTAGTGGAGCAGGCGCCTTTGCTTCATCGCTGGCCCCTCCACCTGCTACCCGCCTGGATGATCCTCAAGCACCCGTGGCTTCTCATGCTGCTACTGCCCCTACATCTTTTGCTGGTGCTGCTCATTGGACCCCCCCACTTGCCGATCCGGTGCGCGTCCTGGCCACCGGATCACAGGCTGGCCGCCGGGTCACAGGTTGGCCTTAGCCCATTTGCCTCATTTCGGGCGCAGTCGCATCCTGCTTTGGCCCATTCGTGCATTCTTCAGCCCATTCAGACAGTGCTTTGACCCATTTCATATTATTTAAGCCCCTTTGTCCTTTTCCTCTTTTTTTCTTCCTCCCTTCTTCTTTATTCCTGAAAAATAAGAAACAGTAGAAATAAGATATTTCAACAACAATAAAATATTTTAACATTATTATTATTATATTATCATTATTTTATTATTATTATTACTATCATTTTTCGTGTGTCAACAGAACCCTAAGAGAAGAGGTCGCCCTCTCTCCGTTCCCATGTGTATGTATGGAGGCAGTGTTGACGATGAGAACCCGAAGAGGAGTGGCCGCCCTCTCTCCACCCCTATGTGTGTTTGTGTGTGAGAGAAGGGGGTTGACTACGAAAACCCTAAGAGGAGAGGCTGCCCTCTCTCCTCCCCTATGTGTGTGTGGGGGGGGGGGTGATGACGAGAACCCTAAGAGGAGAGGCTGCCCTCTCTTCGCCCCTATGGGTGTGTCTTGGGGGGGGCGCCCTCTCTCTGCCTTGTGTGTGTGTGAGGAGAGACCGCCCTCTCTCTGCCCCTATGTGTGAAGACCAGAACCCTAAGAGGAGAGGCTGCCCTCTCTCCCCTCTCTCCACCCCTGTGTTGATGACGAGAACTCTAAGAGGAGAGGCTGCCCTCTCTCCACCCCCTATGTGTTGATGACGAGAACCCTACCAAGTGCATGCGTGCAATGTGTTGATGACGACAACCCTAAGAGGAGAGGCCCTAAAAGAGGGGGGGGTGTGTTGACAATGACAACCCTAAGAAGAGAGGCCGCTCTCTCAGAGTTGACGACAACCCTAAGAGGAGAGGCCACTCTCTCGAAGTTGGCGACAATAACCCTAAGAGGAGAGGTTTTGTGTGTGCGTGTTGACAATGAGAACCCCAAGAGGAGAGGGCGTGTGCTGACGATGAGAACCCTAAGAGGAGAGTGTGTGTTGACTACAAGAACCTAAGAGGAGACACACACACACACACACACACACACACACACAGAGAGAGAGAGAGAGAGAGAGAGAGAGAGAGAGAGAGAGAGAGATCGGCATCGCCGAGTCATCCACGGGTTCGGGAGAGTGCCGTGTGAGTTGGCCGCCGTCTTCGGCCCGTTCGGATTGCGAGAGTGCTTGCTTGCGTACGTCTTAGGTGGTGTCACATCAGGGAGTCTGGGTGAGCCACCATACCGAGAAGGTGGGGATGCCACCGGATTCCCTGAGCGGTGATGCCACTGAATCAGACACGACTGGATCACTGGGTTGCAGGAGATAAGACCACTGAAACACGCAGGCAGGCGAATAGGGGACCTACTCGAACGCCGACGGATCCCGGCGTAAGCGAAGCTACCGGATAGAAGCCAAGTGAAGGCCACTGGTTGGGGACATCTGAGACCACCGGACTGCAAAAGTGATTGCGCCACCAGATCACAAGGGCTAGAGGAGTGAGCACCAGATCACGGAGGCAGAGGGTGCTACTGCGTCGAGGGCGCTAAGGACGTCATTGGGTCAATGATAGACCAGGCCACAGGATGAGACTGGGAGGTGGTTGGGCCGCCGGCTCAAGAGTGGGGTGGTAGAAACTGAGTCACCTAATCAAACATAAAGCTGGTGGAGCCACCGGCTGGCGGGTGTAAGGGGAGGCTGGCACCGGACCGACAAGGAGAAAGAGGCCCCCACCGTATCAAGGGAAGGCCGCCATGGAGCCACCAGTTGGAGGCCTCGCAACGCCACCGAATCAGGTTATGGATGGGTCATCGGCGAGCATGAGGGTCTTGTTCTGGAGCGAGAGGTTCTTGCTGGTGACACAAGGAGAGAAGCCTGGGCCTACGCCATGAATTGGCAGGACCCAAATGCTACTCAAACGACTGACACCTCACAAGAGATAACGTGGGGAAGGGAACGATGGGTAGTAGATGAGGACATCCTCTTGAAGCCTCGGGGGGAGGGGGCAGCTCTAAATGTGAAGTTTGGAGATCTGAACTTCAGATTTCCCAAGAGGGTATGATGCGGGACGGGATGACGTGACTTGATACTAAATGAATGCGATCCTGAGACTCTAGGCAAACTCGCGACTCGTCCCTAGCGAGAGAAACGTGCGGATGTGCGCGGTTGAGAAACCGGTAATGAGCTAGGGTGGTCAACTCTCTTTCGTGCCCGGATCGGGTCACGGGACAGGTTTCGCTCTCTCGCTTGCAGTGACGAATAAGTTTGAACAAGTTGATATCCTAACACTCATGCAGCGGCATGTAGAAATATACGTAGTAAGCAAATGCCGAGTGAGGGAGCGAGAACGATACCTCCATGCTATTGGGTGTGGGAAAGACGACCCCGACCAAGAACGGTGATTCCCGATATAGTAAATGTTAATAATTACAGAAGTGATTTTAAGGCCCACTCCATGTAGGGAGGTAAAAGGCCACAACAGCGATCCGGGAGCGCTAATTCTGGGTTGACGGGCGGCACATTGGTGGGGTTCCGGGCGGTTGAGGGCAGCAAGTCCGGATCTGCGATTTGCAGGCCGACAAGACAACATACGAGGGCCTGCAAAGGGACATCATCCTCCTGGGATCTTCTGAAGGCAGTGCTTGGCAGGGACAATGGCGAGACATCCCTGGTCAACTCCCATAAGTGGCGGTCATTGAATCTAAGCTGGACTATTTTAATGGGAATTATTTCCCAACACCTTCTCGCAGCCCTTTCTCAGGATAGATCTGCGCGCTTCCACGATGAGAATTTTAGCGGCCAGATCCGAATGTGGATCGTACTGAAACTTGCGTCGTTGGAAAGTAACTCGAAGGGCTACATCGAATATTCCCTGACTTGACACGTGTGCTAATCATTGCACACGTCCCGGAGCTTCCAGAATGGATAAAAGGACATAAAGCCCCATTTTTCTTCTTTCTGATTTGCTATTGGACGAACAGGGAATCAATGGGGTCCACATGACTGAATCTGAAGGAATCATCAAAGACAGCGTTAACCCAGTACAGCAACAGGGTTGACGCAGCCTCCACTATGAAGGTTGCTGGACAGACAACTCTTGAAGACCAATGCGTTAACGCAGACACTTCACTGCGTTGACGCATGCCTGATATCCACCGACCTTTATCTGAAAGCTTGAAGCACTGCGTCCACCCTGCCAGCAAGCAGCGTTGACGCCTTGGTGTTTGCAACCACAACAACACCAACCTTCAGCTGGCCGGGTTGCCCTTTGTCGTGCATATAGTGAAGACTGTTCCACTACAGCGTCCATGCATCCAACCCAGTGCGTTGACGCAGTAGAAGACTTTGCCTGTGGTTTGTAAGGTGTTTGCATAGATAGCGTCGACCTTGGTATATAACACTCAGCCAGCAGACGTTTGTTGAACTCAACGAAGACTGCGTCCACGCTATACTGCTGCAGCGTTGACGCAATGGGTCTTGGGCATCATACACTGATTAGGGAGGTTTATGATGCCTTTGCAGAATTGTTCAATGAATGTGACAATGGTTCAGAGATTCAATGGCATGATTAATGGGGGTCTCTTAAATAAATCAGAGATGGATGTCCTTGTGAATTAGAGATTCTTTCAATGCTGAACTAATGAGATGAATTTTGGGATGCCAACCCAGAAATCTGGTACAACATCATTGGTTCTGTCCACCAATATCTTATTATGTATCTTGTACGTGATAAGATAGTCATGTTAACCTAATGTTTGCAATGTGATGTGAACATGCGGTGTTCAAGATATGAATTGCAGTCCTATCATGGTGCTGAGAAACTTTGACATGGACATCCTGCATTGTGCATATAGAATCTGGAACTGGAGACCATTAAGAATGGCAATCTCTGCTCATTTATTGTCTACTTTGCCAATTGAAGCTTTGACAATGGTTGTGTGATAAGAAGATTCTGTAAAGTGGTTTGTCAACCCAAATTTCTTTGAAATAAAACTTGCTTCCCTGGAGATCTTCACTTGAAGAGTTCGAGCGGATGTCACATTTCAGTTTTTCATATTAACATATCATGCGGTTGAAGTTTGGATGTCTCTTCTTTGACCTTCCCTGTGCATCACAACGAGAATTGGAGGGCACTAGACTGAAAGACTGGGTCCTTAGGCTTGCCCAAGTAGTTGCTAGCAGTCATTTTCTTTTGTATTACTTTGGTGTTTGAGTGGCTGGATATATATTTTGGGCTCTTTAAAGATTCTTCAGAGACTGTGTTGATGATTTCTAGTTGCTTATTGATAGTCCAAGAAAACCACAGTAGGTCAATCTGCATGAGGGGTCCATAACCTGTTTTTCACTGTGCTATGCTATGTCGGTAGTTGGCACTGCAGGGGTAATCGGCTTGGATTTTTTCTTACCTTTTCATGACCTCAGATATTGGCTGGTGTGGAGGCAAAAAATGGGCCTCGTGATAGTCCCAACTCAGTTGTTGAGAAGATGACCATGCACTTTACAAGGCGGGTCTGTCTTCATGTTCAGAGGCATGAGGCGACCGAGGGGTTGCCTCATGCCTCAAATACCTAGGCAATGGCCTAGGCATTTGAGGCATTTTATTAAACATATCTATATGTAAGGATAAGAGAAAGAGAGAAAAATAGAAAGCAAGCACCCTCCAAAGAGTGAAGGCAAAAAGAAACAGGAAAAGGAAAAAGAAGAAGAACAGAAGAGGGAGAAAGATCTGAACACTCCCTTGGCGCATAGGGAGTGGGAGGGGAGGAGGGGAGAAGAACAGAGGAAGAGAGGTGAGGCCATGGTATTGAATGCATTTCTCTCTCAACCATCCCCTCCTCCAGGTGTGGCGGTGGTCCGAAAGTCAGGAGGGAGCCCGTCGCCAAGTGTCCCCCATTCTTGTACACTGTCCACCCAGTCGTCCCCCATTCTTCTACGCCGAAGCAACCTGGATGCCCCAACAACCGCTAAAGCCTTCATCTTAAGAGTCGCCCTTCATGCTTTGCTAGAAGACAATCACAGAGAAGGAGAAGGTCGTTTCGCTAAAAAGGGAGGAAGACGCGGAGATTCCAATGAAGGCCTTAAGCGACGTAGAGAAGAGGAGGCGCCCTTCGGGACCCTTTTTTAGGACAGAGGGGGAGATTTCTACCATAATTGATCATCCCCTCGAAAAGATGCAAGAGGCAGACATCTTCCCTAGAAGCAGTTATGCCACCTCCCTCACAGAACCCTCCCACAGATATATGCAAAATGGCAAGTCATTTAAAGCGTGGAAAGATGAAAAGGCGCCAGTTCAGCACCAGCGACTTGGTCGATCGACACGCAGCCTGATTTTTCGATAGGAAATCATGCAAGATCTCTGATTTTCTGACATCCACAGATACGGTAAAATCATACTCGGCCAAAGGCGGTAAGGAGCAGTCAATTGTGTTTTAAACACCATTACCATTATATAGAAAGAAAATCATTGCATAGCCAAGTTCTAGGTAAAGATTACAACATAAAAAAAAATAAAAAAAAGAAAGTGGAAAAAGGGGGGAAGGCTAGCGAAACAAGTGCCAGCTGAGCCTAGTCTATGGAAATAGGGGAACTTTGGGAAGTCCGTGACCCATCTTGAAGCTCGGTAGGTGGAGGACCCTCGATGCTCGGTGATTCACCCCCGGTTCCCTCGGCGATGGCCGGCCCAGGCACTAACCTCACTCGTGTGGGAACTACTTCGACTGCGTGCTCTCCCGAGGCAGCCGAAGTTGGTGATCTCTCCTTGTCACGCCTCGAGACATATGTACATTGAAAGTAATATCGAGGCGCATGAGCAGTCGGTGATATGCCTCAAGCTAGCAATATAATCAGAGTGCAATAATATCCACATATGAGGAATGCACAAGGATATATACTCAAAAGTCTAACTTTATTGATATAATAATCAAAAGTACATGGGTATTGGACTTTCCTACTGGTATACTTAAGAAAAACAAAATTACTACACTAGACTCAATAAAAGAAAAATACATCATTGACTCATGACTACTGGACAATCTAGGCTTCTCTTGACCTTTAATCACTCTCAGACCCATCTTGATCGTAGTCTGAAACTGACTCACTTGAACTTCCTAAAAAGATTAGAAAATTAGGATATGAGCACACTTACCTAGTAGGTATCTTCACATCAACATGGAGACATGCTTTAAGTAATTGGGAACACTATTCGAGGTAAAATAACACCTTCGAACCCCCAAAAACACGGTCACAGTACTCATAGGGCGTCCGAAACACTCACAGGCTAGGGGAAGCACGATCGGGCGGGGGCTACACACCCCGGATCGCCCGACGGAAGCCGTCACGAACGCGCTAGGACTGGCTAGCGCGTTCAGAACGCGATGACGATCATCGAAGTATTTGAAGAAGGCACCGGAGAGTACGTAATAAATGAATGGGATATAGAAGAAGAACGAGAAAATTAGTTAAATTAGCATCATGGCAATAGCGCCCATACGCGGAAGGGATTTTATGTTGGAAATCGAAAAGAACGGCGTTCCCGTTCCAGTGTGCTATTCCACGGACTTTACATTACAGATGCAGCGGGAAATGATCGAAAAAACGCCCCTTGTTGGGCTCGACCGTGATTATCTGGCTTCATTCAAGGGATATACTATAGGCATATCTACGGTAGTCAGCTACGCGGATGGCTTTTCGTTCCTTGACATAAAACAGGCTTACGAGAATGGCACGCGCTTGGTGTGGTACGGCAGTAATTCAGAGAATGGAGGGGTAGTACATAGCGGCGTGGTGCTGATTAATAGTTTGTCTTGGGCCTCGCCGGTGAGAGGTGAATTTGTAAGTGAGGCGGCGGCGATAGGTTGCGGGCCGGTAATAACGGAACTGCTGCCCACATCTACCGATGTTTACCTGGCTAATGCCTCTAAAGTGCGTCTCCCCGGTTGTCCGAACCCCTACCCGGTTAGTGTATTCTGGTATACCGAAACGGGCGGCATGGGCGTATTTATAGGGCTGGCTAACAATGCGGATGATGTGGTAAGCATATTTAACGATTACAGCATGACAAGCGGCGGAGGGTATTATACCCTGCAATTAGGCACGTCCGGTTGCGATTTTGTTATGTTAAGTGCATGGAATGCACCGTTTATACCGACTGTAGTATACGCTGAAGCGAGTCCCGACTTCGCATTGTCAAGTGACCAGGAAAACAATATGGTTGTATCGCCGGATCAGGATAATGATCAGGCACTAAGCCCGGCATACTCATGAAACCAAATGTAGATATAGTTGATCTGATAGCAGTACAGGAACTAGCAACAGCCGTAGCCCCTGTAAAGGAGGATTATTTGGGGCATTGGAAAGTTGGCGAAGTGTTGGGCCGGAAAATAACTATCGAAGAAGTCGGAAACATCATATCCGAACAAATAGGCAGCGGCCAAGTAATCCCTGACCGGGTTTACGAGATCGGTGTTGATATGCATGGGGCGACTATCGGAAACGGTACAGATTTCGGCTTTACTGGCACCAATAACGTTATCATAGACCCGTATTTAGATGGAAAAGATTACAGCATTTGGATAATAGGCTTTGGGTATGCCGAAAAGGGCCAAATATGGCAGAATGATATACCTGGCGGCGGCATTCGCCTTGTGAGAACAGGTGATGAATTTTTTACCGGACAAGAATACGCTTTGGTATTTAAGCCTCAATTTTCAAGTGTAATCGTTACGCCTGATGCTATTGCGCGTATGAGTTCGGGGGAACAAATCGTTACCGGCAGCGTTGCGGCTGGCCCATCTTATGACCGTAAAATAATTCTGGTTCAGGGAGCTACCAGCGCAGCGCCTACCTATACGCTGAACCCCCTCTACCCCGAAAATGTGATGTGTATAATAGAAACGGGGGGAGGAAGCAATTTTCAGACGATCGTAGCGCCCCCAGGTGGCCAGACAATGGTACGCGGTGGTCAAACTATTACCCGGCACATACTCGGTACCCAAGATTGGGGCGTATTTGTCCGTATTGGCACAGTATGGCGTTGGGTAATGGGCGGTGATCGTTGGAAAAGGGTAGGGGCGGTTGAATTTGGCGGCGTTCCCGGGCCTGATCGTATAGCGGCGAATGGGCAGACCTTGCAGGTCGCAGATTACCCCGGCGTTGCGGATCATTTATCGGCCATGACGGCAGAATATACCGGCGCGGTAGTTACTTCCGGCGCATGGGCCTCGGATCAAACAAAATGGGGCACTAATGGCACTATAATCAACGTAATGAATTTGCGGGGCTGGTTTATTCGGGCGCTGGATTTAGGGGCGGGCAAAGATACCGATAGGGTGGCGGCAGGGACCGGGAATACGCCGGGTTCAACACAAGAAAATCAGAACAAGGAGCATAATCACAATGACGGCGTATTTAATCGCCTATTAACTATTGATGGAGCCAGCACGGCCACCACAACCGACCCGGGAGATACGCCCAACTTGTTTAACTCGGCATTTTTACAGCCAGAAGGCGGCATTGAATCACGCCCGGAAAACGTAGGACTACCAATATTTATATGCATATGAGACTACTAACCACATTAACATTATTATTAATTTCTTCGCTGTCATACGGGCAGGGGATATGGAACCAAGTAAACGGGAATAGCAAGTTTTGGCGGCTGAAGGCCGATAGTGTGCTGATCGTCCCACGAGATACCGCACCTACAAACAACGCTTTTTATCTTGGCGCTACCGTTGGAGACAGCGGACGTTTGGCGATAGTTGACAAAAAATTATGGCTTCATACAGGGTCTACCGGATGGCGTGTAGTAGGCTCTGATATACCGGGAAATCTACTCGACTCCGCCCGCCGCTCCAACGACACGCTGTACTTCCGAACAACTTCGGGCGGGGAGATCGCGGTGAAGATGGAGGGGATTAAGATATCGGGAGTGGTGGGGCTGCAGGATAGCCTGAGCAACCGTTGGGATACGACGACGACTAAAGTACGGCTCGTAGAAAACCAATATCTTGCTCCACAGACAGGAGGGCATTGGGCTACTGGGACACTGCGTTCTAATTTGAATATTGTTTTATCGAAAGACGGCGCGAACGTTGCTAACGGAGGCATCGAACTAAGAACTGCATCGGGAATACGCGGAGCATGTTTGCAATTAAACGCCGATGCGGTACCCGGCGTGGCTTGGTTTGTAAATGACGGGGCGAATGATCTTCTGCGACTAGGAATTAACGCTTTATCTGGGGAGCTGGCAACGTATGGAGGCGGCGGAGCGGGCGTGGTGGCGGTTAGACAAGTATCAAACAATGGGTTCAACACCGGCGGTTACAAGTTTGCCGCGCTTAATACTGTATCTAGCATCGTCAACTATGCGCAGGTTATCGGAACAATTAATTCATCGACCGCTGGCTCGCATTCTGGCCGTCTTGACTTCCTTACCGCGGATGCGGGATCGTTAGGAATTCGGGCAGTATTAACTAATACTGGGAGTCTGGGTATTGGAGAGACATCCCCATCCGCCCGGCTGGAGATAAAAGGCGCTTCCTCCGTTACCGGCTCCGCGCTTACAGTTAAGAATTCTTCATCTACTGCTTTGTTTGACGTTGCAAACGACGGGTCTGTTACACTAGGAGGGATAAAGATTCTCACCGGTACTGGCTCTCCCGAGGGGGTGAAGACAGCCCCCACGGGCTCATTCTACCTCAACACCAGCGGCGGCGTAGGGACTACACTTTATGTAAAAGAATCTGGCTCGGGCAATACGGGCTGGATTGGGAAATAAACCTATTAAAAGTTAACTGATGAGCTTTCAAGACACTTACGAATTAACGCAGAATCAAGAACTGAAATTGAAAGTAAAAATGGCAACCATTAAGGCGGCCAACGCAGTACTGGGGGACCCGGAGAGAAGTGCAGAGTACCCGTTTTGCTACCTGATCATCAAGGAACCGGAAAGCGCATATTGGCTAAACCAACTGGTCTACAGTGTAGCCAGTAACTCAGCCATCACAACACAAGCGACAGACTCCGATGTAGAATTCACGGTAAATAGCGTGTTTCAAAGACATGCGATAGCCTTCAATCAGTGAACCCGTGAACCAATGAACCAATGAACCAATGAAAGATAGAGCAACAGCATTTATTGGCGGATTCATTTCGCAGTGGTACCCAACGCTGCCCGATCCGACCACAAACGGGGGACGTCTCTTAGAGTAAGCATTAAAAACCATATCATAATGACAGCAATACTCTTTTTACAATGCATTAAAATAAAAATCACATGAATATTATCCGTTACATTTTATCCGCGACATGGTTCAAAGAACTGGCAGAGCGTTTGTTTAGCAGATCGCCTAAATTCTTCGTGGCCTTACGCTGGATAACCGGCTTTATCGGTTCCCTTGTCGGAGTGGCTGTTTTTCTTAACGACAGCGGAACATTGGTTATACCAGCTTGGATTATTAACAACGTTCAGGAAATTATTATCGGCCTGTCCGTAGCGTTTGGGTTCAGCTTTACACCGGTAAAAGAGCCCAAAAAATTATTAACTCCGGACGACGAAAAGGGCGAAGGGGGTCCAGGCCCAGGCGGAACGCCCACTAATCCACCTAAACCGTGAAAAACTATTTCCTTTCGTGTGTTCTGGTGGCGATTGGCTTAATTTCCGTTCTAAGCAAAAACGTATGGGAATATTTCAGCGCGCCGGAAATGTATTTTCAAGGAGAAGCTATATCATGGGTGCTGGTGATGGCATTGCTGGTAAATAGATTAAAAACAACCGTATGGCCTCGTAAGTGGGCGCTTATCCTGTTTTGGTGGGCAGTATCTGATGTAGTTGAAATGTTTGTGATGTCTCGCACCGCTTTTGATTGGAATGAATACATTACAGCCGGTATAACAGTGTTAATAATAATATGCACACCGAATGGGAGAAGAAAAAAAAGAACTGGACGAATGGAGCGTACCGGCTACAAGTAGGCCGAAATACTTCGCTTTTAAGGTATTCGGTGGCTGGGGAGCAGCGGGTATAATGTTCGCTTTCCTTATACGGTGCTGGTCAAGTTCCGTTAAAGAGGCGAATATACGTGGCTCGGAAATTGAGCGGATAGTCAAAGAAACACGGGCTGAAATGCGCACCGAGATGAACCAGGAGCTAGACAGGTACTTTAGAATGCTAGATAGACAGGAACAAAGAATAGATTCCGCCACCAGCAAAGTGGATACATTAGACGCATCGTTATGAGATATTTAGCTGCTATATGTGTAATTTTATGCTTCATCGGCTCCGGGGTTACGACAGCTCCGAGCCAGTGCGTTAACTGCGATACCATCCCCGCCGATTCGGTTAAAAGAATTGTTTCCAAAGCAGCTAAGGAGGTCTTTACCGAGGCAATTGATAGCCTCAACGACCGCATGGCAGAGGTGAGGATTAAGCATCGGATACTCGTCTTAAAAACGGCTATGGTAGAACGAAAATTAAATAAGCCTACTGTAATGCATGTTGATAGCTTCAGAACTTTAGCTGGCTGGTGGGTCGTCTATTGGTGGGGCGTAAATGGGCAATTCACACACACAACAGAAAATTATGACAATAATGTACGGAATAGAAATAGCTCGCATCGCTAGTAAATACATTGGACAAATCGAAAAACCAGGGAATGCCGGGTTTAATGATGCTGAATTTGAAAAGCGAATGAAGGATGTGGGTTTTCGGCCGGGGCAATCTTGGTGCAGCTATTTTTGCGAACTAGTGTGGAAAGAGGCGTATGCCGGTCATGAAATAGCCGATAAGCTGGATAAGCTCTTCAGCGGCTCCGCAACGGCCACGTTTAGGCAGTTTGACGTGGATAAAACCTTTCCTACAGGTGTATTGCCAAAGGTCGGAGCCCTCGCTGTATGGCGCTACGGCAATGGCTGGCAGGGCCACATAGGCATAGTGTCAAGCCTTCACAACGACCAGTTCAAGTGTATAGAGGGGAACACGAATGACAAGGGTGGCCGAGAGGGATACATTGTCGCTGAACGTATAAGAAAAGAAAAGGAACCATTTAAGGCAAAAGGGCTAAATTTAATCGGGTTCGTCTATCCGGTATAACTCATTATTGTTCATTGGTTAGTAAGAGGTCGGTGGGATTTCCTGCTGGCCTTTTTTGTTAATTTCTGAAAATACTTTGCCCAAAATTTGGTCAAGTGATGATAAATGTTTTATCTTAGCGTAACAAAACAAATAAGATATGAAAAAGAACAGTAAGGAGTTTGAAGACCTAAGAAAGCAATTTGAACATGACCTGATAAAGGGTGATAATATGCCATACGTTGGCGCTAATGCAGATCGTGAGGCGCGTGACAGCACATACTACTACACTAACGGAAAAATAAACGACCTTTTTATTGTCTACATGGCTGGGTATCAAAATGCAAAATGTCTAGCAAGAATGGATGCATTACCATTAGAGGATTGATCTCTTTTTGTTCCGGGGCGATCACCTCAAACCGGAGCTTATAATAACCAATAAAACAAAAACAATGAGTTCAAAAAACAAACTTTTCGACCCCAACAAATTCTACATTATCCGCGCCGACAAAGCGGGCGTCTTTATGGGTAAGATAGCCTTTATTGAAGGAACCACCATTGGCGTAAATGCAATAAGAAGGCTGTATTACTGGAAAGGCGCACTGGATGCCACGCAGATAGCAAAATGCGGCGTTTCGCATCCCATTTCATGCAAATTCTCCGAACAACTGGACGAAACCGATCTTAGTGTGATTACTAATTTGGTGGAGTTTCACCCTATGACCGAAAAAGCAATTCAATCAATAAACAGCGTGCCGGTATGGAAGAATTAATTAAGCAGCTTTTAATCGGCGACGGCTACGGCTCCGGCTACGGCTACGGCTCCGGCGACGGCTACGGCTACGGCTCCGGCGACGGCTACGGCTACGGCTACGGCTCCGGCGACGGCTACGGCTACGGCTCCGGCGACGGCTACGGCTCCGGCTACGGCGACGGCTCCGGCGACGGCTCCGGCTCCGGCTACGGCTACGGCTCCGGCTCCGGCGACGGCGACGGCGACGGCTACGGCTCCGGCTCCGGCTACGGCTACGGCTCCGGCGACGGCTACGGCTACGGCTCCGGCGACGGCTCCGGCTACGGCTCCGGCTACGGCTACGGCTACGGCGACGGCATAAAACTAAACTCATACAAGGGGCATAAGGTGTATTATATTGACGGAATCCCTTGTTATTTCGTAACCATAAAAAAGGATCAGCCGTTCGCAAAGGTAAATGTGATCGGGATAAACGACCTATCCCTTACGACACAATTTGTGTTCAATTTCAATGGGTGTTTTGCACATGGGGATACCTTGAAAGACGCCAAGCGGGACGCGGAAAATAAATATTATTCGCAGCTCGACACTGCCGAAAGGATAAAAGCTTTTATTGAAAAATTTAAGCCTGGCATTAAATATGATTCCAGCCTTTTTTATGAATGGCATAGCAAATTAACGGGCTCATGCCAATCAGGTAAGAGCATGTTCGTAAAGCAGAACGGAATAGATTTAGAAGGCAAGATGACCGTGGAGGAGTTTATTTCGATCACTAAAGACGCATATGGCGGCGAAATCATACGGCAGCTTCAAACTAACTACCAATAAAGCGCCCTCGGTAGTTTCCTCGGCGGGGGTGTAAACAATCGCTGTCAAATTAATTTGAAACGTCGAGTATACACGGACAGGAGTAATAGGGGCCGAGCCGGGGCGGTCCTTTTTTCTACAACAACTTAAAGATTACAATACAATGACACAAGAACAAACAATTTGGGTATGCTGCATGTTAATAATTTTCGCAGTAGTAGTTTACCGGATGCGTCGCGCCGGGGTATTTTCTGGATTTAAAAATGGTTGGAAATGAGAAAATTTAAAGGAACGCCCGGCCCGTGGCATATAAAAATGGAACATTTAGAGGTAGAATCCCCTGACGGTTCACAAAATGGCACCTTTCATTCATTTTCGGGAAATGTTCTTAATTCAGAAAGACAGGCAATTGCGAGCGTTATGGGAATAAAGTACGTTAATAGACAGGCCGGATGGGTTCCGTATGAGCAGGCCTCTTATAACGCTAGTTTAATCGCTTCGGCTCCTGATCTTTTAGATGCGCTTCAAGAATGTATGGCCCATATCGCTGTATTTTTAGGTGGTCATGATGTGCCAGAAAGCGCTAAAAAAGCAGTTGAAAAGGCTTTAAACATTCAGCAATGAAACGCTTCATAACCTGGTGGCTCACATGGTCATCTTCCGGCAGCTGGTTCAGGTATTACGCATGTCTTATCTTTCAGTTCATAGTCTGCGTTGGCTCCGTATTGGCCGCGTTGTACTTCCTGTATTGGCTGAATAAATAAATTTGTTTATCGGTCGTAATTGACCTAAATTTGGGCATGACTACGGAACAATATTATATGAACCAAACAGTAGATGATGGGACGCTTTTAAAGTGGCAGCGGGCTAATACTAATTTCCGTAGTTTCTTCGATGCGGTTCAAAACTACATTTCAGAGGAAATAAGACTTAACGAGTTCGGAAATAAAGTCCCTTCTATTGCTACCATAAAACGAGCTATATATTGGGGTTACTGCCCTAATCCCGCTCTGGAATGGGCTATTAATGAATACCTCAAATCAATAAAATTCAAATAATGGACAACCAAGAATTAGTTTCCGTTGCGTCAACTTCTCCCTCATTAACGCAGGCGTTCGGAGATAAGTCATCTTTTGAACATGCCCAGCGGGTTGCTAAGATGATAGCACAAAGTGATCTTGTTCCTGCCAGATTCAAAGGAAACATTCAAAACGTTATGATAGCCTTGGAGATGGCAAACAGGCTTAAAGCAGCGCCTTTAATGGTTATGCAAAACTTATACGTTGTGCATGGTTCTCCTGCATGGTCTGGTCAGTTCGTTATTGCGGCCATAAACGCATGTGGGAAGTTTCATGATCTGGAATTTGATATTCAAGGAACAGGCGAAAGTCTTTCTTGTGTAGCCTTTGCTGAAGATAAGCGCACCGGCAGGATTAAGAAAGGCGCTAAGGTGACTTTTGCCATGGCGAAGGCGGAAGGATGGGTGGAACGGTCTGGCAGCAAGTGGAAAACGATGGCCGAACAAATGATAATGTACAGATCGGCCTCATTCTTTGGACGTATCTATTGCCCTGATGTTTTAATGGGCATGTACACCATAGAAGAAATACAGGACTATACGGAGCTTACCGATGCAGAAATGGACGCTTATATCTTTCGTTTGATTGAAGGCGCTAACCTGGACGAAGACGAAAAGGA